>JAODUO010000043.1:367500-622500 GCA_025642075.2 Ridgeia piscesae
TCACCACATCCGACACCCAGCTAAAAATGTCTGTCCTAATGTGTCCACGTAGAGAGTCACAGGAAGATGTATTAGTGTGTTAAGAGTCAGAGTTCCAGTGAGACAAGATGTACTAATGATACAGCTAAGTGACTGTTGCAGGTACACCTTGTGAAGCTGCTGATATGTTCACTCTAAAAGTATTTATAAATGTTCATAAAATTGTCCTTTGAATTATACGGATTTCCTACAAATTACCAGGGAAATTAATCAGGTAAATTTGTAATTTAAACACATCACAAATGTAGTGTCTGACGCTGTGGGAAAGGAATCTATACGTCACTGCAAACAAACAAACCATGTGATTTAATGTCTTGTTGAAAAGCAGGAGTATCGACCAAGGTTATTCATTACATTTATATATATATATATATATATATATATATTTGTTGAGCACAGTGGCTTGTAGAGCGCAGTAGCTCAGTGGTAGAACTTCGGACTCTTGACTCCTGTGCTGTGGTGTTAAAACATTGGGCAATTTTTTCACTCTACATTGCTCCAGTTCACTCAGCTGTATAAATAAATAAGTACCTGGCTATAAACAGTGGTGGATATGTGTACACGCAGTCTTTGCACATTAATTGCAGCATATGACTGGACACTTCCCAGAGAAGTTGAGATAGTGTCTGATTGAACAGGTCTTCCAGGGAAGTAAAGTGTAAAGCGCTTTGAGCAATTCTGAGGACTGGTTACTGTGCTATATAAGAATTTACCTTACCTTACCTTACCTTACCTTACCTTACCTTACCTTACCTTACCTTACCTTACCTTACCTTACCTTACCTTACCTTACCTTACCTTACCTTACCTTACCTTACCTTATATAAATTTATACATAACGTATAGGATGAGGTAGCAAAGACAGTGTTTATTCCATGGCAACATAATGACGAGCATGTGACAGTGTGACAATGTGACAGTGGAGATGACAGTGTCTCATCAAGTGGGCCCAAGCCTGGCCAGTAATGCCTGCAGTCAAAGAAACGACAAGACGTTCCAGGAAATAGCCACTTTTCTTGCCGCACGGACTGTTCAGCTAATTTTAGTGTCATAGAGACACTATTATGGCCTGTTCCCTGGGCGCCTACCGGCAGTTGTCATTTCATGACAGCTGTAGCCCATAGGTATGGAACCATTAGAAGACGCGGTTTGACCATTGCAAGTGAATTTGTTTTTGTCATTGTAATTGCTGCAGAACAGGAACAAAATCTACTTTTTGTATTATTACATCCAATGCTAAGAACACTTAGATGGTGTTATATTTATTATAATATTTTTATTATTGGCAAAATTTGCATTATTTAACGTCATCAATCATACAAATTCACTCAAATAATGAGGAACTGAAATTTATGTAATTTTTTTAAGTAGCTTGCTTTTTTATTTCCTCTTTTTAATAGGCTGTAAAATATTGAGCCGAGCATCGAAGGCATAATAGTCATGCGGCACTAATGTTGTATTTGTAATGTTGTCTACGAAAAACCAATAGTGGAAATTGTCATTGAATTCTTGGAAATGGTGACACAGCATTTCAGTTTGCCGTAGTAATGATAATGGCCTTGAAATCACAGTAGAGTTGCCGCCAGTGTAAACTCATTGACTGTGAGTGTGGGATGTGTTGTGTGCTGATTTTGTTACCAGTGTGGTGTTTTGTGATGACGCTGTAGCGCTTACATTTTTCCGGCGTTATACAAGTTTCGGTTGATGTTTCTGCACATGCGCGATACATGTAAAATCATCAGTGCGCAGCGAAAGGACAAAGCATTTATGATATGAATACTACGGGTTGTTCGTTAGGATGTATATAACCTCTCAGCAAAGTTGTTTGTCGCAAATTAACACGAGGTAAACAAGTTTTGAGGCATGTTTCGATGGCGAGCATAAATCACGAGACTAATGCGGCATAATCCGTGAAAGTTATTTAAATAAACGTAATATTTTATTGTATTGAACGACATTCTAAGCAACTCTTCACAGTAATCATCTCAGGAGAGTTAACAAACAGCCCGTGTCATTTATACCCAAATTGCTTTGTCGTTTCGCTGCACATTAATGATTTTACATTTATCGCGCTTGCACAGAAATGTCAATCGGAAAGTTTATAACGACCGAAAAAATATAAGCGCAACAATGGTATAAATCACACTGAAGTATCAGTCTAGTAACTGGGGCATAAACTGGGCAACTGTAGTGAAACCATCACTTACAAATTTATAGGTTTCCAATTCAGACAGTCAGTATGTCCCTATAAAATAATAGATGCACAAAAATTGTTCTGAAATTTCTATTTACACTAAAATGTTGCCAATTGCTATGTTGTGTATACGTGGGCTACATCAGCAACTCAGAAGCAATATTTTATATATTTTACGAGTGTATATGTCTGTATTATCAACCACTTTCATACAATACCGTGACCTTTTTGTCATGTTTCTGTGAACTGTTAATTCAACCTGATATGTGATGTGTGCCCAGAATGCCTTGAAGCAGCTGTATGTGGTTGAGTTATAAGCCCGGCTAACTGTCTCCAATCACCATAGACTCTGCCCAGTAATGAGTTACAGAAAGATGGATTGGATCACAAGGCGGCAGAACCCTGCAGCAGAATATGTAAAATAAGTTGAAATTGTGTGTGAATACGTAGAAATGGAAATATGAGTTCTGGGGACAAAGTATTCTTCAGTTTGCCAACCTGTTCATTCCAGTATGAATGGTGGTTGATGTTGGAACTGGCAGGGTGTGTGCAGTTTAATTTGTAGATCTTGTATGGGCAATAGGGCAAGCAACGAAAGGCTTGAAAACATTGCAGAGAATCACTAAGCCATGTTTCAATTACTACATAATTACTGTATCCAAGGTTGTCAGGCACTTGTTTGTAGCACAGGGTGAACTATGTGCACTAGACGAAGGAAGGCAATGTCAGGATTGGAAGCGATTGTGTCTACATGTATTGATCAGACTGCACCAGTGCCCCAGGCCAGTGTGAACTAGTGCCAAGGCCATCGTGAGCCAATGCATAGGGCTCATGTAGGCCAGTGCACAGGGCCAGTGTGAGCCAGTCTCCAGGGCGAGTGTGGGCCAATGCCAAGGGCCACTGCGTGCCAGTGTCGAGGGCCAGTGTCGAGGGCCAGTGTGGGCCAATGCCAAGGGCCACTGTGTGCCAGTGTGAGCCAGTGTCCAGGGCCAGTGTGGGCCAATGCCAAGGGCCACTGTGTGCCAGTGTGAGCCAGTGTCCAGGGCCAGTGTGGGCCAATGCCAAGGGCCACTGTGTGCCAGTGTGAGCCAGTGTCCAGGGCCAGTGTGGGCCAATGCCAAGGGCCAGTGTGAGCCAGTGTCCAGGGCCAGTGTGGGCCAATGCCAAGGGCCAGTGTGTGCCAGTGTGAGCCAGTGTCCAGGGCCAGTGTGGGCCAATGCCTAAGGGCCAGTGTGAGCCAGTGTCCAGGGCCAGTGTGGGCCAATGCCAAGGGCCAGTGTGGCCCAGTGTGAGCCAGTGTCCAGGGCCAGTGTGGGCCAATGCCAAGGGCCACTGTGTGCCAATGTCCAGTCCCAGGGCTGTTGGGTGGTGCCAGTGAAAGCTGAGGAGTGAAATGTGAGGAGTGAAGGGTGTGGAGTAAAGGGTGAGGAGTGAAGGGTGAGGAGTGAAAGGTGAAGGGTGAGGAATGAAGGGTGTGGAGTGAGGGGTGAGAAGTGAGGGGTGAGTAGTGAAAGGTGAGGAGTGAGGGGTGAGGAGTGAAAGGTGAGGAGTGAGGGTGAGGAGTGAAGGGTGAGGAGTGAAATGGGTGAGGAGTGAAGGGTGTGGAATGAAGGGTGAGGAATGAAAGGTGAGGAGTGAAGGGTGAGGAGTGAAGGGTGAGGAGTGGAATGGATGAGGAGTGAAGGGTGAGGATGAAGGGTGAGGAAGTGAAGGGTGAGGAGTGAAGGGTGGGAAGGGTGAGGAGTGAAGGGTGAGGAGTGAAGGGTGAGGAGTGAAGGGTGAGGAGTGAAGGGTGAGGAGTGAAGGGTGAGGAGTGAAGGGTGAGGAGTGAAGGGTGAGGAGTGAAGGGTGAGGAGTGAAGGGTGAGGAGTGAAGGGTGAGGAGTAAAGGTGAGGAGTGAAGGGTGAGGAGTGAAGGGTGAGGAGTGAAGGGTAAGGAGTAAACGGTGAGGAGTGACGGGTGAGGACTGAAGGGTGAGGAGTGAAAGGTGAGGAGTGAAAGGCTCCCAGGAGTAGGAGAGACTTATCAACAGACCCTGCCAGTTGATTGGCTACTTAATTGAGTTGGCGAGAGTCTGAAGACAACATCAGTCACTCAGCTTCCCTCGGTCACCAGCTGATCACTGACTATCTACACATAAATGTCACTGACCGCTCACTAATGCCCTTGGATGTCTGTGACATTTGTTATTACCAAGTCTCTTGACATTACATTGCACTGTCAACGAAGTTGCAACATTGCAGTTGCCACACTATAGATCGATCTTGTAACCTTATGAATAGACAGACACGCGACAATGCTGCCTGTGGCTACACTCCCTACAGTGTCATGTTTGGGACACTGAAGTCCACATCATGTCTGCTTGCTGTTGCCTGCTTGCTGTTGCCTGCTTGCTGTTGCCTGCTTGCTGTTGCCTGCTTGCTGTTGACTTTGATATTCTTTAGATTTAGAGTTGTCACCAGAAGCTGTGCAGTGCAGTACATGCGTGGCAGCAGGCAGATGGCTTTTATGATTATTGTTTCTGTTCAGTGTGACTTTTGTAATATTACAGTTTATTAGGGACAGTCACTGAAGTAGTACTGAGTTACATGGAAATATTTAAGAACATTGTGTAGTTTGTTTCTTCGAATGTAGGTCATTAAAAAATATGCCCAGTAGCGTGCATGTTGGTGTGTTACGAAGGCGTGTAATTAAAGTGTCATGAAGTTGGTTTATTGAGGCATGTAAAATAGGTGCATTCAGGAGGTGTGTTAACACTTGCTATTGCACAATCACAACTGAAACACATTAATATAAGAGTAACCAAATATAACGCAAATGAAAAATTGGAAGGAAAGCAAATCGTTTTACAAAACCACCTGTGGCTCTCTCTCTCTCTCTGTCTCTCTCTGTCTCTCTCTCTGTCTCTCTCTGTCTCTCTCTGTCTCTCTCTGTCTCTCTCTGTCTCTCTCTGTCTCTCTCTGTCTCTCTCTGTCTCTCTCTGTCTCTCTCTGTCTCTCTCTGTCTCTCTCTCTCTCTCTCTCTCTCTCTCTCTCTCTCTCTCTCTCTCTCTCTCTCTCTCTCTCTTCTCTCTCTCTCTCTCTCTCGTCTCTCTCTCTCTCTCTCTCTCTCTCTCTCTCTCTCTCTCTCTCTCTCTCTCTCTCTCTCTCTCTCTCTCTCTCTCTCTCTCTCTCTGTCTCTCTCTGTCTCTCTCTGTCTCTCTCTCTCTCTGTCTCTCTCTGTCTCTCTCTGTCTCTCTCTGTCTCTCTCTGTCTCTCTCTGTCTCTCTCTCTCTCTCTCTCTCTCTGTCTCTCTCTCTCTCTCTCTCTCTCCTCTGTCTCCCTCTGTCTCTCTGTCCTGTTATGAACGATGAGGAGGGCTGATCACCTCCCCAACATATTATGACACTACTAAGTATTTCACCCAGTACTAGATCATACGTGAGGCCTACTCTGCCAGGAAACACAACCGTCTTGCTGCTACTTCACATAAGACAATTTGTTGTTCCTTAGTTTTGCAGATTGTTACCATTCCACCATGATATTTCTACCTGTCCAAAATGGGTTTTGCCCAACCAAATAACAGGTGGACGGACGGGACGGACTCTACATAACGCTAACACCAGATATTTTGAATGGTCAAAACTACACAAAGGCCTGCACTAAATGTTTAGTACAAAGACTCATTCACACTCAGTTTGAGAGGATTTTAAAAGTTGCCTTGTGTGTTGTAGGGATGGTCGTCTTGAGGAGAACGACCAGATCCTGGCCATAGACAACCATGCCCTAGACGCCAACATCTCACACCAGCAGGCCATCCGAATCTTGCAGAAGGCAAGCGGACAAGTCGAACTCGTGGTTGCCCGTGGCCCGATTGCTGCTGCGCCGTCGGTGCCGCTGACAGCACCGCCCACCGCGAGCGCCACCCATACCGTCGGTGCGCCCAAACCGAGTGAGCACTCGGCGGGCAGCACCTTGGACCGGACGCCATCCCATGCCAGTGAGGGATCAGACATGGTGGTGAGTGGCTCCCTCTTGAGGCTCTACGTCTTCTTTAACACACCTTCTCAACTGTCACATCTCACTGGTGGCATTCAGGCAGAAACTGGGAGGCTGGGCAGTGAATGTTGAGTTCCATACCTTATAATATATTAATGATTATGACATTGTTTTGTAAACTTTTTTTTACAATTTTGCATCAAATATGACTTGTGAAAGGTGTAAGCAATAAAGTTGTATCAATTAATGATATTATAAGTCAAATTTAAACACTTCATGGAACAATTCAATTCAATTCAATTCAATTCACTTGCCCTTAAAAGGTTAGTCATTGTACAGCTCATGATCGCATCTAAAAACATATGTAAGAAAGAGAATGTCACAAAAGACAAATTAAATTTCAAATATATAATTGTGTGAGTGCCGTGGCTCAGGGGTAGGGCGTTGGACTCTCGACTAAGAGGACCCGGGTTCGAATCCTGTGCTGCGGTGTTAAAACCTTGGGCAAGTTTTTTCACTCTACATTGCTCCAGTCAACTCAGCTGCATAAATGAGTACCTGGCTATAGACAAGTGGTGGATATGTGTACGAGCAGCCTTCGCGCATTAATTGTAGCATATGGCTGGATGCTTCCCAGAGAAGTTGAGATGGTGTTTGATTGAACAGGTCTGCCAGGGAAGTAATGTGTAAAGCGCTTTGAGCAATCCTGAGGATGATTGGATACTGCGCTATATAAGAACTTACCTTTACCTTTTAATCACAAAAAAAATGTTTGAGGAATTTCCCTGAAGACACGAGTGAGTTCGCTGGTGGGACATGCAGTGATAATGCATTCACCTACGACTGCTGTGATGACAGTAGAGGATTGGACGCCAAATCAAATGATGGTGAACCAAGTGTACTACCAGCCATGCACTCCATTTGATAATGATTTGGAACATCTGCTGATGTCACTTGATTCTGCCGTACGGCATTGTGTCTATTTTCATCCGTTTGCCTGGTTTCAGGTGTTACTTTAGCAAATTGGAGTTTTTCTCGCCGGGTCATGTGACTGTCGGGTGGCGTTCATCAGTTGTCGCCATCTATTGACAATGAGTGGTTTTTCATCACGTCTGTTTAATGGGTTTCACATTGTTTCAGTATTGATTGCGCCTTGTGTTCGGTGGATAACGTTCCTTGCACAATTCACACAATCAATAGACCAGCGCCATTCATCTGTTGCATGGATATATACTTCACCAAGGGGTGATCCTTTCAGCACTTAATGCCAGCGGAAGGTTTCAATCATGGCACTTCCTCTGCCTGTACCGAGCTGAGGACAGATCCCAGGTATGAGGGAAAACAGCTGATATGGTATGTAAACCAGTGCAGTTGACTGTTAATGTTTGTGTGGACAGATTAAATGGCACGTTTATGCCTAATTGTTGGCGTGAAAAGATGCAAGTTAGATTGGTTTACGCTGTGAAAACAGTGCGGGTCTGACTAGACAAGTCTGACTGGAAGTGTCTGCTGGAGGGCGTGGTTCAAAGGGGCTAGTTAGAAGGACCATGTTGGGAATGCCGGGGTGGTAGGGCCTAGGTGTAAGGGCCTAAGTGGAAGGGCCTAGGTGGAAGGGCCTAAGTGTAAGGGCCTAGGTGTAAGGGCCTAGGTGTAAGGGCCTAGGTGTAAGGGCCTAAGTGGAAGGGCCTAGGTGGAAGGGCCTAGGTGTAAGGGCCTAGGTGTAAGGGCCTAAGTGGAAGGGCCTAGGTGGAAGGGTCTGAGTGCAGGAAGGCCCAGTTTGGAAGGGCTAAATCAAAGGGCCAGGCTAGAGGGCTTTAGTTAAAAAGCCCTGCTTGAAGAGTGTTCTTTTTGCAGGCAATGCAGTGTAAATGACGATGGAGTATGCCACCATGTGTTGGTTGGGACACATTGGTGTGTGTACTGCAGAGACTGTCAACTACTGGAGGTAGCAGTCTGTGATCACTGACACCCTGGTGTATTCCAGCCTGTACTCTGTCATTCTTTCGGTCCTTTAAGTGGTGTGTTAACACAGTATCACACGGGCCCTCTTACTTCATCCATGAATAATGCATGCTCAAGTCCCAGGGAAGTCACTTGGTGGTGATGCTGTAGCCACATGGTACTGCTTTCATTACCAGGCAGTCGCTTCTTGGTGCAAAAAGTACATGAATCGTGAAACTGCAGGACACATCCGTGACTGTTGTTTCAACATGTCCTGGAAGAATTGCCCCATGGAAAGTGTTGTGGTGTTAGCTGGTTGCCTCAGGCTGGCAGGTGGCGGTGGTGTGACTGGTGTCAACTGGAGGCCACACTTATCTTCTCTCTGTGACTATCCATCCTATACTAGCTCCTTATTGCTCCTCACTGACTCTTACAATACATCTTAACTGCTCCTCTTTATTTCAGTTTCCCACTAGATGTCCTTACTCTGCTCTTCTTTAGCTCAATTTCCCATAGGTCCTTCCGGTATTTGTCTATTATCTATTAACTATCCTCTTTACTTCTGCAAAGCAATCACTTACATACAAGCCAGTCGAGCTTTGTGATCATGACTTAAAACCAAGTACAATCTGACAATATCTACCAACTTGGAAGAGTTGTTTTGCTCCTTATTTTTTTACCCGCCCACCACCCGTCCAGTGATATTTCTACCCATCCACAACTGGTTTTACGCGTCCAAATGATGCGTAAAACTCGGCTCTCTACATAATGCAATGTCAAATGAAGACCTAATTAATATATTTTTTATTATAGCATATTAAGTGTAGCACAATAATTTCCTTTAAAATATACGACCAGCCACAAATAATCGACAATAAACATTTTCAGCCATATACTGCCCGTTGGTTATTTACCAGTTACGACAAGTACGAAATGACGTCTGTGGCTGGAGAGCATTTGGAGTAAGCAGCGGTCACTGATTAGTGTGCCTTTCTGTCTCGATATGATTATATGTTGTTGAGGCCAACTTGGCGTTCTCTTCACAGCCGGATCAATATTGTGGGTCTTGAGTGAGATTAGCAGTGATACAGGTTGTAGTGAGTGCGTCCATGGACACATGACCTCACTGTCATCATGGCAGATGTCACATGGCTGACATGTGACAGTGACGCAGATTATGGTGAGTGCATCCACAGTCACACGACCTCGCTGTCACGGTAGATATCACATGACTGACATGTGACACGTTGAAGTACAGGAAAGTGTAGTTGCTATGTCTGTGCATTGCTCAGCTTTTTCATATTTTTTTGTTTGTGAAAATTATCTTCACTTATCAGTTTTCGCTGTTAGGAATGACGTGCCCAGGTTATCTGTCTGGAATCAGTGGAGTGACCTTCCCAGACTTGAGTCTGGAATGACCTGTCTGTCAGGAATGACCTGTCCAGGTTATCTATCTGGAATCTGTGGAGTGACCTCCCAGACTTGAGTCTGGAATGACCTGTCTGTCAGGAATGACCTGTCCAGGTTATCTGTCTGGAATCAGTGGAGTGACCTTCCCAGACTTGAGTCTGGAATGACCTGTCTGTCAGGAATGACCTGTCCAGGTTATCTGTCTGGAATCTGTGGAGTGACCTTCCCAGACTGAGTCTGGAATGACCTGTCTGTCAGGAATGACCTGTCCAGGTTATCTGTATGGAATCTGTGGAGTGACCTTCCCAGACTTGAGTCTGGAATGACCTGTCTGTCAGGAATGCCTGTCCAGGTTATCTGTCTGGAATCTGTGGAGTGACCTTCCCAGACCTGAGTCTGGAATGACCTGTCTGTCAGGAATGACCTGTCAGGTTATCTGTCTGGAATCTGTGGAGTGACCTTCCCAGACTGAGTCTGGAATGACCTGTCTGTCAGGAATGACCTGTCCAGGTTATCTGTATGGAATCAGTGGAGTGACCTTCCCAGACTTGAGTCTGGAATGACCTGTCTGTCAGCAATGACCTGTCCAGGTTATCTGTCTGGAATCTGTGGAGTGACCTTCCCAGACCTGAGTCTGGAATGACCTGTCTGTCAGGAATGACCTGTCCAGGTTATCTGTCTGGAATCTGTGGAGTGACCTTCCCAGACCTGAGTCTGGAATGACCTGTCTGTCAGGAATGACCTGTCCAGGTTATCTGTCTGGAATCTGTGGAGTGACCTTCCCAGACCTGAGTCTGGAATGACCTGTCTGTCAGGAATGACCTGTCCAGGTTATCTGTATGGTGTCAGGAATGGCCTGTCCATGTTAACTGTATGGAATCTGTGGAGTGACCTTCCCAGACTTGAGTCTGGAATGACCTGTCTGTCAGCAATGACCTGTCCAGGTTATCTGTCTGGAATCTGTGGAGTGACCTTCCCAGACCTGAGTCTGGAATGACCTGTCTGTCAGGAATGACCTGTCCAGGTTATCTGTCTGGAATCTGTGGAGTGACCTTCCCAGACCTGAGTCTGGAATGACCTGTCTGTCAGGAATGACCTGTCCAGGTTATCTGTCTGGAATCTGTGGAGTGACCTTCCCAGACCTGAGACTGGAATGACCTGTCTGTCAGGAATGACCTATCCATATATTGACTACAGTGTCTGTAGACAGGTCCCAGTTGATCCTGAAGGACGTCACAGACGTCACGGGGGAAGTCTAGACCACGGCCACTTACTGTCCAGTACAAGGCAGTAATCAGACTGCATCAGCAACTGTCATTGTTACTCCCAGCATCACTTCATCACTCCACATTGCACCATCTCAGTGTTGTGTGTCAATGCGGGACACACCCAGCACTAGACACCACTTCACTGTGCAACCATTTCATGTACATTACACGTGGCATCTCTTTTAAATGTTCACTTATGACCACCAGTGTTTATTGTGCAAGATATCAAGTGGTATGTACTACGCTAATGTACAGAGACAGGAAATAAAAAGTGTTTTATTGTAATGCTTGTTTGAGCATTAATTTGCTCACAGCAATGCATGGAAATATGTGTGGTCGTTGTGACCATCTGAAAATCACATAAGAATGATATGAAAGATGTCATTCTTGCTGTCCAAAGCATTTGAAGATTCTCGGTCGTGGTACTTCCTGGTCGTGTCCTTGACCTTTTGTCACATGCAGCGTCTGGGCCCAGTGTCATGAGCACGTATATTGAGAGTTATACATTTGCAATATGATATCATGAAGCCATGATTGATTGGATATTTGCCTCAAAATTGGAGCATTCTTCACGTTCGCTGTAACCACAGCGAACGCATTGACCGGTCCTCTTGCTGCCCTGGACGGCCGATTGAATCACACGACCTGTTGACTTGACCAGTGGCAGCATGACCAGCTGGGATAGGATGACTGATGCGGCTGGGCCACTTAATGATTTTCAGTTGGAAATGATGGTAATACTGTTTGATGAGGGCATTGCAATCACTCGTGCCTTGTAGATTAACCTGGATTACTGGGTCTACCTGCCCCAGCCATCAACCCCGTCTGCATGGGCTGCAGGCTTCTTCAAATATACTACATCTCATACTTCTCCCCCTGTCATATGCTGTAGTTTATCCTCTTGTAGTCTGCCCTCTTGTAGTCTGCCCTCTTGTAGTCAGCCCTCTTGTAGTCAGCCCTCTTGTAGTCTGCCTCCTGTAGTCAGCCCTCTTGTAGTCTGCCCTCCTGTAGTCTGCCCTCTTGTAGTCAGCCCTCTTGTAGTCTGCCCTCTTGTAGTCTGCCCTCTTGTAGTCTGCCTCCTGTAGTCAGCCCTCTTGTAGTCTGCCCTCCTGTAGTCTGCCCTCTTGTAGTCAGCCCTCTTGTAGTCTGCCCTCCTGTAGTCTGCCCTCTTGTAGTCTGCCTCCTGTAGTCAGCCCTCTTGTAGTCAGCCCTCTTGTAGTCTGCCCTCCTGTAGTCAGCCCTCTTGTAGTCTGCCCTCCTGTAGACTGCCCTCCTGTAGTCAGCCCTCTTGTAGTCAGCCCTCTTGTAGTCTGCCCCCTTGTAGTCTGCCCTCTTGTTGTCTGCCCTCTTGTAGTCAGCCCTCTTGTAGTCTGCCCTCTTGTAGTCTGCCCTCTTGTAGTCTGCCCTCTTGTAGTCTGCCCCCTTGTAGTCTGCCCTCTTGTTGTCTGCCCTCTTGTAGTCAGCCCTCTTGTAGTCTGCCGTCTTGTTGTCTGCCCTCTTGTAGTCAGCCCTCTTGCAGTCTGCCCTCTTGTAGTCAGCCCTTCTGTAGTCAGCCCTTCTGTATTCTGCCCTCCTGTAGACTGCCCTCCTGTAGACTGCCCTCCTGTAGACTGCCCTCCTGTAGACTGCCCTCCTGTAGACTGCCCTCATGTAGACTGCCCTCTTGTCCAGCCACTTCTCCTTGCTGTGGTCCTCTGCTGTTACCTCGTACTTCTGACAGTTCATTAGCTCTGATCTTTTGTGTACAGAAAAAAAGAAACTAAAAACCTACGTTCTTGTCTATCATAGATATTTCCTATGCTCCTAAATGGGGAGAAATTGTTCTAGATTGTGAACACTGCTCACGATCCAAACAGTAGAATCAAGACTGTACAACAACAGTACTTTTCAGGATCATGCTGTAATTGTATTCCCTCTCTGTGATATGAAGATTTAGCCTGATTGTTGTACCAAGGAAAAAACAGATGGCAAATGGCCATGGAAGCCATTGATTTATGTATGGCCCAGCAATTTTTCATACATGAAAGCTACTCTTCTGAAATATTTCTCAATTATTAATCGGCTTCTCTTCTGGCTGCCAGTAATCACCGTGCACAGCCACTCGTACAACATGGAAATTATATATGTGACAAGTTAAATAATAAAAACGTAATATAACATAAAATTATTAAAATTATTTCAATTCAGTGAATTTGCCAGATAGTTGTAATTTGAACATTGCTAAAAGACCTTGATTAGCCGTTTTGGACTGAATATCTTTGAGAACAATGCAACATCCTGTTATAAAATTATAATTAATAACACATTTAGCATTTATTTATTACACCTTTATTTACGTGTAGGTTATGACTTATGACCCTCAGCATAGCAGTTAATTGTGGTGTGTAAGTTGCTTGCATCGTGACAACTGCTTTTTGTTTCTCCACACTGCTGTTTGTGACCACTGCTACCTGTAGTGGAATGAATGTGCTTGTGGACAGTTAGTGGCACCACTTTGGAGACATTGTAAAACAGGTTACATCTAGCATAAAGGAATGTGCTTGTGGACAGTTAGTGGCACCACTTTGTAGACATTGTAAAACAGGCTACATTATAGTGTAAAGAATGTGCTTGTGAACAGTTAATGGTATCATTTTTTAGACATTTTAAAACAGACTTCATATATTGCAAAGAATGTGCTTGTGAACAGTTAATGGCACCACTTTGTAGACATTGTAAAACAGGCTACATTATAGTGTAAAGAATGTGCTTGTGAACAGTTAGTGGCACCACTTTGTAGGCATTGTAAAACTGGCTACATCTAGTGTAAACAATGTGCTTGTGAACAGTTAGTGGCACCACTTTGTAGACATTGTAAAACAGGCTACATCTAGTGTAAAGGAATGTGCTTGTGAACAGTTAGTGGCACCACTTTGTAGACATTGTAAAACAGGTTACATCTAGCATAAAGGAATGTGCTTGTGAACAGTTAGTGGCACCACTTTGTAGGCATTGTAAAACTGGCTACATCTAGTGTAAAGAATGTGCTTGTGAACAGTTAGTGGCACCACTTTGTAGGCATTGTAAAACTGGCTACATCTAGTGTAAAGAATGTGCTTGTGAACAGTTAGTGGCACCACTTTGTAGGCATTGTAAAACTGGCTACATCTAGTGTAAAGAATGTGCTTGTGAACAGTTAGTGGCACCACTTTGTAGGCATTGTAAAACTGGCTACATCTAGTGTAAAGAATGTGCTTGTGAACAGGAAGTGGCACTACTTTGTCTGCCTTTTGAGTTCTTTCACTGTGTCCTGCACATTTATTGCTGTGGGCTCATTCTCTGCGTCTCGGCTTTGTGTCGGTGACGAGGCGCTATCATGACAGTGTCGACGTCTGCACGATTATGAAGCAAAAGTGACACATTTCATGGAAAATCAATCAGTGGCTCTCATTGAACGGCACTTTACTGCCGACCCATTTCCCTTCAGCCACACTGCGACCAGTCAGGCACATACGAGCTGGTCATGTTACACATCTGCCACTGTCCGAGTTCGCTTTGCAACATCGAAACTCGCTAATTTTTAAAAGGCTTCCCAAATTAAGTTTTCGTTTTCTGCATGACGACTGATGATGTTGGTGGAGGCTGATCCTGATTAGGCTGCAGCGGACTGGAGGCTGGAGGCTGGAGGCTGGAGGCTGGAGGCCGCCACCGGGCACGTTTCATCTTTTACTCTCTCGCCTCAGTTGGCTTATTGATTGGCCATCTTGGTTAGACATCGCCATTGTGGGGTGAAATTACATACATATACTATAGGGTTGTGTGGGGCTGAAGTTAGGTGATTACTAATTAAAGTAAGTATGGTACCGTCGTTTTACATTGACAATGCAACGATATGGATAATTTTGTTTGAAGACATTCCACGAGATTGCTTAGAGTTGTTTTTCTCTTACTCATCATTCTCTGGTAGATTTCTGAGAGTGAACTGTGGAATTGTTTTGACATCATGCGTTTAGTATTTGTGTACGTACCATTTTGAAATTCTACCTTAATTTTTATTATTGATCTAAACCACTCTTACTCTGTATAACGCCCATGTTAAATATGCTTTGGCAAAATAAAAAATAAACTGGGAAATGTGATGGTAGTCATGGTACCTTTGCCGTCATTCCATTCAAAAGTACTTAAGAAAATGTACTTAGATATTAGAATTTCTCTCATAACCTGGCATTAAAAGTCAATTTTGTTAAATTACAGTTTGTGTTACATTATTGACAAGCTCTATCTCCTGTTTGAGAATAAATGAATGCCAGTGCCAGATAGAATATGGACCCTGATAGAAAATGGACATGGGGTCCATATTCTATTATAGAATTTGGACCCCCCATTGGAATCACAGGTATGGCTCAGTTTCTACATTACTTCAGAAATAAATTATCAACAACTGGGGTCTATTTTCTATAGGGGTCCACATTCTATGAGACATAGAAAATGGAGCCCTATAGATTCTGGACCTGGGATCCATTTTCTATGGGGGTCCATATTCTATGAGACATATACGATATGGACCCACATAGAATATGGATGCCACCCGGGTCAAAGTTCTATAATAGAATGTGGGAATATAGACCCAGCATCCATCTTCCATAGGGTCCATATTACTATATGACACTGGGTTAAAGACACAGGACAATGAATAAGATGTGAAGTTTCGTTCCAGTTTCAATGAGAAGATTGAAATGTGAGTTAACTGTAGCAGGACCTTGTAAATAGGCTACATTTACCTGCGAGTCAAATTATGCAAAAAAAGAACATTGATTGTGCTTGATGCGACAGACAGAATTCTGTGAACGTCCGTGTCTGCGTCCGTGTCTGCGAGACCCTGTGGCAGGGTTAGTTCTGTGCCTCGGCATGCCAGGCAGCGTTTAGTGTCATTAACGCCACATCTTGGGAAAATATCACATCATTTCTCCACTTGCGGGGCTGATTTGGCTGCATGAGCTTTTGCAGTACCATGAACTAAGTGATATTGGCATGCAGCTTGAAACGAATGGCCCTAGAAACACACTAGAAACAGGCCCACTTGATCAATTCCTAAGTCCTGATGTTGTCATTACTAACATAGCATGATTTCCCTGTGGTAGAGCCAAATGCCAACTTGTGTTTTTGCATGGGTCTGTCTTTATGTCCATTGGTCAAAAGCCAGACTTCACTATTATTTACGTAAACACGGGATGTTTCATTAAAGGGTATTTTATTGTCAGACGTATGATTGTATCATCACAGACTATTTGGACAAATGGACATTTAATCAGCTATACAAACATAGTTCCCTCTTTTTATTTGAATATATATATATATATATATATATATATATATATATATAATAATAATAAACAATGTACATTGAACAAAATTATCAGTGTTTCATTAACACTTTTTACAACTGCATTGTTTCATTACATTTTTTATGTCCCAGAACAATGTAGTGGAATCTTTCCATATGTTAAACCGAGATTCCGTTATATGACTATGGTTACAAGATCTATTTTTTCTCGCTCTATACCACTTTTGAAGTCTGAATTGGCTTCCTGTATGATATCGTGTGACATTTAAGATCTGTTTCATTATGTACCAGGCAAGTAAGCCCAGTAAGCAAACGCCATATTTCCATTCACTGCTTACTCCTGTCAGAAACCCTATCAAGCATCGATCATCTTATTCTGACCTACTTGTTGTTCTTAGAATCAAGACTTAATACTGGAACTTGGGCTGGTTATGTCGCTGCACTAACTCTGGAAGACACCAGGGTAGTGTTATATCAGTTGAAAATTTAAAAGAATTTTATTTCAGTTAAAAACTTATCTTTTCCACTTTAACTTTGCCACCACAGCTCCCTGTGTGTGACAACTGGAATACTCGTGATGGATTCTGAGACTGGTCAATTCTTTTTATATCTTGATGTACCTGTGAGCTTAGTTCCAAGGATGTTGGTGCAATAGAAGTTATCGTTGTATTATGTTATTATATTAATTATTATACAGCTAAAATGTCACGATGTGGGCCTAAAGAGGCAGGGTTACATCTGTGCAAAGCTTGTTAATGCAAATGTCAAGATCATGACATGTACACGTGGCACGTACATAGATGTGATCGTCACATGAGGTGTCGGCAATGACAGCGTGTCTTGCAGGGTGTGACACCCGCCGTGAAGTTGTCATGCGTCACACATTAACTGTCCTGCCCGTGTCATTGGCTGGTTAGTTAGCTGTGACTGGCCCGACAAAGTGGCTTAGTTGGTTTAGTTAACGGCTGATGCAGTCATTATATTCCCGTCAGTTCCACAAGGCTGTCACATTGGACACATGCGCACTGCTTCAGTGGAACTCTCTGACCCTCGACTTGTCGCAAATGAACAGCCGGCTCTAACAACATCACGAATACAGGGGAATGATCGAATGAGACCAACTCACATGTGCAGTCAGTCTCCCTTATTTATGTTTAGCTTTGCATTTAAAATGTGTTTTATTTAATAATAATTATGGTATAGATTATTTGAGAAGTGCAATGTGTCCAGATAGCAATCTGCACAAAGGTGCTGACAATCGTAGAGTATAAATAAAATATTATGTTAAATGACCTAAACATATTAAATAGAAGTATTAAATTGAATGTAAAAGAACACGAGTTTAAAAAGTTGTATAAAATGTGTGGCTGATCAAGAAATTGTAACTATTGCTTTTGCTAGAAAATAAGAAGTCTAATTTGTGATGGCCGAGACCTGTCCACCCGTCATTTGGATGGGAAAAAAACGAATATGGACGGGTAGATATGGGTGGGCGGGTAAAAAACTGAAGGAGCAAAAAAGGTCTTCCAAAACCCTAAATATTGTTAGTTATGCCTTGAAAGTGAGTGTAAATGGTGTCACATGTGTGTTTGTAGTCCATTTCATGCCATCAGACACATTTAAAAGTTTGTAAACTGGCTTAACGGTTAACATCCATGTGTCCACCAAAACATGTGTGACTGGCAATAATTTTATCCTGCATAAAGCCCTGCAGCAAATACACGCGATTGTCTGTGTGCGAAAGGAATCCTGCAGAGAAACATTAGTTACGACTCAGCCTCATCTGTTTGTGTCAACAACGCAAAGTTACGCCAATACAAGAGATAATAGATTACTGTTATCATCCCATTTGTACAGTTTCATTGTGATTGTCTTGTGGCCAGCCCCCGTTTGATGTGAGGGATGGGGGAAGAGGTCTAATCTGGTGATGTCCACCACACATGTCTGTGTGCGTCATCAAAGGACTAATGGGCTGTCAGTGATTGTTTCCGGCTATGTCTGTCCATTGTGATTAGAGAACGTTGTGTCAGCTCTGTGGGCAGTTGTAGCATTGACTTCATCACTGGTTGGACATCCTTCAGTTGCAGGTGATGCATTAACAATTCATTCAGAAGTGCAACTAGTGGTTTTTATGGAAGTTTAGATGTGCAGCTAGCCTGTATGAAATGCCACAGAATTTCATGTAATAATTTTAACAAGACAAGATTTAACAAGATTGCCACCTAGAGATTCAACTCTAGATGGCAGGTGGACTAGGAAGCCATTTGGCTTATCGAGAGTCCAACCTATCTATCTAAGTATACCCCGCCCTTCTTAGGTATATGTCGATTTTATTTTTAAATATATTAACACTACTAGCACCTACACAATCAGCTGATAATCTGTTCCATTCGTTTACTGTTCTTTGTGAAAATGAAAATTTTCTAATATCTAGTCTAAACTGCTTCTTTGCTAATGTAACTCCATGTCCTCTAGTCCTTCTCTCTTCCTTGACTGTGAAAAAAATATTTCTGTCAACATTTTCATATCCATTCAATATTTTAAACACCTCAATCTGATCTCCTCTCAATCTTCTGGTTTCTAGTGTTGTTAAACCACATTCTTTTAGACGCATTTCATAACTAACATTCCTGAGTTTTGGTATCATTTTGGTTGCTCTCCTTTGTACTCTTTCTAGCATATCAATATCCTTCTTGCGATATGGCCTCCATGCTTGTATACAATATTCTAAGTGAGGCCTAACTATTGTTTTATACAGCGGTATTATTAGTTCTTTTTCTTTGTAATCTATATTTCGCCTAATTAATCCAAGAATCTGGTTTCCCTTCGCTGCTGCAATTCCACACTGCTCTGATACCTTCATGTCAGCACTAATAGTTAACCCTAAGTCCTTTTCCTTTAAGGTAGTATTTAGTACAGTATCACCCATTGTATATTGTGCATCTTCATTCCCACGTCCTGTGTGAAGGCACTTACACTTTCCAAAATTAAACAGCATTTGCCACTTCTCAGACCATTCTATCAACTTATTAAGATCATCTTGTAAATGCTGTCTATCTGCATCACTTTTAATTTTCCTAAACACTTTTGTGTCGTCCGCAAACTTCAACACCTTGCTTGTTATGTCATCATCCAAATCATTGATATATATTAAGAATAAAATAGGTCCCAGTACTGATCCCTGCGGTACTCCACTCAAAACCGATTTCCAGTTTGAAACCTCCCCATCAACTACTACTCTTTGTCTTCTATCAATAAGCCATTTTTCTATCCAGTTGATCATTCCATTTCCCATGCCATGGGCCTTTAGTTTAAGTAGTAGTCTTTGGTGTGGCACTTTGTCAAAGGCTTTTTTTAAAATCTAAGTAGATTATATCTACTGGTGATCCCTCATCTATCTACCCACTTTGTGACATCTTCCAAAAAACATAACATATTTGTTAAGCATGACCTCGCTTTTAAAAACCCATGTTGAGATGGGTTTATCAATTTATTTTTAACAAGAAAATCAACCAGGTGATCTTTAATTAGTCTTTCTAATAGTTTGCAAATCACCGATGTTAAACTCACTGGTCTATAGTTCTCTGACTTGTTTCTCGGAACCTTTTTTAAATAATGGTATAATGTTTGCTTCTTTCCATTCTAACGGAACTATTCCCTCCTCTAATGACAAATTGAACACTGTTGCAAGCGGTATGCTGATTTGTTCTACAATTTCCAATATTAATTTGGGAGGAATCCCATCCACTCCAGGTGATTTATTATCCTTCATATCTCTTATTTTCATAGCTACCATTGTTGGGGTTACAATTAGTTGTCCTAAATAGTCAAACTCTCTCCCTTCGAACTTAGTCTCAAGTACTGGTAATATACTAATAATAATAATGTAGAAATTCATATACCACCTGAATCCACTTCAAGATAAAATGCTCCCAGAGAACTGAATAAATTAAATAACACTAAAGTATAAATTTAAAAACAACTATTCTAGTAATAATTTTTTTAAATATATAATAGAGTTTCTAATCTTACTACACAAACGTTTCTTCCTGTGTTAATTAGAATTGAACTATCACTATGTAAATTGGTATATAATTATAATTGTTTTAAGGTAAACTGGTTCTTAAAATAGTAAAAAACATGTATTGTCTGTATAAAATTCCCTGACTTTCCCATTTGAACAGTACCTTAAAACACAATGCAGGTATCATTTGGCGACCTGATCTTTGATCTTGCTTTGTGAAAGTGAAAGCTCTTGTTAAGGGTCCTGTCACCAGAATAAGTGCACATTTCCCAATTTGTCTCCTGTCTCCAAGACATATCATCCACCTGGCTTGCAATCTAGCAAGTTGTAACACTGCAACTTAGCACCTTCATAAAACATGGGAAAAGTCTATTTTAAATTGTTAGCCAGATTACCCCACATGCAGACATCTATTAAAATGTCACAGACATGAAATGTTGTGCCTGTAAAGTTACAACAATTGACATGTTTAATGATCTTATGCATTTAGAACTCTAGAAATAGGAATGAGACGTTTTGGTCGTTAGATCAGGTGTGATTAGTTCATCTTCAAATGGTTTGATGTAGTAAAGAAAAGGTTCATTAATTGATGCAATTACAGGACAAAACTGCACATCTATTTGAGTCTATAATGGTTTAAACGATAAAGTTTGTATTATGACTGGTACAAAAGGTACTGGTAATGTTCATATAAGGATAGGTTCACACAAGGCAGCCTTTAGCTGTCATACTTAAACCTACATTCACAGATTTCTGACAAATCATATTGATCAGTTAAGGTTCCCACAGCCTCTCTTTCACTCCACTTACCACAGGTTGGCAACATCTGCCTTCCTGGCCACGGCTGTTTCATATAAAACGTACATTAAGTAATTTTATTGTTCCAAGTAGAAGTTTGTTTCTGACGTATTTGATTGGTTGTAATGCTCAGACTAGCAACACCTTAGCACAGGTAGGTAATTAATGTCATCTAGCGGTGTCACTGTGAAATGTCAGAGTTCAAGATGACACATGATGAAGTTCAAACAGATGTGTCTGACAAGAAGGACAAATAAGAAACACGTGTCTCTGTGGTGTGTGAAGATCAGAGAGTGAATGGCGCATTAGGTTTGTGTTGTGGAACATCACAGGAATGAATGATCATTAACGTTGATCATCAATGCATTTGTACAGATGAAAGTGTAGACAGAATTAGACGTAACCACAGCTGCTTTCAAGGTTTTGCTGCCGCAGCATCATCTTTGGCGTGCAGACGTATGTTCGATTGGTAAACAATGAGACAGACAGCGAGCATGCAGCAACACGGCCAATAAGATATGACGCGGCTTGACAGGAAATTGCACGGCGCAACGTTGGCGGTAATGGACTGCTGCCCCAGTAATGTAGCATCATTAGAATTTCAGAGGAAATTATGATATAAGATTCCATCAGAGGACTGATTTACTCGATGCACGTACACCTCAGGGAAATTACATACATGTTGACATCTTGCATGGTCATTTTGTTTTAGTGGACAGCCCTGTATTAATACGTGATAACTGTGCCATGTTTGCAAGCATTTCTAGTTTGCACTTTTCTGTTTTGGGAGGTGCTGTTTTGGAATGTTCTGGAGTTAGATTTCTTTACAACGGTTGCTTGTGTGATGTGTTTTGTTGCACAACAGTTTCTGGATGTGATAGTTATATTTTGGTTTGGAATTATGTATTACTAAAACAAGAATAATAATTTTCAGATGTGTCGAATATTAAAGTTAACAGTGTCACATTTTCATGTACAGTTAACCATGTGTTCTCTTGTTCCTCTTGATCCCTTGCGGGATGGGGGCTGACACATGTTGCCTCCTCTGCTGTTCTTGTCAGTTCCTTCCAAGCTCCCATGTCTTTCTTCTGCACAGAGCACCCATTCGTGGCTGTTCCTGCCACGACTCCTCAGGTCTCTTGTCAGGCTGTCTCCCCATCTCAGCCTCGGTCTTCCCCTTCTCCACCTACCTTCTTCATCTGCTTCCCACACTATTTTTTCAGTCTGTCATTGTCCATTCTCTTTACATGACCTGTCCACCTCATTTTGCTCCCAACTACTTTCATCTTTAGGAGTTTTTTCATTCTAATCTATCTCAATTCCATCATCGTCCTTGTATCATGTCACATCAGTCTACATAGTCTTTACCAGTGCACTTTAATGACCCTGAAATGGTTGAACTTTGTATGTAGGACATTTCTTTACATGGTCATTTGGCCGAAGGTATATTTGGATTAATGGGAGCTTTCTGGTCTGGTGTGGTGTTGGTTTGTTACTACATGTATCAAGAAGAGAGACTGGTAGAAGAGACAGACACTTGCTACACCGGGTGAGAAACTGATGCGAGTGCAGACAGTGTAGATGGAGGAGATGTTAAGCTGATGGTGAGACTAGTTGCACCCGCAATTCACATCAACTTGATGTTATTAGAGCTCGCTGGCAGCGCGGATAAAAAGCCGTTCACTGGAAACAGCTTGTTCTGACTGTAAGATGGTCGGGTTCACTTTACGTAACTCACAGCCGCGACACCGGATGATTGGTGGAAACGATAATGATGACGCATGACCAGAGCCCATTCTCAGACACAGCCCCGAAGTGAGGTAATTCTCTCGCACGCTTATGGCCAATCAAACTGGCGTGAGTTAGTGATAAGTTTTCTCTCCCGATGGTCCATATGGAGTGAAGGAGATACCACAGAGGCACGCTGCACTTAGTCGACTCATGACTCCGCCGTGTTTTATGTGTGGAATGTTCTTCTACTGATGTTAAATCGGGAAAGGTCACATAGATACTGTGTCACTTGGTGTCACATTATAAACTCGCTTATTGCATTGTTATGCTTTTATTTAGCAAGCTTAGTTGAGTTAACATGGTTATACAGAGGACACATGGCGGCAGTATCTCAATTTATACTGCAACTTTACGTCGCTTGGACTAAATAAAAAGGAATTTTGTGAGACGTTCACAAGTGGCCGTGCTATCACCTGGAGAAATGGCACCGGTATTAGCTAGGAGAGATTGGTGCACCCCTAGTTGGGATCATTCATTATTCAGTATGCACACTCAAGGAGGACTGGTTTTCTTTTAAATTCCAGGGGGACTCAGGTCTCAATACTCATGCTTGATTTCTGTTCCCCCCACTGCCTCCGTCCACTGTGCTTGCAATTCTGCACTTTTGTTTCCACCAACAATGACCATTCTCATGTATCTTTTTTCTCTGTGATGCTCCCAAGCCAGCCATATCTATCTTTATACAGGACATACATGTTTTCTAAAGGTTCTACTCATTTTCGATCTTTAACTGGAAGGTAAAATAGAGGTTAAATAGGTCTGTTAGAAGCTGGAAAGTAAAACTATCCAAAAACATTGATCTGAAAGTCAAGTCCTTGCCAGATTAGGACAACTACCAGGAAACAGTATGACTTAGAAAAGGTAGGATAACTTGGGAATGTGAAGTCTAGGAGTAGGCCAGATGGAGTAGATGAAGTGACTAGTGATTACACCAACAGTGTAACTAAGGCTGCTGCTTTGAGTCATCACCTTCAGATAGTGTTTAACACAGATTCGTTGAATACAACCCTGGATACAGCTTCTGTTGCCAACATAGACGTGTTTGCTTTGTCAGTAGGTGGTGTCTACAGCCTAGCCAGACCACACAGTTAATATTTTATAGCCTGGCACATTCTAAAATAGACTTGTTAAATTTTTTTTGTTTTGTCTGGTGAAATGTTGTGATAAAAAAGCGCAGAAACTTGTTTCTTTATATGAGCAACATAATTATAATCTTACATTTATTGTCCGGCTGACAATGTTTATTGTTGTTCAGTTTCACATAGAATGGTGGGCTAATTGGGAGGAGGTTTAAGTCTAGAACCTGGCTGCAACAACTCTGCACATACCAAGAGCATAGCATCTAGTTAAATAAGACAATTTAGTCAAACAAACCTCTTGGGTTTACTCCGTAAATATGCTGATTTCAAATAACAAGATTAAGTGCACTTTTTAATGGATATAGTATGAATTTATGTCATTAAGTTCTGCAATAGAACATGTGTTAATCTCAGATACTGCAAGAACTGACAGCATCTCCAGCACCCTGTAAACATACCGGGCAAAAGTCAAGATCTGTGATGTTTCCTGTTTGATTCAGGACAGGAAACTTGTGATATTAACTTTAATTATATATAATTATACATGTAAGTACTGCCCTCTTGTGGGATAAGTACACAAATGTGGCTGCCATCTGGTGGGCATAAAACAGACTAAATTAGAACAGCCCTACCATACTTGGTGAGATGTTGGCCTGTATTGCGCAACGTGTGTGCCGTGACAAGAAGGCCCGGTGTGTGTGATGTATGGCCAGAGAGCATGGCTGTGTTCTCTCTGCTGTGGCACACCTCAAATATCTGTTTGTATTGTGCAGACAACTTCATTCATTGCCCAGTTGAGGCGAGTGCATGTTAATCTGTGGCTAGCATGCCACCAGGTCATCTAGCAGCCCCTATCACAGCACTGCTCAAGTAGGAGCTGGAGACAGATGCCGTAAATGACTGTATAGACGCCTATTGTAATAGTGAAAGAGGTGTGTGTGTGTGTGTGTGTGTGTGTGCGTGTGCGTGTGCGTGTGCGTGTGCGTGTGCGTGTGCGTGTGCGTGTGGGTGTGCGTGTGCGTGAGGGTGAGGGTGAGGGTGAGGAGGGAGGGAAGGGGAGGGAGGGGGAGGGAGGGAGGGGGAGAGGGAGAGAGATGTGAGAGAGAGAGAGGTGGTAGTGAGTGGTGGTGGTGGTGGTGGTGGTGGTGGTGGTGAGTGAGTGAGTGAGTGAGTGAGTGAGTGAGTGAGTGAGTGAGTGCCTGCGTGCGTGAGTGAGTGAGTGAGTGAGTGAGTGAGTGAGTGAGTGAGTGATTGTGTGTGAGTGAGTGAGTGGAGTGTGTGAGAGTGAATGAGTGAGTGTGTATGTGCATGTTAGGAAGTGAGTGAGTGAGTGATCGAGCGAGTGAGCATATGCGTGCATGCATTTATGTGTGTGCATGTATGTGTGTGTGTGTTTGCATACATGTGTGTGCATGTGTATGTCCAGTGAAACTATATATTGAAAAAGAAAAAATTTCCATGCAATTTCCAGCTATCTTGGGTTTGTTTTAATAAAGTGATGAACACATTGTTCCCCACACAAACCACTGACCACTAGCACTGTGTGTTTCAGTTGAGCACAGAATGGAGCCAAATCGAAGTGATAGACCTACTCAACGACGGCTCCGGGCTCGGCTTTGGCATCATCGGTGGCAAGAGCACTGGCGTTGTCGTCAAGACCATCCTACCTGGGGGAGTGGCAGACAAGGTCAGTGTAGACGCAAACACACCTTCGTGTCTGTGGGACCCTGGGTGCCTCGTCCTCTCCATCTCCACATGTTTCACCAGCTGCTGTTGCTTTCAAATGTCAGGCACATTAACAAAGACTGAGCCTGTTTTCAGCATGCATACTTTCTCTAGTTGTGTCGAAAATCGTGATCAACCTGTTCATTTAAACATACTTTTTTCTTTGAAATAAAAATTGCATTCCAGCCTAATTCCTTGACGACACTCACTTTGATGATTGTGTTTGCAACTCTCTCCCTATTCATGGTTTTGCTTTGTTCCACCTGTAAGCCCTGACTGCTGATGATTTGTCTGTAATATTTGTTTTACTGTTATGATCTTTCAAACAGACAATTGTGGTTAATGCACTAGAAAGTGATCATATATTGGTAAATTACTTGTAGAAAATGTTGTGGTTAAAACTGGCCATATTTTGTTAGAGACTGGCTTTGTTTTCTCTGTAGCATCGGGTAGGCCGACAGGAATAAAGGGTTTATTCAACATAAATACACACAGGTTCTACTAGTAAGACTCTGAATCATACTCTCAACACAATACAAAGGTGTGTTCCATCAGATCACTGATCTGTTTGCATTAGAGTTGGGAGCTATGTATGCAGAGAAGGTGATGAATCATTCAAGGATTCCTGTGCTCAAGTGTGCATTTAATTTCATCAGCTAGCTGAACACACCCTGTAGAGACACAGTGCCCCTGATGTGACTGTCACAGGCAGTGTCAGTAGTTCACATGGTAGTTCTCTGTGGGAGGGAGGAGGGAGATCAGTGTCTTGCGGGAGGAGGAATACGGCACAGACGTGTCTTAATGTGAGATGTGAGGATCTCACTCCGCCAGGCCTAATCCTTTTAGCAGTGTTTATTGTGGGCAGACCTTAGAAGTCGCTGGATAAATGTCACTGCCGTCACTGGCCGATGCATATGTCACCTTCAAGGGTCTGAAGCACTTAGAGGCAGGATCGGCCATCTGCCTGCATTACGGAGTCGATGGTTAGTAAGTGAACAAAGTGATATTAAAAGGTTGAATGACCTTCAAGATATTTATGGAAATATTTGGTTAAAGATTGGACAAACTTAATAAAATAATGATAATAATATCGACAAACATAATGGTAATAATGATAGCAATTTTGTATTGTCTGAGCACATATAAAGTAAAATTTCTCTTTGGCGTTTCGGATAAAATGCATAGGTAAAAAACCTTTTTTTGAAACCTGGAAACATCATAAATCTAAAAAGTATGAAAAATGACAATTTGTTATAAATAAATCTGAAGCATTACAGGGCACTAAAGCCTTTTATTAAAAACAAACAATGAAGACTAGATATAAGAAAGTACTCATCATTCCTGTGATAAATATCCTTGCGAGGATGATAGTAAATGAACAGAAGAAATTGTGTAATATTGACAACAAATAAAACATGTTGTGGCCTCTCAAAACAAAAGGACATCTGTATCCAGTAGGTTTTGTTCGTTTCATTAATTATTTACCCATTTATATCTGATCACATCTTGGTTTATATTTGTTAGAAAGATATCTTGTTGATTGGTATTTTAATCTAAGTTGTTGTGTGTTTAGCGTGCCAAGTGTAACTAGATGCTAAAGATTAGAAACACTCCGTGGGACACTATTGAGGACAGGCTGTGTGGCATTAAATATTAACCTTATAGAGAGTGGGCCACCTGCCCCCTTCCAGGCCTTGTCAAATACTGACAAATGTTTGCGCTAGTCCTAGCCAATATGGCACGCAAGTGGAAAACTCAATCTTATATATCTTCTTTTACGCCATTTACAAGAGATCTTTTTATCCGCAGACAGATGCGCAGGCGATCGATTCAAGGAATATACATCAGTCATTCCAAGTTATATTGCCTGGGCGATCACATTTAATTACAAGTGATTGTTTTTGAAAGCGCGTGAATGTTTTGCGATGAAACTGTTCAGTAAATTGTGGCCAGTTTAAAGAACGAAGTAGTTTGTTGTTGTGGTACGCTGTTGTCATATTGTGTAGTCAAAAATATTCTTACATAAATTCCAATACATCTTACACGGGAACTAAGAGTATATTATGTAGTTCTGTGAATGAAGTTTCTTTAGTGTATTAATGAAAATATTTACTTTGTAACCACAGTGTCAGTACTGAACTTCTACAGCCCTTAAATCCTCCAGATTAACTGAGAGAATTATTAAGTGTTTTATGTCTTTACCATGTACAGAAAGTATCACTGGAGGAAGGAATCACAGAGGATTTAGGGAGAAAATGTGCTTTGTACTTATTGTACATGGGTATGCATGCATGCATGCATGCAAGCACGCATGCATGCATGGCATTGCATGCACACTGGTCACACACATGTGTGCATGCATGTATGAACACATGCATGCATACACAGATGCACCAGCACATTCACTTATGCATACATTCATTCGTGAATGCACGAACGCACGCACGCACGCACGCACGCACGCACGCACGCACGCACACACACACACACACACAGGCAAAACTCCCACACCATTAATGAAACATTCATATGTTACCCATTTATTGTGAGATCTTAGATGAGTTCTAAAATCCGACCCACTATTAACCCTCTCCCCCTTGTGTTCCCAGGACGGTCGCCTCCTAAGCGGGGATCACCTGCTGCAGATCGGTGACGTCAACGTGCGGGGCATGGGCTCGGAGCAGGTGGCGTCTGTGCTACGGCAGTCGGGCGCTCACGTCCGGCTGATCGTGGCCCGCCCCGTCAATGAGCCCACCCCGAACACTCACCACAACGCCCAGGTGGTGCCCACCTACCAGCTGGACGAACACCTCCACAACATCAACCAGACCCTCGCTGTCATGGACGGCATGAACGAGTACAACATGGGCGTGTCAGCCGAGTATTTCGCTCAGATACACTCGGTGAGGTCACGTCACCCTCCTCGATGGGTTTAGCTCATCGTTAATCTGGTTCAGTTCTATCAGTGATATAGTATGTTGTTATGTAATTATTATGTAATAAGTTGTATTCACATTTGTTTCATAAAAGAGTATTTTATATGCTTAAGAATTGGCACTTGTCATTAGATATGGCAAGAAGTGGGGTGGGTCGACCAGTGTGAGTCAATAGAAGGGGTTTGTAGGATTCACACTTTGCAGGCCGGCCCGTAACCATAGTCATAGTAGAATGTAAGACCTATACATATATCAGTAACACAGGAATACATTCAAGTTCCTACTCAACAATCAGAGAAATTTAGAAATTGTCCACTGTGTGAATGGATGAGGGGTTGTTGGGTACATGCTGTTGAGAAATGCTTATTAAAGGGACGGTGACAGGTCCTCTACCCAGAATTGCTAGAGCAGTAATTTGCAATGGGAAGATCTGCTGCCTAGAACGTGGGAAAGTTAAACATCAAAGGGTATTATTGTTAACTTTGCTCGCCTCGGCATTATTGCAAATCAATTTTGTTTGAAACATTGTTCCGGGCTTATTAAAGTAATTAAACACAAATTGGGCAGGCAGGAAACCTTCAGTTGTGGTAGTCATAAGAATATAATATTAAACAAACAAAAATACAAAACCCCGGAGCCAGCAGCCTCGTGTTACAGCAACGTTTTTAGTTGTTTTTACATCATGTATGAAACAGTAACCGCAGTTGACACACGTTATGTTGACAGTACTTGTTATCATCTGTCGTAACTCAGGTGGGCTGATGTTCTTGTTTTGTCTCGTCACGAGAGAACACACATGATTGCAGCATGCAGAAAGTAACAATGTAATTGTGATTATTATTCTCCTGCAACATAACCTACCAGTGAAAAGAACACATTATGTGGCACTAATGATTGTCTGTAGCGTTTATGCCAGGAATGCGGTAGAATTAGACTGTCCAGATTTATGTCTGCGCACTAATGGTTGGGATGACTACACACTGACAGCCAAATGTGTAGATTTAGTAGATACATTATAAAAAAGTAGTGTGGTTGATTGTGTAATGCAGAGGGAACGATCACATTAAGATTGACATAATATCTAATTACAGCTCATAGTGTGACTGATTAAAACCAGTTATGATTAAAATCATAATTGAACTTTAAGCTGGTTGATTTACTCATCGCTGAATCATCATGAGAGGTAAATTTGAATTCAGCAACCTGAACCAGTGCATAAACACATGAAAAAATACCCTGATAAATTACTAGTTCATAGCGTGATATATTTCTTGAAGATATTTGATAAATACGACTTATTTGTGGCAGTTTGACAGCAGATGACTGAGTAAAAATGACACACTATTAACCAAGCTGGTAGATGAAGACACTGATATAGATACAAGATTAGTTTAATTTATTGATGTTGGGATTGTCTCAAAACATTGATGTTTGACTGTACAAATCAGTTTAATGGTGGTTAGTTGTATCTTTAGTTTAATTATGTGCTATATACATTGATTTATTTTGCCCCAAAATGCATTTTGTGGTTTTTTATAGGCATAAATAATGATTGTAACTTGTGCACTGAAGCAGGTACTTTCTTGTCAGAGTTGTCCACCTGGCGAAGACATTTTGTAACAGAGGAGGAGGGATGAAGTTAAATAATATCAGCTTTATATAATTTGTTAACAGTCCATCGAAGTTAAATCATGCTAACAAACAGTATATGAAATGTAATAATAATGTTAATAATGGAACCGTTTTGAGATAATCCCCAAACGTGGATGATGTCCCGGCATACTTGAAGATATCTTACGATGTAGTAGTGAGATGGTTATATTGCTTGCTTTTGTAAGTTTCCATGTCTTGATGAAATATATTTCATTGTGACGTTTCAGTTGCTTTCAGTAGTCTTTTCAGCCCACTACCACAAAACTGATTGTGAAGTAATATCAGTCATTTGAACCATTCAGCCTCATGAACCTCGCCACTGATTGAGTTGTTTCTCTCGTCTAATGTGCACCTCTCTCTGTTTCCCGTCCAGCCCCCGCAGGAGTTGGCGCTTCCAGAGGTGGAGTTTTTCGAAGTGGAGCTCGTCAAAGACACTCAGGGACTCGGCATCACGATCGCTGGTTACGTGGGTGAGCGAACCTCAGGTGCGCACATTTGCACACACACCCACACGCACGTAGAGCCTCACTCTCACTGTCGCAGGGTTGACGGTCATTTACGGGTCTAAGACCAGTGGGGCAATTCAAACGTTATACTCTGACTTGTTGTTGCTTCACTGTGTCAACAAATAAATGGGGAAAATTGGGAGAAAACATGTCAAAACACAGCAGATTTTTCCTGTCTTATTAATCAGTATTGATGCTATTCCTGACAGGAGGGGAGTTCTTTTAAATTGAAGACCTTTTCTTGCTGTCAAATATTGTCAAGATGTAATGTATAGATAATTTTTTATATAATTGTAACACAATGATTGCCATGTACTATGATGTTGTGGGTGAGGGAAAAGCTATTAGCTACCCTCTTCCTGGGCTTAATGAAGGAGTTCGTGGGATTTTATTAAATGTCAGGCATTTTGTATTTGGGTGGAAAATGTTCAAGCAGTTCATTCGGGTTGTGTGTGCTGGTATTTGTGAAAGTAAACGATGATGTTTGTACAATTCTTCTGACACGCAATTTTTAATTAACAGACATGCCAAAAGTGCACGTTCACTTTGCTGGTGCGTGGTAAATGGAATATATCGTGTTATGCAACTTGGTTCATTTAAGTTTGAACGCATGTCAGTGCATTGGTCAGTGCATTGGTCAGTGTAGCGTGACAGGTCAATGAGTTGGACCCAAGGAACAGGCCAGAGTACACGAGTGTTACCTCATTGGAACCAACGTCTGGCAGATCTGGCACCATTCCGTCACTGCATGATGTCACCACTCACCTGTCTGTGTCCTCTGTCATGATGTCACCACTCACCTGTCTGTGTCCTCTGTCATGATGTCACCACTCACCTGTCTGTGTCCTCTGTCATGATGTCACCACTCACCTGTCTGTGTCCTCTGTCGTGTAGATCACTAGGGTCTAGTTGATACAGTAGTAGTGACAGAATGACTTCTTTGGTGCCAGTGTGCTACAAGACAACGGATTAAGTGTTCTCATTACAAGCATGGAATAGTAAGGGAATCTTTGAGTTTGAGTTCCTTAAATGTCCCTTACATACATTCTCCTGTGTTAAGTTGATTTACTAGATCGATGTTTCTCTACAGGTAGCATATGCTGTTAGTTATTTTTTTTTAATCAAGTGCCCTTCAACTAAGCACATCATGTTTTATATATATAATATATATATATATATATATATATATATATATATATATATATATATATATATAATATATATATATATATATATATTATATATGTATTTTATATATATATATAATATATATATATATATTATATATAATATATATATATATATATATATATATATGTATTATATATATATATATAAATATATATATGTATATATAATATATATATATAATTATATATGTATTATATATATATATTATATATGTATTATATATATATATATATATATATATATATATATATATATATTATATATGTATTATATATATATATATATATATATATATATATATATATATATATATATATATATACATACAGGTGGAATCCTAATGTCAGCCTCAGGACTGCCAAAGTGACGTAAGAAGGTAATCATATTAGTTGGACTAATTTCCTATACTTTACTGTTACGGAAATCATTTGGGATGGTTCTAGGAAACCATAGTAATAACCTTGAAGAGAAGTCCAGTTGTGCCGATATAATAATAATGATAATGCCACTTCTATAGCACCTATATCCTTGAGAATTCAAGCTCAGTAACACACAGAATCATTAGGCATAATCATAAATGGGGACACGCAAGAGTTGCAAAGATACTGATTGTCCTTAGTTATATGTGTCTCGGAATAAGAGTTGCCTTATGTGTGTTGAGTGCATCTGGGACTTGAGGAAGGGAGTGAGACAGATGGTATTTCTGACACCCGGCCGTATTACAGGCACAACTTAATGAGTCGGCACGCACAAACAAGCTTCACTGTCAAGTAGATAAAAGCAGTGACCTTTGCATCCACCGTGACTTCGCTCTGGCTTGCTGCATTAGACGTTCCGTGTGTGTGTGCCATCACTTTTGAGTTCTACATAGTATGTTTGGTTTGGTTTTGCTTGCTTTGAAAGCTCGAGAATAGTTGTTCAGGTTTTAAAGTTTAAGATGCTATGCACTGTGGAAATAACTGAATCAATTTTTGTGCTGTGAGTGTGTAGTGAATACACAGTAATGTCTGTGTTGTGAATACACAGTAATGTCTGTGTTGTGAATACACAGTAATGTCTGTGTTGTGAATACACAGTAATGTCTGTGTTGTGAATACACAGTAATGTCTGTGTTGTGAATACACAGTAATGTCTGTGTTGTGAATACACAGTAATGTCTGTGTTGTGAATACACAGTAATGTCTGTGTTGTGAATACACAGTAATGTCTGTGTTGTGAATACACAGTAATGTCTGTGTTGTGAATACACAGTAATGTCTGTGTTGTGAATACACAGTAATGTCTGTGTTGTGAATACACAGTAATGTCTGTGTTGTGAATACACAGTAATGTCTGTGCTGTGAATACACAGTGACGTCTGTGCTGTGAATACACAGTGACGTCTGTCCTGTGAATACACAGTGATGTCTGTGTTGTGAATACACAATGACGTCTGTGCTGTGAATACACAGTGATGTCTGTGCTATGAATACACAGTGATGTCTGTGCTGTGAATACACAGTGATGTCTGTGCTGTGAATACACAGTGATGTCTGTGCTGTGAATACACAGTGATGTCTGTGTTGTGAATACACAGTGATGTCTGTGCTGTGAATACACAGTGATGTCTGTGCTGTGAATACACAGTGATGTCTGTGTTGTGAATACACAATAACGTCTGTGTTGTGAATACACAGTAACGTCTGTGCTGTGAATACACAGTAATGTCTGTGCTGTGAATACACAGTGATGTCTGTGTTGTGAATACACAGTGACGTCTGTGTTGTGAATACACAATGACGTCTGTGCTGTGAATACACAGTGATGTCTGTGCTATGAATACACAGTGATGTCTGTGCTGTGAATACACAGTGATGTCTGTGCTGTGAATACACAGTGATGTCTGTGCTGTGAATACACAGTGATGTCTGTGTTGTGAATACACAGTGATGTCTGTGCTATGAATACACAGTGATGTCTGTGCTGTGAATACACAGTGATGTCTGTGTTGTGAATACACAATGATGTCTGTGCTGTGAATTCACAGTAATGTCTTTCAAAAATACACTGAAAAAAGTGCAGCAAATGAACAATAATGCGCTGACAGTTTCATTTGTTGGCACCAGGTGGCATGAGGAGACAGTCGCGGCTGAGTGTCTGTGATTGTCATTAGCTGCTGTGTCCCAGACAGACTGGAGATTAAAAAGTCATCTGACACAGATGTTTTTTGAGATATTGGAGCCTGATGAAAATATTGATGGAAGTGTTTTCCTGTCACTATATAGAACTTGATGAGACAAAGTAGTGTTCAACAAGGGACGGGGAGATTAGTTATAAAAAATGTTCATTCTCACAGAGGGAATTATTAATTTATCAACTAATAATTAAAAACAGATTATTGACTAATTATGTAAATGCTAGCAGTATGAATGTGTTTAAAAAAAAAATTGACTGATCCTCAGAAGGAACAGTTAAAAAGCTGTTCACAGATAAAAGAAATTGGAATCCTGATAAATGAAAAGTTTACTCGTTCACTTTGCGTGTTGGGTTTATGCTCTGGAATGTGTTTGGAGTTGGATTGGATTGGATTGGATTGGATTTATTTAATATAAATAGGATGACATAAAAAAGTGCAACCACTTGATTCCATTCTGGTTCCAGACAAATATACAGATAAGATAAGAAAAATACATGAGAGACATTGACACAATGTGACAAATGTGACAATATTAAAACAATAATAATAATAATAATAAGTGAGGTTGTCACAGTGATGTGTTTGGTGTGTTCACAGAGGAGTTGTGAAGTGAGGTTGACACTGAGATGTGTTTGGTGTGTTCAACAGGAGTTGTGAAGTGAGGTTGTCACTGTGATGTGTTTGGTGTGTTCACAGAGGAGTTGTGAAGTGAGGTTGTCACTGTGATGTGTTTGGTGTGTTCACAGAGGAGTTGTGAAGTGAGGTTGTCACTGTGATGTGTTTGGTGTGTTCAACAGGAGTTGTGAAGTGAGGTTGTCATTGTGATGTGTTTGGTGTGTTCAACAGAGGAGTTGTGAAGTGAGGTTGTCACTGTGATGTGTTTGGTGTGTTCACAGAGGAGTTGTGAAGTGAGGTTGACACTGATGTGTTTGGTGTGTTCACAGGAGTTGTGAATGAGGTTGTCATGTGATGTGTTTGGTGTGTTCACAGGAGTTGTGAAGTGAGGTTGACACTGAGATGTGTTTGGTGTGTTCAACAGGAGTTGTGAAGTGAGGTTGTCACTGTGATGTGTTTGGTGTGTTCACAGAGGAGTTGTGAAGTGAGGTTGTCACTGTGATGTGTTTGGTGTGTTCAACAGGAGTTGTGAAGTGAGGTTGTCACTGTGATGTGTTTGGTGTGTTCACAGAGGAGTTGTGAAGTGAGGTTGCACTGCGATGTGTTTGGTGTGTTCAAAGGAGTTGTGAAGTGAGGTTGTCATTGTGATGTGTTTGGTGTGTTCAACAGAGGAGTTGTGAAGTGAGGTTGTCACTGTGATGTGTTTGGTGTGTTCACAGAGAAGTTGTGAAGTGAGGTTGATTTCACTGCATGTGATGTGTTTGGTGTGTTCAACAGGAGTTGTGAAGTGAGGTTGTCACTGTGATGTGTTTGGTGTGTTCAACAGGAGTTGTGAAGTGAGGTTGTCATTGTGATGTGTTTGGTGTGTTCAACAGAGGAGTTGTGAAGTGAGGTTGTCATTGTGATGTGTTTGGTGTGTTCAACAGGAGTTGTGAAGTGAGGTTGACACTGCGATGTGTTTGGTGTGTTCACAGAGGAGTTGTGAAGTGAGGTTGACACTGCGATGTGTTTGGTGTGTTCACAGAGGAGTTGTGAAGTGAGGTTGTCATTGTGATGTGTTTGGTGTGTTCACAGAGGAGTTGTGAAGTGAGGTTGTCACTGCGATGTGTTTGGTGTGTTCACAGAGGAGTTGTGAAGTGAGGTTGTCACTGCGATGTGTTTGGTGTGTTCAACAGGAGTTGTGAAGTGAGGTTGTCACTGTGATGTGTTTGGTGTGTTTACAGAGGAGTTGTGAAGTGAGGTTGTCACTGCGATGTGTTTGGTGTGTTCAACAGGAGTTGTGAAGTGAGGTTGTCACTGTGATGTGTTTGGTGTGTTCACAGAGGAGTTGTTAAGTGAGGTTGTCATTGTGATGTGTTTGGTGTGTTCAACAGGAGTTGTGAAGTGAGGTTGTCATTGTGATGTGTTTGGTGTGTTCACAGAGGAGTTGTGAAGTGAGGTTGTCACTGTGATGTGTTTGGTGTGTTCAACAGGAGTTGTGAAGTGAGGTTGTCACTGTGATGTGTTTGGTGTGTTCAACAGGAGTTGTGAAGTGAGGTTGTCACTGTGATGTGTTTGGTGTGTTCACAGAGGAGTTGTGAAGTGAGTTTGTCACTGTGATGTGTTTGGTGTGTTCAACAGGAGTTGTGAAGTGAGGTTGTCACTGTGATGTGTTTGGTGTGTTCAACAGGAGTTGTGAAGTGAGGTTGTCATTGTGATGTGTTTGGTGTGTTCACAGAGGAGTTGTGAAGTGAGGTTGTCATTGTGATGTGTTTGGTGTGTTCAACAGGAGTTGTGAAGTGAGGTTGTCACTGTGATGTGTTTGGTGTGTTCAACAGGAGTTGTGAAGTGAGGTTGTCATTGTGATGTGTTTGGTGTGTTCACAGAGGAGTTGTGAAGTGAGTTTGTCACTGTGATGTGTTTGGTGTGTTCACAGGAGTTGTGAAGTGAGGTTGTCACTGTGATGTGTTTGGTGTGTTCACAGAGGAGTTGTCAGGCATCTTTGTGCGCAGTATCTCTGAAGGCAGTGCTGCAGCCCTCGATGGACGCATACAGGTCAACGACCAGATCATTGAGGTAAGTAAACAACTACAACTTTCTGAAGACATTTGGAGAAAAGAACGAATCCAATGAGCTTCAAGTTCAGGCTGAAACAAAGAGGACTTGATTTCCCTGTCCACCATGTCTTTGATATTAGCTAAATACACAGCAACCTTTGTGAATTCACTGGGTTACATTGTTGAAAAGAAGGAACAGTTATGAATCAGACAGAAGGTCGACATGTTCTATGTGTTTAGGATTATCTACAGATGGTGCTGCCATCTAGCAGTCAGTCATGAAGCATGAGAATAACACATTTAACAACACAAGCACAAATTTATCTGTACGTAAAGAAATCTCACCTGGAACATTTAACATATTTCTGAAATGTAATATGGATTTTTGGTCCAAGTGCAACTGTTTTTATTCGTAAACGTGTTTCGGATTAAATGTAGCAGATATCCTTTGATGTAGGAATATTTAGTATAGTAACAGTTTGTTTGCTAAATGTGCCTTTTGCCTAATACAAGTATTAGGTGGTGATATTTGATTGGTACTGGTGAAACAAAATGGAATTAATTTGATGTAGGAACATTTTCATAGGCAGATTAACCAGTCGCAAATTGGACATTGAGACAGTGTGTGGTCACTGCTGTGACATTGAGACTGGACATTGAGACAGTGTGTGGTCACTGCTGTGACATTGAGACTGGACATTGAGACAGTGTGTGGTCACTGCTGTGACATTGAGACTGGACATTGAGACAGTGTGTGGTCACTGCTGTGACATTGAGACTGGACATTGAGACAGTGTGTGGTCACTGCTGTGACATTGAGACTGGGCATTGAGACAGTGTGTGGTCACTGCTGTGACATTGAGACTGGACATTGAGACAGTGTGTGGTCACTGCTGTGACATTGAGACTGGACATTGAGACAGTGTGTGGTCACTGCTGTGACATTGAGACTGGACATTGAGACAGTGTGTGGTCACTGCTGTGACATTGAGACTGGACATTGAGACAGTGTGTGGTCACTGCTGTGACATTGAGACTGGACATTGAGACAGTGTGTGGTCACTGCTGTGACATTGAGACTGGACATTGAGACAGTGTGTGGTCACTGCTGTGACATTGAGACTGGACATTGAGACAGTGTGTGGTCACTGCTGTGACATTGAGACTGGACATTGAGACAGTGTGTGGTCACTGCTGTGACATTGAGACTGGACATTGAGACAGTGTGTGGTCACTGCTGTGACATTGAGACTGGACATTGAGACAGTGTGTGGTCACTGCTGTGACATTGAGACTGGACATTGAGACAGTGTGTGGTCACTGCTGTGACATTGAGACTGGACATTGAGACAGTGTGTGTTCACTGCTGTGACATTGAGACTGGACATTGAGACAGTGTGTGGTCACTGCTGTGACATTGAGACTGGACATTGAGACAGTGGGTGTGGTGTGATTCAGGTGGACAACCACCTACTGGAGGGGTTCAACAACCACCAGGCTGTGGAGGTGCTCAGGAACACAGGTCAGGTGGTGCGTCTCAAGCTGGCCCGCTACAACCACGGCACCAAGTACCAGCAGCTACAACAGTATGCAAGTGAGTTGAATAATAAATATGTTATTATTATAATTCAGTGCAATTTTGCGTTACAGACGTGAATGACAAAATCACGTTTGTTTCAACTAAATAATTTTTGTTTCGCTTATGCCATCTCATATTCCAACTGCAATGTTGAATAAAATAAAACAGTAAATAATTGATTAAATTAATAAGTAAATGATTACAATTATTACTGAACAATAAAATACATGTATTATTATTAAATGTCCAAAATGTGTTAAAAAAATTAAATATAAACAGACATAAAGTAAAATGTGCCAAAAGCTGATAACAGTAGTCAATGTAGACAAAGTCTCATTATGTTCTCTTCATATTGAGAGGTCACTGTCCAAATGTCGTCACACAAAGTGATCAGAAAAAATTGAAAAAGTCTGTGTAGTACATTCATTTCCTGATGCTGTTGTCTAGGTTCAGTGCAACAAACAATGCCACCAAGTGTCACGTTGAACACTTCAGTGGGGAGTGACCAGCAAGTGACCACGCTGGACGACGTCAAACTGAATGCTGAAGACTTCAGTAAGTGACGCTTCATGACACTTTATGCTGACGTGCTTTCTCTGTGGCTGCGCCAACAATTTGGAACCAACTCCCTATTATGATTAAATCTTCTGAAACTGTAGACACCTTTCGTAAAAACTTGATTTGCTTATGACTTTAAAAAAAAGATAATATTAAATTCCAAATTTCACATTTCTTTAAAAAATCATAAGCAAATCAAACAAATTAGAAGTACAAATTAATGATATAAAGCGTATTGGTGAAAAGTTAGAAAGAAGAAACATTGAAGGAAAAATACTTATAAAGTCATGTTTCTCCTTAATAAAAAATATCTAGCAGCTTGTTAAGTTTCACAAGTGGTACAAACATGGCTATAATTACTTGTTTCCGATGCTTATTTTGAAACTATCCATTGTGAAAGTGACTCTACTTACAATAAGTTTAAAATAACTGTCTTTGTAATGCATGTATTCACCTTGGACAAGAATTGAACATCAAAATGACAACTCATAATAAAAACACCTGTAGATCCACAAATATGAAACATAGAGTGAAGGATGGTGAATCGAGCATTTCCATGAACAAGTGTTAATGTCAATAAATTAATTTTGCAAAAAAAGGGAAAATGTCTGAGTTATTTTGCTAGAACACTGTGTATTTATCTGGGCAGTTTAGTCAACACTTGTTCACTAGTCTCAATGTGACAATACTATTGTGTAGTACGACAATACTATTGTGCGTTGCTGCATTTGTTCACTAGGTGGTGACCTTGATCTAAATATGGAACAAAGTCTCAAGGAAAGGTGGCAAGTGATTGTTGGAGACGAATATGAAATAGTGGTATGTGATAATAATACATTTTTGTTGTTGCAGTATTGTAATATTATTATTATTGAATCTAACTGTTTGAAAGTTTCCATCTGTCTGTGGATTCTATGCACAGCCAGAGGGAAACTTTGAAACAAGTTAGATTAATATATTCTATAATATTATATTAATTATTTCAGATTTGGATTACTTTATTCTAACTGATCACTGTTGATGTATTAAGTGACTAATTTATTTATTTAAACAATTAAACTTTGATATATTGATGTTTATAAAAAATGATTATAAATGTATATTATGTTATGTTTTTTATACTTAAACATGGTTTTAATATATGAACTATTTATGGATTATTATCTAGCACACTGCTCCACTGAGTTGCGGATACGGCGCTTTACAGAGCAAACTGTATTACAGGTTGCGCAGCTGTCCAAGTTTCGCGAGGGTGGTGGCCTGGGCATCAGTCTGGAGGGGACGGTGGACGTAGAGAACGGTCAAGAAGTGCGGCCACACCACTATATCCGCTCCGTGCTCATAGAGGGTCCTGTGGGTGCTAACGGCAGACTCAAGAGTGGGGATGAATTACTCGAGGTATGTCGTCTCTGCCAAACAAAAGGGATGGTGTTAATGATAAAATAAGTGTTTAGCATTGGTTCAGAGGTAACGATATCACAAGCCAAAGTTTTGCATTGATGTGTTTCAACATTGTGTCATAGTTTCAGAAAGCCCAAAAAATCATTATTCATTCAGGATTGGTTCAAAACTTTCACTACCTTATTAAAAGTAGTGTCTAAATTTCATTTGTGAAACTGTAATTAGATTACTGTGGATGTTATCTTTGACATATTTGACTAAAATAAAAGACAAAATCCTAGTTCAATCACTTTAAATCTACATGACCATATTGTAGACTGTTGCATTGCACACAAACAAGCACACAAAGTAAACAAATGCATTTTTGAAAGTACTATAAAACTTGAGAACCTGTTGATGACACCACGACAGTAGTAGAACATAAGCACCAGACCTACATCTTGAAATATCATCTTACATCCTACTTTCAGCATGAATCCAACTGTCTACACTGGTTAGGGATAAACCCTATACAAGTGTCCCACACCTGTTCTCTGTCAACCCTTAGTATTGTTTATTGGTTTACTTGTTTATAATGCAATAACATGATGTATAATTCTTGAATGTTGTTGTTGGAGAATGGTGTTGTTGGAATTGACTTAGTCATTTATTTACCTGTAATGCAGAAGGATGCAGTGTGTACCCACAGCCTGATCAAGTGTTTATTGTTGTGTAGGTAAACAACACAACACTGCTGGGTCTCAACCACGTGGAGGTGGTGATGATCCTCAAGGAACTGCCCCAGCACGTACGCATCGTGTGTGCCCGCAAGAAGCCCCCGCCCTCCACCGTCTACGTGCCGCCCTCGGACACATTCTTCCAGACTCCGGCCGCTGCGTCCACGCAGCCTATGGCCCTGTCGGCCAGTGACCGCCTTGTCAAGGCCAAGTCCGAGCAGGCGTTGTCCGTCACGAGCAACGTCGCCCTCGAGAACTCCCTCAACAAGTTGAAGTCACGTTCGCTTGAGCCGTTGTCCGGTCTCGCCATGTGGAGCAGTGAGCCTGTGGTCATTTGTCTCGAGAAGGGTGACCGGGGACTTGGGTTCAGCATTCTTGATTACCAGGTCAGGAGTCTAGTTGTCTTGCTGTCGTGTATTTGGTCTTGCTGAGGAAACTGGCCTGTTCTACAGGCAAACTAAATCTAACTATGTCATATCATAAAATTGTGATTTTGGCAGAAATGTATAACTTATAAACTCATCTTTCAGTGTTGGGTTCAGTTTTTATCTATAAATAATCAAAAACTAATAAATACAACATATCTGGTTGCCATGGACGTCAAATTTTCACATAACCCAATTAAATTATTGCTCAAAATGATGCAGCCTTAAAAAGTAGTTTGACGACATAGTTGTGATATTTTAGAGTTTTCTTTTAAAATAAATTTTCTCTGTTAGAATTTAAGCCTTATATTTGTAATGTACAATTTTGTACATCGATGTTTTGAGTATTGTCATCAGTTTTCATCAGGAGCTGTTCTTCTGCTGCGTAACAAATTGATATTGTGTCATCACATTAAAGTTATTCATTTAACTTTATGATCGTTTTCACAGCATTTGTATTACGATTGTCCAAGTAGATTACAATATAACACCCAGTGATTACATTCAAGTTTCAGTACTGGCCTCCATCCCCATGTGTAATATGGAAATGTCATTTGTCACACATCTTGCTACGACCTCTGTTGACCCAGGACCCCATCAACCCAGTGGAGACGGTCATCGTCATCCGCAGCCTTGTCCCAGGTGGCATTGCACAGATGGACGGCCGCCTGGTGCCCGGTGACCGACTCGTTTTCGTCAACGACACAAACGTCGAGAATGCCACACTCGATGAAGCTGTGCAGGCCCTCAAGGGGGCGCCAAAAGGCACCGTGAGAATCGGTGTCGCCAAGCCCCTGCCTCTGCCTGAGATTGGAGAATCGAGTACAGATGACATCGATGACATGGTGAGTTGGGGACAAAACATGGAGGTTGTAAACTTTATATAACAGATAACGTTAACTCATAACTTCATTTTTGTAAATATATCACCAGTTAGTAGACTAGAGGCCAAGATGATAGGATGTGAATATATATATATATATATATATATATATATATATATATATATATACACACACGTATATATATATATATATGTACAACTATATATAATATATATGTACAGCTATATATATATATATATATATATATATATATATATATATATATATATATATATATATATATATTATAAAATAAGTTCATCATAAAATCTGGGTTGATGTCTTCTTTTGAAACATGGTTAATTTCAGCTGAACGAGGCTGTTAGATAACTTTCCCTTCTGATTAAAATTATATACAAGTTGTTGCACGTATCTTTATTCAGAAGTGAGATATAAAGTATGTTTCACCATCAATGTTTAGAGTTTATAATGCGCTGTGTGCTATTGGACTTGACTAGCACTAGCAGTGATCCAACCAGATGCTTGTAGTGTCCAGTCCAGTAATCCGTTGCAAAATCACTGCTGTTAATGATGTCTTACCAGGATACAGTAGAACTTGTATCTCACCAGATGTAGTTATGCAATAATATACGAAGTACACTTTGAGCTATCCGAAAAGCAGGAAACCCTGCTGTATGAGAACTTACCTTTACCTGTTATACAAAGTAGTCACGCAGGAATAACTGCACTCAAACTGTCCTGTTCTGTGCTGTCTTCTCTCGGCATATATAAGTCATCCATGGCATTGCTGCTGCTTCAAATGCAATTCTTCCCAATCCTGCCATGCGCAGGCATTGGCGACAGAATGACCAGCGGTCACTTTGCTCTTCAGACACTCGAGACAATGCCTCAGCCCCCCACAGTGCTGCCTCCACCCCCCGACATATCACCCCCTCATACACCCCCGCCAGCCCCCCCACGGGAGGAGAGCATGGAGCCTGAGGTGGAGGTCGGCTTCAGCGACACAACGCTGCAGCAACTGAGTGCCAACGAGATGGAGCTGGAGAGTGAGGAGGTAGGTGCACTGCATGCTGGGAAACGCTTATGCGGGCGGTGCAGGCGTGATGTTTGTTTCGGTCGGTGAACGTGGGCGTATCATGATTTTTTGTGATGTGGAGTGATTATCAGGGTTTCAGATTCGTGTTTTTGCTTTCATGTTCCGCCATTCAGAAGCCTGTGTGTGTTATGTTGTCACATTGTCTCTTTCCAGTGGCTGGTGTCAATGCGTCATCTTTGTCTTGTTTCATTTCAGTCAGACGTATGCGTGTTCTCTTCATCTTGTTTTATTTAAGTCAGACACGTGTGTTGTCTGTGTCTTGTTCTAGTTCATTCAAATGCCAGTGTGTCATCTTTGTCTTGTTCTGTTTAACTGTATATGTCATCTCTGTCTTGTTCTATTTCAGTCAGACACCAGTGTGTCCTCTTGGTCTTGTTCTGTTTAAGTCATACAACTATATATGTCATCTTTGTCTTGTTCTAATTCAATCAGACACCAGTGTGTCCTCTTGGTCTTGTTCTGTTTAAGTCATACAACTGTACATATCATCTTTGTCTTGTTCTAATTCAATCAGACACCAGTGTGTCCTCCTGGTCTTGTTCTGTTTAAGTCATACAACTGTACATGTCATCTTTGTCTTGTTCTAATTCAATCAGACACGAGTGTGTCCTCCTGGTCTTGTTCTGTTTAAGTCATACAACTGTACATGTCATCTTTGTCTTGTTCTAATTCAATCAGACACCAGTGTGTCCTCTTGGTCTTGTTCTGTTTAAGTCATACAACTGTACATGTCATCTTTGTCTTGTTCTAATTCAATCAGACACCAGTGTGTCCTCTTGGTCTTGTTCTGTTTAAGTCATACAACTGTACATGTCATCTTTGTCTTGTTCTAATTCAATCAGACACCAGTGTGTCCTCCTGGTCTTGTTCTGTTTAAGTCATACAACTGTACATGTCATCTTTGTCTTGTTCTAATTCAATCAGACACCAGTGTGTCCTCTTGGTCTTGTTCTGTTTAAGTCATACAACTGTACATGTCATCTTTGTCTTGTTCTAATTCAATCAGACACCAGTGTGTCCTCTTGGTCTTGTTCTGTTTAAGTCATACAACTGTATATGTCATTTTTGTCTTGTTCTAATTCAGTCAGACACCAGTGTGTCCTCTTGGTCTTGTTCTGTTTAAGTCATACAACTGTATATGTCATCTCCGTCTTGTTCTAATTCAGTCAGACACCAGTGTGTCCTCTTGGTCTTGTTCTGTTTAAGTCATAAACTGTACATGTCATCTTTGTCTTGTTCTAATTCAGTCAGACACCAGTGTGTCCTCTTGGTCTTGTTCTGTTTAAGTCATACAACTGTATATGTAATCTTTGTCTTGTTCTAATGCAGTCAGACACCAGTGTGTCCTCTTGGTCTTGTTCTGTTTAAGTCATACAACTGTATATGTCATCTTTGTCTTGTTCTAATTCAGTCAGACACCAGTGTGTCCTCTTGGTCTTGTTCTGTTTAAGTCATACAACTCTACATGTCATCTTTGTCTTGTTCTAATTCAGTCAGACACCAGTTTGTCCTCTTGGTCTTGTTCTGTTTAAGTCATACAACTCTACATGTCATCTTTGTCTTGTTCTAATTCAATCAGACACCAGTTTGTCCTCTTGGTCTTGTTCTGTTTAAGTCATACAACTCTACATGTCATCTCCGTCTTGTTCTAATTCAGTCAGACACCAGTGTGTCCTCTTGGTCTTGTTCTTTTAAGTCATAACTGTATACATCATCTTTGTCTTGTTCTAATTCAGTCAGACACCAGGTGTCCTCTTGGTCTTGCCCCATTTCAGTGAGGCAGCTCTCTCTTGCTGCTTGCTGACTGCTGGTGCTTTTTCGTGCCACACTCCATGTGCCTGTGTGCTACAGTTGTTAGTGCCACACTCCATGTGCCTGTGTGCTACAGTTGTTTGTGCCACACTCCATGTGCCTGTGTGCTACAGTTGTTTGTGCCACACTCCATGTGCCTGTGTGCTACAGTTGTTTGTGCCACACTCCATGTGCCTGTGTGCTACAGTTGTTTGTGCCACACTCCATGTGCCTGTGTGCTACAGTTGTTTGTGCCACACTCCATGTGCCTGTGTGCTACAGTTGTTTGTGCTTGCACTTTGACAGTTAGGGAGTACGGAGTCGAGTGACGGCGCGGCAGCAGCAGCCTGTGACCAGGTACACACTGCATGTCAACCTGCTGCATGTGTCACCTGTACCTGCGACATGCATGAGAGAATACATGTTGTTGTTGTTGTTGTCGTTGCGTACTAACACACCTGTGTGGTCAATTAATCCAGTTGTTGTGCTACTCACGTACCTATTGTCAATGTCACCGTACAGTTTTAACTTGGTTACAAGCACACATTGAATACTGCCCAGTCCAGCTGGCCCAGTGTCTGAGGTGTACTATTTGTATAGTTGTTATAAATTGACTATATCTGAACAAAATTATTAGGTGATTGAATTGGGGAACTATGTATTTTACCAGCTAATGTTTGCTGTGTAAATAAGTTGTACAACTTAGTTACTCTGATATGAATCATGTGATTTGTCCATACATTCTTACATGGCCCAGGGGTAGAGGTTTGGACCTTCAACTAAGTGAACCCGGTTTTGAATTATTTGCTGCTGTATGAAACCTTGGGCAAGTTATTTCACTCTACATTGCTCAAGTTTACTCAGCTGGCTATAGACTATGGTGGATATTTGTACGAGCAGCCTTTGTGCATTAATTGCATCATGGCTGGATGCTTCCCACACAAATTGAGATGGTGTTTAATTGTACAGGGCTCCCAGAGAAGTAAAGTGTAAAGTGCTTTGAGCAGTCCTGAGAACTGGATACTGCACTATATAAGAACTTACCTTTACCTTTTACTTTTACATGTTTTTTTATCTATTGGTCATCTCCCCCCTGTCTGCCAGCCAACTCCACCTTTACATCCCTCTGTCTGTTTGTCTGCCACCCATCCACCTTCTTACTCATGTGTCCAGCTGTACGTCCATCAGTCCATCTAGCCTCTCCATTGATCTCTCGTTGTTCCTAGTGTACCCCACCCTCATCTTCCCGTGGTCTTCTTCCTTAATCTGCTAGAAATTTTCCCATAATTGCCTGCAGCATCTGCCTTCTTGTCAACTCCACAGTCGTGTGTCCCTCGCTCCCTGCTCCCCGTGTAGTCAACAGTGACGTGTATCTTAGGCAGATGGGTATATGTGCATGCGCATGCATGTGTGTGTGAACAGTTATGATGCTCAAACAGTTGTGTCTCAACACTGGTTACTCTGACATAAATATTAAATAAAAAGGAGATACAGTTTAGCAACAACTATGGTGCATTTTCATGTTGTTTGTGTTTATAATGTAAAAAGTATGTGTTTTAGAAGCTGAAGATGTGTATATTGTAAGGCTATGTTAAACATGTTGTTACTATTACAATATTACTTGTTAACGTTGTTATTAAGATATATTGGTTACGTGTAATACACAGTTGTATGTATTATGTATGTATGTGTTATATATATATATATATATATATATATATATATATATATATAATATATATATATATAATATATACATACATACATACATCAACTGTGTATTACATTTATCTTAATAACAATTAAATTACTATTGTAACGTTCTATTATTAATGTATATATCTGTCACACACAACAGTATGATACAATATATATTACATGTTATATATATATATATATATATATATATATATATATATATATATATATATATATAATATTATGTATATACAATATTTATATAAGATTAATCAGTATTCTGGGCCAATAACCAGTTAACCTTGTAATGTTTTATCTGGTCACAAAACCGGCATATTCTCCCAAGACTTATCCTACGTTGTCAACGTCTCCCTATGTGTTCACAGTGTGATTTCCTGTCACACACAGACAGTTTGAACAATAAACACACGTCATCTTGCGTGCTTATTGCGGCACCGACTAACCTGCCCCTAATGTCACGTTGGCACTTGTTTGAAGGCTGCAACTGTAGGACACGAGGCTGTCACATTTGACCAGATGTTGTTAAGTGAAGATGACACGCAGCTCAAAGCCTTTGGCATCACCTCTGAAAGACCCAGTGAACTGAGGCTCAGCCATGACAACTCTGTCACTGAGTGCTCAAGTGCAGAGACCAGCCTGTATAAGCAGTACGGATTATCAGTAGAGTCAGATGGATTCTCGTCAAAGAGCCCGAGTCCGGAGAAAGTTGGCCCACCCCAACTGGCAGTGCCAAAAAAGTTGCCAGCTGCAAGCGCAAATAAGCCAAAGCTGCCCCCTAAGCCAAAGTTAGGTGACGTGTCAAAGTTGACGTCGAAGACCCAGGTGAGAAGGCTGGTGACGTGCCTAGAGCGACTGGCTGTAGACGGTGACATGCCTAGTGGGTACTAGGGTGACATGCCTAGCGGGTACTAGGGTGACATGCCTGGAAAAACCGTGTAGAGATGGCTTGTGTTAGAGATGGCTTGTGTAGGATTGTTGGGGGTCTTACTGATTGGCACTGGATTGGTTGACTAACTGGATAGATAACTAACTGGTAGATTACTAACAAGTTGGAGTACTAACAAGTTAAACCACTGGTCATTTAGAATCCTGACAAAGTAGTAGTTGCATATTCAGGTGTCTTGTTGCCTGTGCTGTGTGTCTGTGTAACACAGGACTGTCTATAACTGCAGAATGAACTTGTTCATAACACCACTACTTAATTTGTTTAGGCAGGTTTCCAGGAATAGCTCTATATTCTAGGTAGTTTTGTAATCCAGTTGAAAAATGTTTAAAACAATTTGAGAAAGAAAAACCATGAGAAAATATCAGATTGTTGTTTTTGGGCAGACATTCTGTCACAAAATTAATGCTTAGTAAAGGTTTAGTGGCATCATTGTAGGGAAGTCAACGGACTGTATATGTGGTTATACATGTGTAGCATTTGGCGAACATGGAAGAGTAACCAGATGCATGTTAGTGACAAAGGTAATGTTGTAGTTACTTGTCATAACATGTCTTCACAATTATTTCTTCATTGGAACGAAAATACCACATTGAGTTTGATTTTGACCAAATTGTCATGACTTCTGCTTTGACTTTTTGGTTTAAAATTGTTCCACCATTCTTGCACCAGTTACAGTTTTTCTTGGACAAACAATGGATAGGTTAGGCCAAATTAAACTTGTTTTAGTCCTCCCTTTCAAAGAGCTTAGATATGCCACTGTTATAATTTAGACGTTTTACCGTGAAACGTTATCTTAACAAGTTAAACGTATACTAAATATAAAAAAAACATTTGCTTATATTCACAGTTTTATTTTGTTGCCATTGATGATGAAAAATAGCTTGTTGTCAGTGTGTGAATACTTCATGTCAGACATGGAGAGTTGATTTCACTGGCTGTAGACTATCTCTGTGGGAAATGTATGTGCAAACTTTGAATCTGCCCGTTTGTTATGAAAGTGAAGGTTAGGAAAATGCATGAAATCATACACTAATAATTAAGGAAACAAAAATGTACTTATTTAAAAATATTATCTATATTACTGTTGCTCAATTGAGTAAGAGTTGCCATTAACAGTTAACTTATTAATCACCAGGTGGCGCTACTCTCTATATGTAATCACCAGATCAGATTCAGTGGGTTGTGATGTTTGCCATTGTGAAATGTATTGTGTAGGACCTCCTGCCTGACACTGTCTGTAGCTTACTTACCTGCCTTGAGTGCTTCTCTGATACAATAGTTGATACTAACAACTGTTGTATGACATTGATTGTTCCTGACAATGTTCTGCCTTTTACGTCTTCTTACTCAGGTGCAATTCCACGAATACATAATATTATTGTGTTTCTACCAAATCTACTGTATTTCCAGCGATAAAAATGTGTTTCTAGGAACCAGATTTCTTTCAAGTGCACCAAGAGTGTAAATATAAAACATTTCTGAGAACAGCAAAGACTAGTTTAAACCAGTTGATATATTTGTTTTTAGCAATAGCTGGCTTGGTGTGAACATTTCTACGAAGCACAGGAAATTCACACATTACCCATTGTCACATGCACACCAGGTCAGGAAGTCAGGAATTCAACCCGGAAATTGGGTTCTCAACAGATTTGCGGAGAAGAAAGAAAGATGGCAGCCAGTTAATGTGGCTTAATCGTCTCTGTTTGCAGAAGTCTCCACCAGTGGACTCAAGGGTACAACCCGCCATTTCCACATCACCCACCGCCATTGTACAAAGTCAGCCCGCCTCGCAGTCAAACTCAAGTGCCCTTACATCGTTTGCCTCATCCCCTGTCTTCACCCCTCACCCTCCGGTGACATCCCCCACCCCTGGGGTGACACGCACGATGCCTGGTTACCCCACCGACAGCATCCCCCCACTTCCATCTGCACTCGAACGCACCATCAAGATCAAAAAGGGCACCGACCAGTTAGGTGAGAAACCATTGGGGTTGTCTTAAGTTGCCCCACAGATGAGGAATTTGAGAGTAAATCAGAGTGACACATTTTAAACTATGTATCATTACCCAGAGGAGTAAGTTAGGTGTGGTAATTATAATTAGCAGTAGGAGATTTGCTGAATAATTTGTCTTGAATGTGGATAAGCATGCCAAAAATTAAATACCCTCTGCCATTAACCCAGCTAGCCTAAGCAAGAGGCTCTGATACATTTGAACCTTTCTGGTTATTTTGCATAAGAAGTTTGTTTTATACTGCAGTTTCTTTGTTGAATGCATTCTAAAAAGATTGATATGAACCCACATATTTGTAGCAGTAATTCGGTTTGGCAAGCAAATTTGTATTTATGTATAAAAATACGATTGCTCTAGATCCATATGAAAATGAGATACTGTATCCCATTTTGATATATCATATAACAGGATTAAAAATATATATATATATTGCACATATTATACAAGAAATGTTTTCCATGTGGCATGTCCATGGAAACAGTTTGGTGAGAATACTATGTATAGTTAGATTGAAGAGATGACGTTATGTGTAACCTTTGATGACGTTTGCTGCTTGTTTGTGACGCCAGGTCTGACGGTAGAGACGACTGACAAAGGTGTCAACGGTTGCATTGTGAAGACACTCAGCCCAAATGGTGCCGTAGCTAAGGACGGTCGCATCGTCGTTGGCGACTACATCCTGACGGTGAACAACGAAAGCATGCGACGCATCTCAAATGCTCAGGCACGTGCCATACTTCGTCGGGCCTGTTTACTTGGCACAGACATCAGGTGAGTTGATGGTTGCTTCCTTTTCAATATTGTATCATCTTTAATGTTCATACTGTTATATACGAGGCACCTTCATGTAAGCATCCGTCTGGTTTACTTCATTCATTGCGTACTCTTGTAAAAAAAACTTATCCAGCTTCGATCGTCTAGTTCTGATGTACTTTTTATCCTGAGAGTAGATATTAATATTGGGATTAGGGGTTTTTGTAGCTGCATTGACTCTTTGGAATATGTTTACTTTTAGTGTTAAATCTGTCAAAACTATTGCATAATTCCACTGTCAGTTAAAAACACCTTTGTAACCTTGCTAATCCACTATAGCTCTATGGCATGTTAATCCATTTGCCGACAATCCCCTGTAGCATCCAACCTTGATTTCCAAGGATTTAGGCGCAGTAGAATTTATTAATATTATCAGTCGTGAATGAATGCAAAAGAAGAATGTTCTAATTTCAGGCAAACACCTGTATACATACAAACATGCTTAAAACGTTATCATTATTTACCATAGCTGACATAAAATGGAATGATATCCCATTACATTAAAATCATCTGATAACATAACCACTTTTCATAAAGAAAGGCTCAGTGACTTATTGTTTTGAAATTGCATTCTTGTCCCAAATCTTAGCCATCCATTCCTATCTCTAATCATTCTTTTGTGAATCCATCGTCATGATTTTGTCAAATGATTCTTGTTTGTTACACGATTGTAGAAGTATATTTTTATTGCTATAAAAAATAAATTACTATCTGAAAGGAATTTAAAATCCCCATGTGACTGTAAAATCTCCACACATGCAAATACAGTGTAGTGGATAAACAATTTAAGAAATCATAATAATAAAGTGACTATTAATATAGATGGAATGTGAAGTCACAGTTTTATACAATAAATTATCTGTTTTATGTTATTGTAGTTGTTGTACATAGTTAACTTATAAAATTTCTTATTTGGAAGTAAAAATAATTGATATATAGCACAGCAGTAGTGTCTTGACTAGACACTTGTCAGGTTGTGTCTTTAGACACACCCTCCCAGCCCAAATCACCTTACCACGCCACCAGTAGCTGGCCAGTCTCACTTGTCATAAGTTTTGGTAAACAAATAAATTATTCAGCATTTATTCAGCTGCTAAAGAAATGAATTTGATTCTGTGGTACTCATGTTTTTATGTATCCATTATAGGCAATTTTGTAGACAATAACAATGGTTTTTTGTAATTAAATTTTGTGTGTGAAATTTAGCTTTTTTACATAATTTAAAAGATTTTTTATGTCATTTAATAATAATAATAATAATAATAATAATAATAATAATAATAACTTTAATTAATTTAAGTTAATATGTGTTTATATAATTTAAATGAAAAGATTTTACATAAATTAAATTTAAGGAATTAAATTTTAAATTTAATTTAATTTGATTTATTTTAATATTAGCACTAAAAAAATACACGTTTGGAAAGATCATGTGTATAATATTACAGGTACTGGGTATATCTGTGCTAAAAGTGAAATAAAATACAATGTAGAATTTGTAATGATAACGTTCCCTAACACAAAATGATTATTAAAAATATACCCTTATGTAACACCAAGAAATGGAATAAATGATGCACTGTTCTTAAAATTTGGTCAAATTAGGCAGATTTGGTTTCAAGGTCGTATCTGTCAAAGTGTGATGTGGATGATAACTAAATGTGCACTTTGGCATCTTCTTGGAAATCAGTCATGTGACATGTCACCAGCTACTCCCTGGGTATGCTCCCTGGGCCTGACCGCAGGCACACCTCACAGAGGTGACATTGATGAGTCTGCTGGGCCGAGACATGATAAACAGATCAATAAGGATAAGGTGTTGCAATTAACAGGAAATTATGATCGACTGGTGAGTCTATTAGTGTTGCCATTTCACACTGGCTGTTTTCAGTGTCGTTGCATCAGGGTAGACTCGACCGCTGCCAGCGGTCAGTCGTCCACTTGTGGCACCGGTCAAGATGACCATTGATTATACTGATTACCTGCACCGTGTACTCATTTGTGTGTGCGTTTGCTGACACTGTAGCCGTCGGTTCACGTCTGTTCCAGCGTCACCTATATTCCCGCGATGGACGCAGCTGTGCACCTTGAGTCGGCCATGATCGCCCTCAACGCCCAGGAGCCACCCGAAGCGAAGAATCAACTCTCGCCCAAGTAGGTGTCCTTGCTAGCGTAGTCTGTCATGAGTCACACCACACAGTCGGTGGAAGTTATCAACTTGACTTTGTGTGATTTTTGTCTGTAAAATCGATGTTACGATATGATAGAACGGCCGGTGGACTCTGATTGATCCACAGGTGGCGTAGGTTAATGAAAGGTAAGCAGGCGTGAGACAGTGTTTATTAGAGCCCCTACATCTGTGGTATTCTCGCAGTGTCCAGCAGGAACAAGGTGATTAGTATTGGTCATACGTAGCGGTGTACTTTGGAGAAATCCTAATTAATTCTGCTGCCTAGGGATGTCGAACGTAAGCTGGTTTGAGGAGTAAATTGGTTGAAATCATGAGGGCATCAGTGATTCGATTATGTGGTAGCAGTTTGAATATGCTAATCTGACATCAAAGCTGAAGGGGTGTTTTTAATCTGATTGCAAACAAGATTAAATTAATGCATAATCTTTTTGTAATTGTAGCGTTGTGCAGTTCGGAATGAATATGAAATATGTGTTCAGTATTATTGATAACGATATCTTGTCATACTTAATGGTACGTTACTGTGTGTATTCTATATAGCATTTCCTCATTTTCATGTGACATGTTTGTGATGTTCGTCATGTCGTAATTTTTACAACACAGTGTAGCATTTTGTGAAAGACTGACACGTTATTGGGTAAATTTTATTGATGCATCATTTTTAGAATTAATGAAAACAGTAGTTATAGTGATATTGGAATAGCTTTTGTATGGTATTTCAACTACCTGGGTAGTGTGGGTTTCAGTGCTATTTGTCACTTTGATTATACCTCACATATATACAGTATTTTGATAACGTGCAAAATACAAATTATCAGGCTATTATCAGTAAGATATACTGAGTAAATAGCACAGACGACTATGGTACTGGATCACTGTGAAAACAATATGTTCTATACAGTTGCCATCATGCATTTGCCAATGGTTTTGTTTCTGCCTCAGTTTCACCTTTAGAATAAGGTAGGGAGCGTTGCAGTTATCATTGCTGTTAGCTACCCTGTGTCTAGCTTGTGTTCTGTTATAGACGAGCGATGTGTCTGCATGTATATGTGTCATCAAACGTTAACCCTTTCCCCTCAGCTAGTTAGGTTGTTCTGCGGGCTTCGAGTAAGTGTCATAGCATGAATTGGTCTGCTGACGAACCAGTAAGACGTGTAAACCAGCTCGGTAGATTTGAGTAGTTAACATTTGTGAACTACTGTCCAATTATATAGCAAAATGAAGTTGACTAATTAGTATACCTTCTTAATGTGTATCTACCAGAATGATGGCAACAGCAATGAAGTAAACAAAGTAAATTATAGGAGAAGATGTGTAAGAATTTAAATGAAGACCATTTAATTTCACATATTTCAGATATCTCTATGACATTGTTTTATAAAGAGAAACCTGTAAAACAGCCACAAATCGAAAACTAGCATCGTTGGAATGTTTGATAATTTGTAGAGAATAAGTTAGTTTTCAGATAACTTTTATCACCATTTTTTACCACATGGTAAAGATGTTAACAATGCACACGTGTTAGGTGTAGTGTGAGGTATACTACACCTGGGGTGTTATAAATGACCCTTTTAAACAATGTTACAGGTGAGAAGATACTGTTTCAAGGTAGCTTTATCAGTGAGTGTTATGTTCAGTGCGCTGTCAATGAATTCTTGTGCACTGATCTATGAAAGTAATGGTAACATATAGAGGATACAGAACACATCTGTCAGTCCAAATTTGCTATTTAAAGTCATGTGAGATTCTCAAAAGAATAAAAAGACCCAAAATTATTGGTTGCTTTATGATGTTTTGGCATAATGTGATAAGTCATTGTTTCTTCAAAATTTGGCCTAACCCAGCTTTGTGTCACCTACAGAGACTGGCCTTCTTTCTGGCACTGCACTGCCCTGAGGTCTTGTGATCAGGAACTGATCAAGTTACTATGTTTTTATGCAGGCATGGAATATAAATCATGGAACTCATTCCAGAGTAATCAGATCCAACATCTAAAAAATTAAACTAAATGAGCAACTATGCTCAGTGGCAGGATGCGTCCGTAGGACAGTTTGCTTGTCAGAATACAGATGTACACATACACTGTGGATACAGAGAGAGGCTTAAAACAGCTGAAGGACCTGTTGTGTTTTAGCACAACATCTGGTGTGTTCCAGGCTTGTATATGTCCTGTTATTGTACAGTCTCCTGTCAGCATCATCTAGGAACTGTGGCTGTGTCCCCCTCAAACCCGCTAGAAGACTGCATGCATGTCTCACCACATAGAACTCCCTACAAGAACACTCCATTTTCCCATCAAGTACATATTTAATTTAACCTTTCTGCTACAGACTATTGTGGGGAACAGTGAGAGACATATTTGGGAGACTCTTATGGCAGGTTAGGGCTCAACTGCAGTCACTCATTTCTGAAATGCAGTTATTTCAAAAACCAATTACAGTCCATTCTTGCTAAAATTACACTGGTTATTTATACTTATTAAGCCTAGTCAAAACTCAATTAAAAGTCAGGCTTCAAATAATTCGTTACAGTTACATACAACGCAGTTGTAACCAAATAGAGTTTAAACAATTGTGTCATGTAGTACCTTTTGTAATGGTAACATTTTTCAATGAGAATTGGTTACAGAAACTCAATCCTGTCGATTGACTGTAATCTTTATAGATACAATGAGCTACAACAAAAACAAATGTAACACAAATTACTATACATTAGTATAGGTATTAACAAGATATGTCAACATCATTACGACATATAATCTTACAGGGTAACATTTACCCCAAAGTAGTACACCATGGGGTGCTGTTGCTGGGGACTGTTTGGTTGTGGGCTTCCCATTCCCCCTCCCTGCGTCTGTGTGTCAGGCTTGGGTTGTCCGTCCGACACCCTCATTATGTTGTCCGTCCGATGCCCTCATTGTGTTGTCCGTCCGTCCGTCCGTCCGTCCGTCCGTCCGTCCGTCCGTCCGTCCGATGCCCTCATTGTCCTGTCCGTCCGACGCCCTCATTACCACCTGGCTTACTGTTGTTCTGCTTTTCTTCGTACGCTTCGTCGTCAGGATATTTCCAAAGTACTATCGGTAAGCGACTGGTCGGTTCGTGCAGCAACGTTACGTTCTGTTGTCAGCGTTCAGTGTCTCGTGTGACTTGTGCTTAGCTTCCTCTGCCGCTTATGTTTCGGAGCTGATGCGGTCCTGGCAGTGGTGGGTCTGAGCAGTGCCACCTTTGTCCCAGGATATACCAGATTTACAGTGAAAAGAATTACGTCAACTTCTTTTTTGCTTTGTTTCTATGGATGGAATGTTTGATTTGATTAGGCTTTCCACAGAAATTGAATGTGAAAACATGAACGTTTTCACAGCAACAATGTTTTGTTTGGTTTATCATTCCACGGAAATTGTAAATGGAAATGTTATCAAATGAAGACAATTAATTTGATTGATCATTCCACAGAAATTATATGTCTAAACCAGTGCATTTTAATAATTTTGCCTTTCCCAATTGAATGAATTTTAGTTAAAAATAACTGTAAATGTAAGTAAGATGGATGGATTTATGGATTATGGATTTATTTTTAAGCAGCAAATGCCCAGTGAAGCACTGTCAGCCCCCACTGTCAGTTCCACCAGCTCACCCTCTTGTTGTGTGGGGTAGCTGCTGTCAGTATGAGTTGTTGAGCTATCCTCTAACCTGTGCTAGAGTTGTGGGTGAGTAGGTAGCAAGCATGTGTTGTTGTTGTCTGTGAGGGTGTGTTCAGAGGCTGACACCATCTGCGTTGTGACAACGCACAACCATGATTTGATTTGGATGGCTGAAATTTTGGTGACACTCAAATGTTAGCTTCTTGCTGTGTATGTTTAGCATTTTCAGCCGAATACTGATGCTGTTTTTTTGATGATATACTTTCGTTTCTCACAGGAGTTGGTGTGAAGTTTTGTTTCTTGTTGTGGCAGTGTGAGAGATGTGATTGTTGTGTGTGTTTGGTGTGAGTACTAAGGTTTGTTGAGTGTCGCTGAGGAAAGTGAATGGTGGGCTGCCCTTGTTTGTTAAGCCCGTGATCTGCTATGAATGTATAACAGTGCTAGGGTTACAGGTGTTTCACAGGTCACAATCAAAGTTGTACAAATTTAATTGCTAGTTTCAGTCAACTCAGACAGCTCGTCTTACAATGCACAATGATACACAGGTGTAGTATTCAACCTGGATAATAGCAAATTTACTACATTTTCCTTACTATATATTTCTGCTGCTTTTGATACAACTGATTATTAAATTGATCTACACCACTTAATCAAACACTTGGGAATTTCTGATACAGACCTTAAGTGATTTAGTTTGTCTAGTCAGCCATATCTGGCTCACTATCTTGTCTTAAAAATCTTCATTTTGGAGTTCCACAAGGATCTTATCTAAACTCTTACCATCACTACCCTAGTTAAACAGTTGCTCTGGCTTCCAGTTGTATATAGTTCAATCAAATTGACATTAGCTACTGTTACATCATACAGTGAAGTATGGACGAGTAATAATCTCTTTGCCGAGCCATTGTTGAGAGTTATTTTTGGTTTGTTTGGTCCATATTTTAAAATATCATTTGTGTATCTTGTATGTGCCATGGAAGTAAGAGAGGCTGGATTAAATATATATATACTCACACTCGCACACTAACATACACACACTAACATACACACCCACACACCCACACACACACACCCACACCCATATACACACACACACACACACACACAACACACACACACACACACACACACACACACACACACACACACACACACACACACACACACACACACACACACAAACACACACACAACACACACACACACACACACACACACACACACACACACACACACACACACACACACACACACAAATGCACAAACATTTGTACAACGTTCTACATATGTATATACAATGTATATACACTGTACACATATGTATACTATTTCTACATACAATATATCAACCTTTGAGCACTCTCTACCAGTAACTCCACATGCCCCTGTGTGACTCGATGTTGTCTATTCCAGCTCAACGTTACTGCAGCCTGGTGCTGACCAGTCCAGTGGTCAGTCAGCATACAGCCTGCAGGGAGGACGGTCAGCTTCAGACAAGGCACCAGGTCAGACAGACCAGGTGACTGTCGATGCTGATGACATTCGCGTGCCGGGGTCGCTGGCGTCAGGTGTCATGACAGGCAAGACAGCGACGCTGGACTCCTGGGGACAGCCACGCCTTGTGGAGATTCACAGACAAGAGGGAGAGAACCTTGGCATCAGTATAGTGGGTGAGTACAAACAGAACACACAGTACTCATAGTACACACAGTACACACAGTACACACAGTACACACAGTACACACAGTACACACAGTACATACAGTACACACAGTACACACAGTACACACAGCACACATAGTACAAACAGAACACATAGTACACACAGTACACACAGTACTCATAGTACACACAGTACACACAGTACACACAGTACACATCAGTACACACAGTACACACAGTACACACAGTACAAACAGACACACATAGTACACACAGTACACACAGTACACACAGTACACACAGTACAACAGTACACACAGTACACATAGTACATCATAGTACACACAGTACACACAGTACACACAGTACAAACAGAACACATAGTACACACAGTACACACAGTACACACAGTACAAACAGAACACACAGTACTCATAGTACACACAGTACACACAGTACACACAGTACACACAGTACATACAGCACACACAGTACATACAAACACACACACACACACACACACACACACACACACACACACACACACACACACACACACACACACACACACACACACACACACACACACACACACAAGTACATACAGTATATACAGTACATACATCACACACAGTACATACAGTATATACAGTACATACATCACACACAGTACACACAGTACATACAGTACAACCAGTACATATACCACACCCAGTACACACAGTACATACAGTACATACATCACACACAGTACACACAGTACACACAGTACATACAGTACATACATCACACACAGTACACACAGTACATACAGTACAACCAGTACATATACCACACCCAGTACACACAGTACATACATCACACACAGTACACACAGTACATACAGTACACACCATGCATACAGTACATACAGTACACATCATGCATACAGTACCTACAGTACACACCATGCATACAGTACATACAGTACACACAGTACACACAGTACATACAGCACACACAGTACATACAGCACACACACACACACACACACACACACACACACACACACACACACACACACACACACACACACACACACACACACACACACACACACACACACACACACACACACACAACACACACACACAAAACACACACACACACACACACACACACACACACATACAACATACACACACACACACAGTATATACAGTACATACAGTACATACATCACACACAGTACACACAGTACATACAGTACATACAGTACACACCATGCATACAGTACAAACATTACACATCATGCATACAATACATACAGTACATATCATGCATACAGTACATACAGTACACATCATGCATACAGTACATACAGTACACACCATGCATACAGTACATACAGTACACACAGTACACACAGTACATACAGCACACACAGTACATACAGCCACACACACAGCACACACAGTATATACAGTACATACAGTACATACATCACACACAGTACACACAGTACATACAGTACATACAGTACACACCATGCATACAGTACAAACATTACACATCATGCATACAGTACATACAGTACACATCATGCATACAGTACATACAGTACACATCATGCATACAGTACATACAGTACACACAACATGCATACAGTACATACAGACACACAGTACAGGCAGACATAGATCCTGACTGCCCCATAGCAGCACATGCACCACAGAAAAGCATGTCACATTGCAGTACATTGTAGCAGTTGGCAGCACAGCATCTGTCACAGCATGGCACATCACAGCATATCACAACACATCACATCAGAACATATCAGAACACATCATTGTATGTAACAGCACATCACAACATAACACATGACATTAAAGCACAACACTGCACATCACTGGCATACAGCACATCAGCTCATGAACCTCTCCCTGGCTGCACATAGCCTCCTCTACCCTCGTTGGCTTCAGCCTCCTCTACCCTCGTTGGCTTCAGCCTCCTCTACCCTCCCTGGCTTCAGCCTCCTCTACCCTCCCTGGCTGCAGCCTCCTCTACCCTCGTTGGCTTCAGCCTCCTCTACCCTCGTTGGCTTCAGCCTCCTCTACCCTCCCTGGCTTCAGCCTCCTCTACCCTCCCTGGCTGCAGCCTCCTCTACCCTCCCTGGCTTCAGCCTCCTCTACCCTCGCTGGCTTCAGCCTCCTCTACCCTCCCTGGCTTCAGCCTCCTCTACCCTCCTTGGTGCAGCCTCCTCTACCCTCCCTGGCTTCAGCCTCCTCTACCCTCCCTGGCTGCAGCCTCCTCTACCCTCCCTGGCTTCAGCCTCCTCTACCCTCCTTGGTTCAGCCTCCTCTACCCTCCCTGGCTTCAGCCTCTACCCTCGCCCAGCTCCTCTACCCTCCCTGGCTTCAGCCTCCTCTACCCTCCCTGGCTTCAGCCTCCTCTACCCTCCCTGGCTTCAGCCTCCTCTACCCCCCCCCTGGCTGCAGCCTCCTCTACCCTCCCTGGCTTCAGCCTCCTCTACCCTCCCTGGCTTCAGCCTCCTCTACCCTCCCTGGCTGCAGCCTCCTCTACCCTCCCTGGCTGCAGCCTCCTCTACCCTCCCTGGCTGCAGCCTCCTCTACCCTCCCTGGCTTCAGCCTCCTCTACCCTCCCTGGCTGCAGCCTCCTCTACCCTCCCTGGCTTCAGCCTCCTCTACCCTCCCTGGCTGCAGCCTCCTCTACCCTCCCTGGCTTCAGCCTCCTCTACCCTCCCTGGCTTCAGCCTCCTCTACCCTCCCTGGCTTCAGCCTCCTCTACCCTCCCTGGCTGCAGCCTCCTCTACCCTCCCTGGCTTCAGCCTCCTCTACCCTCGTTGGCTTCAGCCTCCTCTACCCTCCCTGGCTTCAGCCTCCTCTACCCTCCCTGGCTTCAGCCTCCTCTACCCTCCCTGGCTGCAGCCTCCTCTACCCTCCCTGGCTTCAGCCTCCTCTACCCTCCCTGGCTGCAGCCTCCTCTACCCTCCCTGGCTTCAGCCTCCTCTACCCTCCCTGGCTGCAGCCTCCTCTACCCTCCCTGGCTTCAGCCTCCTCTACCCTCCCTGGCTTCAGCCTCCTCTACCCTCCCTGGCTTCAGCCTCCTCTACCCTCCCTGGCTTCAGCCTCCTCTACCCTCCCTGGCTTCAGCCTCCTCTACCCTCCCTGGCTGCAGCCTCCTCTACCCTCCCTGGCTTCAGCCTCCTCTACCCTCCCTGGCTTCAGCCTCCTCTACCCTCCCTGGCTTCAGCCTCCTCTACCCTCCCTGGCTTCAGCCTCCTCTACCCTCCCTGGCTTCAGCCTCCTCTACCCTCCCTGGCTGCAGCCTCCTCTACCCTCCCTGGCTGCAGCCTCCTCTACCCTCCCTGGCTGCAGCCTCCTCTACCCTCCCTGGCTGCAGCCTCCTCTACCCTCCCTGGCTTCAGCCTCCTCTACCCTCCCTGGCTTCAGCCTCCTCTACCCTCCCTGGCTTCAGCCTCCTCTACCCTCCCTGGCTTCAGCCTCCTCTACCCTCCCTGGCTTCATCCTCCTCTACCCTCCCTGGCTTCAGCCTCCTCTACCCTCCCTGGCTTCAGCCTCCTCTACCCTCCCTGGCTTCAGCCTCCTCTACCCTCCCTGGCTTCAGCCTCCTCTACCCTCCCTGGCTGCAGCCTCCTCTACCCTCCCTGGCTGCAGCCTCCTCTACCCTCCCTGGCTTCAGCCTCCTCTACCCTCCCTGGCTGCAGCCTCCTCTACCCTCCCTGGCTGCAGCCTCCTCTACCCTCCCTGGCTGCAGCCTCCTCTACCCTCCCTGGCTTCAGCCTCCTCTACCCTCCCTGGCTGCAGCCTCCTCTACCCTCCCTGGCTTCAGCCTCCTCTACCCTCCCTGGCTGCAGCCTCCTCTACCCTCCCTGGCTTCAGCCTCTACCCTCCCTGGCTGCAGCCTCCTCTACCCTCCCTGGCTTCAGCCTCCTCTACCCTCCCTGGCTGCAGCCTCCTCTACCCTCCCTGGCTTCAGCCTCCTCTACACTCGCTGGCTGCAGCCTCCTCTACCCTCCCTGGCTTCAGCCTCCTCTACCCTCGCTGGCTGCCCCTTTACTTGACACATCATTTATCAGTGTAATGTCATTCAGAACATGGATCAGTGATCGGTGATCGGTGATCAGTGACAGAACAGTTGGCTTGAGTATGTGTAAAAAAATGGTATCTCAAATAAGTAAAGCCAATATAACTGGCAACAATACCTTATGTTCTAACTGAATATCTAACTAACTAACTAAGTAGAGACCAGTGTCCAGATGCATTGATTTGTAGTTAATATTACTCAGTATGCCGAATAAGACAGGAAATAGTCAAAGTGTTGTTGATTGCTAAATAATGAGATACATCATGAAGTTATTATTAATTCATCTCCAGCATCAAGGCTTATTTTGTTACTCTGACTTCATTTAATGTAGTAAGGATAACTCGTTAATAAAGCTTTGTCATTACGTAATAAACTATTGACATGATGGCCCTCTAATAATTTATGTTACACTATACTTGTAATAATTAGTATGTATTTTAAACTTGTCTGTTATTTGTCTTCCACCTTAGATTCCTCGCTAATCCATCCATCTATTGACAACTTGATTACTGTTTATCAATGCTGGGATTGATCAATCCTTCTGCCTTCATGTGTTAGTCTTTTTCAAGGATTTTAGTGCCAAATAACTTACCATAACTTATTGTTGGTATTATTATCATTTTAATTAGATTCAATCTGTCAGTATTATTTTTGATACCTTAACATATATTTCACTTGATCTAAAATTGATATGTGAATGTTTTAATATTGCAGGTCCCCTCTAAATGACCAGAGTGACTAGGGTTATAGTGCAGACGGATGCTCTTATTACTGTTGTTTTGGTTACTATGGCTACATGTAAAGATGTAGAAATGCCATGTTGGTACATGTTGGTAGATGAATCTGGATGGAAGATGTCTAGTTCTGCTAACACATGTGGACACTTAGGGCCTGTGACATGATGGTATTATTGCCTGGTCCGACTGGTACATTGTGCTGAAGTAATGAGATAATGGCTGTAATGGGAGGTAATGACAGAGCCACACAGAGACAGCAGCACTGGCCCCAGTAGCTGTGCCATTGTTTCCCAGTGCTAATGGGGCCACTCACATAGGCTGGCCACTTGAGCCAGCTCATCTTGTTAGCTGAGAGCATCATGTGAAGAACTAACTTGACACACGAATTCATGCATGCATGCACACAAGATGCAACAATACACGTGGGACATATGCACACATACACACATGGCTGTTAGGTGCACACAGTTGTGCATATATGTGTGTGTTGTGTGTGTATGTGTGCGTGTCTGTGTTGTGCATGTATGTGTGTTGTGTGTGTTTGTGATGTATGTGTGTGTGTGTGTGCATGCATGCGTGCGTGCGTGCGTGCGTGCGTGCGTGCGTGCGTGCGTGTTTGTGTGCATTGACATACACTCCAAGCATCCATATATACACACTTGCTTGCAATCATGCACATGCATACACACGCGCATGCACGCACGCACCCACCCATGCACCCACGCATGCACGCACGCACGCACGCACACACTCACACACTACACCTGGACTTCAGCCTGTAATGTGAAGTCCACACAACACTTGACCACAAACACATGCATGAGTGTGCACACACGTGCATGCACATACTCACACCAGACATTTGCAGACAGGTTTTAACCTGAAGCCAATCTTGGAATCAATTTGTATAAGCCCATCAATAAAACAAGTGAAACTAAAAGGTCCTATTCTGACTGTTCACAAAATGTTCTTTTACCTCCATTCACCTTGCAAAGAGTGCAAAAATGAATCACGGTGGTTTCACCCACAAGTGATTGAAGTTCTCAGCTGTCCATCTGCAATTTGTTCATCATCTATTATTTACAGAGGCCGTCATTTAGTATTCATTTCAGTCTGCGAGGTGAAGCATTTACTAGTAGTTTCACACCAAATTTTGTGCAGTGATTTTAAATTTCATTGGCAGGTTTACTGGTACACATGTATCCCAAAAATAAAATAAATTATTTGTTGTAAAACTGGGTTATTTGTTTATATTTTGTAAGACTTAGTAATTTTTTTCTTCAAGTGTAGCCTTGACAGATTGTCTACAGACAGCACATTCACTGGCTCATCAGACGTCCACTCCCTTCTCTTCCTCTGTGTCTCTCCCATCCTCTCCTCTCCCTTCCATTATCAGTCTTCTATGAGACTGATGCCATTTCATGTCGCTGAAATAAGTTTCTGTTTGTTTACAAGTTTGAGTGAAGGTATTTGTTGTTGTTGTAGGGGGCCGTATGTCGGTGAGTGGCGAGGGCAACATGGTCATTGCTGGTATCTTCATCAAGCATGTCCTTGAGTCAAGTCCCGCTGGACGCAACGGCACTCTGAAGACAGGAGACAGAATCCTCGAGGTTTGTAGCATTCCTGTCAGGAGTTGTATAAAAACCAAAATATGTAACATCTCTTATTGCTTCAAACCCCTCCACCCCTGCTCATACATGGAGCAGGAAGTAGGAATGGTAGCGATCCAACATGGCATTCACACCACTTGCAGTAACTGTTGGATTCAGTTGTGACGTCATTTCCAAGATGTAACCCATCACACTGCCTGGCTTTTTATCGACAACAACATCAGTGTGCCATAGTGTGTATCCCACCTGGTAGATGACGCCACTGTACCAGTCTCTTTCTTTGTACACTTTATTGTGCCAACCAGTCCACTGCCCAGATGTAGTACTGTATGTTTCGGGAGACTGTGAACTTACAGTGACTCGATGGGACATTCTCACCAAGAAACTAAAAATATATATTTCAGTATTTATGTTCCACCGTGCCATATCTGAAGTGTGGGAAAGGTGTCAAGGGGGGTCAAGATTATTCACTTAGACACATGTTAATTTTCCATGCAGATGGAGTGAGTGGCACAAGTTATTAATTAATTACTTAATCCTCTTCGTGTGGGATCACACATACGGCCGCAACTAAAGAACGCCAAAGTTTTCTGTCCGCTGCCAACTTTGTGACTTAGCCCTAACTCCATCCGAGTGCTTTCATCTCCCGCTCGACTGATCTTCTCCAAGTCCCCTTTGGTCTCCCCCGTGCTCCCTTGCCACCAGGAGTCAGCCCATGGCTACCCGGTACTCTCAGAATGGATATAAATGGCATTCTACACACGTGGCTGATCCATGTCCATATGCGGCGTTTAACAAATTATAGGGCCTGTAAAATTCAAGATATTTATCAAACAGGGTTACAACGTAGTATCAGTTAAATATGTCACTGATATTCCAGTTATTGGGGGTAAAAGGATAAAAAAATTATTCTATAAATGAATTAAATTGTGTTATGCATTTATTTATTTTATTTTCATTATTTCACATTACTGTATAATTCTACGTTTAAGTGTCATCCATAAGCATATATTATCCTGAAATATTTCTGTAGGTTTCTTGACAATGAGCTTATTTTTCTGGGGTAAATTGAGTATGTGCAGAGTCTTTTGGTGGTCTGCCTGTGGGCATATTATGGTGCTGTGTATTTCATCAGTAGGCGCGTCCTGACTGATACATTTCTTGCAACTGTTATTTTGCCTTGATACTATCTGAGGGCATCACACGACAGAAGATTCGTACTTCGTGTAATTAGGCTTCTCGAACTGGCCAATACATCACTGATATACACATTGCATTAAACATTGATCCTGCGCACACACCCTGGATATCTGGTGCATTATCTGCAGATCCAGGACAAGTGAAATGATCATTATCTATGGGCTCACTGCTTGCTGCTCTTCTCATTTCTTATTAATCACTATTAATTTTTTAACTGGCTCAGCTTTGCTGTGATCTAGGAAGGCTGTTAGATTGCTAGTATTTACAGAGTGCAAGAGATTTTGCCCTGGAGAAATTACTACGATAAGTCTTCTAATGTGATATATTCTAACAGTAATAATATTAAGTTTAATTTATAGCGTAGATGCTGAAAAGTACAATAGGTGCATTAAAATTGATAAATAAAGTTTGTGGCGTTGGCCCTGTGGAGTTTGGTGTTCAAGTTGATGGTGTTGACTGGTGTTTGGTGTTCATGTTGATGGTGTTGACTGTTGTGTTTAAGTTCATGTTGATGGTGTTGACTCTGTTGTGTTTAAGTTCATGTTGATGGTGTTGACTCTGTGGTGTTTATGTTCAGATTGATGGTGTTGACTTTGTGGTGTTTAAGTTGACTCTGTTGTGTTTAAGTTCAGGTTGATGGTGTTAACTCTGTGGTGTTTATGTTCAGATTGATGGTGTTGACTTTGTGGTGTTTAAGTTGACTCTGTTGTGTTTATGTTCAGGTTGATGGTGTTGACTTTGTGGTGTTTAAGTTGACTCTGTGGTGTTTGTGTTCAGGTTGATGGTGTTGACTGTGTGGTGTTTGTGTTCAGGTTGATGGTGTTGACTGTGTGGTGTTTGTGTTCAGGTGGATGGTGTTGACTGTGTGGTGTTTGTGTTCAGGTTGATGGTGTTGACTGTGTGGTGTTTGTGTTCAGGTGGATGGTGTTGACTGTGTGGTGTTTGTGTTCAGGTTGATGGTGTTGACTGTGTGGTGTTTGTGTTCAGGTTGATGGTGTTGACTGTGTGGTGTTTGTGTTCAGGTGGATGGTGTTGACTGTGTGGTGTTTGTGTTCAGGTTGATGGTGTTGACTGTGTGGTGTTTGTGTTCAGGTTGATGGTGTTGACTGTGTGGTGTTTGTGTTCAGGTTGATGGTGTTGACTGTGTGGTGTTTGTGTTCAGGTTGATGGTGTTGACTGTGTGGTGTTTATGTTCAGGTGGATGGTGTGGATCTGAGAGATGCGACCCATGACAAGGCGGTCGAGGTGATCCGCAAGGCGACCAGCCCAGTCCACTTCCTTGTGCAGAGTCTGCTGGAGCCTGACTGGGTGAGTAGAGCTAAGAGACTGACCACATAAGGCAATGACACATGACAACAAGGGGTCAAGGAGGCCTTGGGTTTATTGACGGTCTAACATGTTAGTATCTGTAGCTGTATGTAACTCACTCTTCTGAGATATTTACCAATATTTTTTTAACAAATGCTGCTAGCATTTGTACAGTCAGTAAGTAATTTATGGTTCTCTGTGAGAATGAATACTGTCTGATATCTAATCTATGATGTTCCTTCACTAATGTAATTTATGTCAGATTGTCATCCTTCAGCATTTCGTAACTGAGAAAAAAGTGCTTACATATCAATATTTTCATAGTTTCATCCCATGTCTATCTGTGTAGCAGTATATGAAGAAAAATGATTGTGTTTTATTGCATGTTTATAAGCTGTGTTACGGTGGTACCTCCGTAATACAGCTTATAAACATGCATTTGCAATTGTAGTTGTTTATTATTCCTTTCTGACAACTCAACAAGTACAACTGTTGCTAATGCATGATGGAGGTATGGAAATGAGTATGTACATATTGTGTGCATGTTAATGCTACAATGCAAAGCATTCCTTTTCATGGAATGAACCACCTTCAAGACTTTGTACAAGTTTGTAAATTATGGTGCTGGACTTTCTGGGCTGGTCACAGTTACAGTGATAGTATCATGATAGTATCTTTTAGAATAGTATCACAGTACAAACTTGAATCACTGATGTTTTGACAGTAAACATAATGTTTTAAATTATATTACTTAACTTTTAAATACCTCAAAATTGTGTGCACTATGCGTTTACAATTTTGACTTGTTACACGTAGGATGCTGCCTCAGGTGCATTAGTGACTAACCCACCTGTGTTTGATCTAGACTTGACATAATACACAGTCTGTAAGTTTTACAATTAACTGCAAAGAACAAAATCACCTGTGACTTTGTAGGGTCTCAAAGTTCATAGAATAAAATCCATTCAGAGTGTCTTTTATCATGTTCGTGCCTACGTCAGTCGAATAACCACCACTCATTAATTGTAGTGTGGCACTCTCTCTGTGTCTAGTAGGGGCTATTTTCGCTACATCTGTCGCAGTTTTCAGCGAATTTTCCCGGGAAACGAGTCATGTAAATTAGCAGCGTCACACACTGCAGGTGTGACACAGATAGTGCCTTCTTGTTATTGCCTGAAGTCTCTTGGGGGCTCATTGCTACAAATGTGGTTATTTCTGATGATTGCTCTCTCTCGCTATCAAGTTGTAATAGGCTTTGCGTCTGTGACATTTCAGAAGTCGCCCACGCCTGCTTTGAAAGGCGTCGGCTTATGGAGCAAATGTGATCTTGTTTTTTCTGTGACGTATTGTGATGTAATATGTTGCGGTTGTTACTGGGACAGAAATGGCATGATTTAGGTTCTGTGCACCTAAAAGAAAATATAAACTAAATATTTGCAACTACAGTCAGTTATATCATGGCAGCAGGTCACTCAAAGTGTTTAGGTGCATAAGTCTAAAACAGTTACATTGTGCTTTTGAAGTTACTTGATGTGAAATGATACTATTAATATTGTAAGAATGGTAGTACACTGTACTGCATATTGGTAGTTTGTACATGATGTAATGGGGTTCACTATTAGAATTATGGTGAAATAACAGTGACTTTATCTTACTAAAGACAATATCAGGTTGAACCTTTGCAAAATTCCACATACTGTAATCTAATGGTGATGAGGCACACATAATGATACAAGGTCACAGGTCACATTCAATTACTTGACCTACCACACAGCACTTTTACAGTAGTTTCATATTCAGTTTCATATAATATTGATTTTTTAACAAGAAGAACAAGTCATGACAATACAACAATTTCACAATTCTATGTAAGTTTATGAAATAATACTTAGATAGATAGGTTGGACTCTCGATAAGCCAAATGGCTTCCTAGTCCACCTGCCATCTAGAGTTGAATATCTACGTGGCAATCTTGTTAAATCTTGTTAAATCTTGAAATCAGAACAGAGAAGTTGAGAGACGTTCAATTAAACAGATCTGCCATGGAATAAATTGTAAGGCACCTTGATCATTCCTGAGGATGGATGCAAGGTGATGTGGGGAGTGGAGGACGCGCGGTATAGCACCGGACTGTCAATTGAGGGGACGGTGGTTCAATCCCACCTACTGCTGTATCGAAACTTAGGCAATTTTGTTTACCCCACATTTGCCTGTCTTTCGGAAGAGACATTAAAAGCCGGTGGTCCCTTCTATCTGATGTCTAAGCCAGGGGAAGTAAAAGATCCCACACAGGGGACGTGTAACCTCTAGTGGACTCACAAATTCTCATTGGACTTTAAACAAAGGGCTCCGTCCAGTATCTGAGAGAAAGAGAAAAACGAGAAAGTTACCTTTAACTTACCTTTATAACCATACAGCTGTTTTATATAGAACAAAATTGTGTATAAAAAATATACAATTCTATACATGCATAATGATATCTTACTGAATGATGCATGTCACAGCTGTCTTGTTGAGTGCGTGTGTTTATGTTGTAGTCGTGCAATGGGGCGTCGACCACCCAGGTAGACAACGGAGAGACAGACAGTGAGGAGGAGGACGAGTACGGCTACACCTGGAGTAAGTTACTACATCACAGTTAAATGTCCATCCTCAGTTATAATGTTGTTGCATAATTATTTCATCAGAAATCAAATCGGACCCATTATGTGGTGTTAACTGTGGTCTGCTATCTCATTTGTGAATTTTTTTATTTAGTTTTTGTTTGTAATCAGATAAATTATTGAATTTATTTGTGATTGGGTCTCACTTTGGCAAATTTTAAACAACAAAGAAAAAATTGATCTGGTGATTTTTCTTTTAAGCTATTTAAGCTAGTTAAATTTTTTTATATCAATGAACAATATTAACTGAGAATGGAATGCTAAATTTATTTTACTTACTGTTGTTGTTATTGTTGTTTAAAGTTGCACACTACATGGTTTTGGCCCCAGTTTAAAATCATGCATGACCCAATGAAAATGGTCCTCTAATGACCTTTAACCCAGCAGTAGCCAGGGGGAAATGGTCCTCTAACCTATCAGCCAGGATGTGATTTGATCCCACTCAGTCAAGTAATATTCTCACTAGATGGCAGCATAAGAAATTAATAAAAATATAGTCACTAGATGCCAGCACCTTAGACACCACATAAGGGAGAATGTTGGTAGCTGTTGGCATACATAATGAATGTGTGAAAGTATTGTTTACCTGATATATTGTGCTGATCTATCTGTTCAGTGTTATGGATTTAAAAATGATAGTTGTGTTCTAATTGGCTACATAGAAGCCAATGTTTATCCTAAAACAAGGCAGCTGTTTGAAACACAGAATCAACTAACTGTTCTGTAAGTCAAGAAAGTACTGATGTCTTGGGATGATTTATGTCTTCAGCTTTATCTGTGTATTCTTAGTATTTCTTACCTTTGAGCTACAAATATCCCTGCCAACTTCCCATACTATAACTCCCACATCTTGGCAGCCACTGTAGATATAGGACCCTGGGGGAGATATATTGCATGGAGAGGTAGGTAGGCTACTACAACATTCATTAATCTATTTATTTACTCACATGTTAGTGCTGCCAGCCTGGTGCAGTGCCTCTTACTGCCGGCCACTGCAACTGACAGTGCTATTTAGTGGGGCCACATGCTGAGTTGATCCAGTGTAGACCCAGCTGTAGGTGTGGCAGTGACAACATCGTGTGGTTCTGTCTTCAGTGGTATACCCGCCATGCGTGTTGTGTTTGCGTGACATCATTAGACACAACAAACCTGGGATGTGTTGTGTGTGATAATATTTTATAATGTTTTACCTCCTTCCCTTTACAAAAAACAGCAACACATTTTATTTAAAATTTTAATAAAAAAGTATGTTTAGAATTGTAAATAAACACATGTAGTTTTGATAGCCTGAAACAGTTGTCGAAATGTTAGAGATGCATACCCATCATGTTGAAGGTGTAAACAAAACAATACGTTTGTAAACAGCTGTTTTGGGCATCTGTCCCAGCCAGGACGTGCCTTTTGAAATTGGACCAAGTTCAACTTGCTGCTAGTTCCTACTGTCTCTGGCTAATTCAGGGCAATGCAACAGACAACCTGGCATTAAAACATACTACCTCAGTCAGGAGTACACGCAGAACAGACTTACTGGCAGCCATTCTGTTTCTGCAGTCTCTGTTGTCTCTTCCAGCCAGGGCTCAGGTAAACAGGTCAGTCAGTGCATGGTGTGATGTGTGGGTAAATAAGGAATACCATTGTAGGACATATCATTCGAATGTACGTCCAGAGAATGTGTGTAAAATGTACTTCATATATTGTAACATTCCCGTTGTGCACCCCATCCTCTAAGGATCATATTCAGGTTGATGCTCTTTTGTGGATAGTTTACGTTTCCTCCAAACTTGATGGTCCAAAATCACATTTTGTCAGACAACTGTGTGAAGGTTGGAGGGCTCAGTTTATTTGCTCACAGAAGCTGCTGTTGCTGGTTAGAGTGTCAGTAAACACAACCGCACAAGTACACAGAGGTGGCTGAGTGACTGCATCCGTCTGTACACAGAGGTGGCTGAGTGACTGCATCAGTCTGTACACAGAGGTGGCTGAGTGACTGCATCAGTCTGTACACAGAGGTGGCTGAGTGACTGCATCAGTCTGTACACAGAGGTGGCTGAGTGACTGCATCAGTCTGTACACAGAGGTGGCTGAGTGACTGCATCAGTCTGTACACAGAGGTGGCTGAGTGACTGCATCAGTCTGTACACAGAGGTGGCTGAGTGACTGCATCAGTCTGTACACAGAGGTGGCTGAGTGACTGCATCAGTCTGTACACAGAGGTGGCTGAGTGACTGCATCAGTCTGTACACAGAGGTGGCTGAGTGACTGCATCAGTCTGTACACAGAGGTGGCTGAGTGACTGCATCAGTCTGTACACAGAGGTGGCTGAGTGACTGCATCAGTCTGTACACAGAGGTGGCTGAGTGACTGCATCAGTCTGTACACAGAGGTGGCTGAGTGACTGCATCAGTCTGTACACAGAGGTGGCTGAGTGACTGCATCAGTCTGTACACAGAGGTGGCTGAGTGACTGCATCCGTCTGTACACAGAGGTGGCTGAGTGACTGCATCAGTCTGTACACAGAGGTGGCTGAGTGACTGCATCCGTCTGTACACAGAGGTGGCTGAGTGACTGCATCCGTCTGTACACAGAGGTGGCTGAGTGACTGCATCAGTCTGTACACAGAGGTGGCTGAGTGACTGCATCCGTCTGTACACAGAGGTGGCTGAGTGACTGCATCAGTCTGTACACAGAGGTGGCTGAGTGACTGCATCCGTCTGTACACAGAGGTGGCTGAGTGACTGCATCCGTCTGTACACAGAGGTGGCTGAGTGACTGCATCAGTCTGTACACAGAGGTGGCTGAGTGACTGCATCAGTCTGTACACAGAGGTGGCTGAGTGACTGCATCAGTCTGTACACAGAGGTGGCTGAGTGACTGCATCAGTCTGTACACAGAGGTGGCTGAGTGACTGCATCAGTCTGTACACAGAGGTGGCTGAGTGACTGCATCAGTCTGTACACAGAGGTGGCTGAGTGACTGCATCAGTCTGTACACAGAGGTGGCTGAGTGACTGCATCAGTCTGTACACAGAGGTGGCTGAGTGACTGCAATCTGACCAGGTGCCTTTTTTACACAGAGGTGGCTGAGTGACTGCATCAGTCTGTACACAGAGGTGGCTGAGTGACTGCATCAGTCTGTACACAGAGGTGGCTGAGTGACTGCATCAGTCTGTACACAGAGGTGGCTGAGTGACTGCATCAGTCTGTACACAGAGGTGGCTGAGTGACTGCATCAGTCTGTACACAGAGGTGGCTGAGTGACTGCATCAGTCTGTACACAGAGGTGGCTGAGTGACTGCATCAGTCTGTACACAGAGGTGGCTGAGTGACTGCATCAGTCTGTACACAGAGGTGGCTGAGTGACTGCATCAGTCTGTACACAGAGGTGGCTGAGTGACTGCATCAGTCTGTACACAGAGGTGGCTGAGTGACTGCATCAGTCTGTACACAGAGGTGGCTGAGTGACTGCATCAGTCTGTACACAGAGGTGGCTGAGTGACTGCATCAGTCTGTACACAGAGGTGGCTGAGTGACTGCATCAGTCTGTACACAGAGGTGGCTGAGTGACTGCATCAGTCTGTACACAGACGTGGCTGAGTGACTGCATCAGTCTGTACACAGAGGTGGCTGAGTGACTGCATCAGTCTGTACACAGAGGTGGCTGAGTGACTGCATCAGTCTGTACACAGAGGTGGCTGAGTGACTGCATCAGTCTGTACACAGAGGTGGCTGAGTGACTGCATCAGTCTGTACACAGAGGTGGCTGAGTGACTGCATCAGTCTGTACACAGACGTGGCTGAGTGACTGCATCAGTCTGTACACAGAGGTGGCTGAGTGACTGCATCAGTCTGTACACAGAGGTGGCTGAGTGACTGCATCAGTCTGTACACAGAGGTGGCTGAGTGACTGCACCAGTCTGTACACAGAGGTGGCTGAGTGACTGCATCAGTCTGTACACAGAGGTGGCTGAGTGACTGCATCAGTCTGCAGCAGGGACAAGTGTCTTCACCTGACTGAAGACAGTTGTTTGTTCCTTGTTGTTAATGCCAGAATAACTTTGTTCTGAGTGTGATTGTTTCACACAAAGTTTATGGTTATAAAACACCGTAGACAAAATGGTATACATAACAGCAAGTTTGTAAACAGTTGCATTTTGCACTAATTGTGGAAATAGACTTCGCAACCTACAGATACCTTTGTAGTTGGTGTGTTCCCACTCACCTGACAGCAAGTTGGAATAACGTACAATATTAATATGAGAATATATATAATTGCACTACTGACTCGCCAGCTCAGTGACCACGTTGTTTAGGCTGGCTGCCAGTCCAGCCTTGTACAGCACACTGGCACATCGTATGACGTATGCACACACCGTTTTTACTTGATATAATTATGTAGCCAGCTTGATTGATGATCACTGCAAAAAAGCCAGGTTGGTGTGTCAATGTTGAATGTCGTCATTTGACTGATTGTGACATTGGCACAGATCTGCACTAATCTCTAAGTTGGTCGCTTCTACTGTGTCTATGAGACGGCAGAAGAAATGATGCTGTAATCACGTCATTTGTCAAGCTCGTAGCATCGTTGCCGCCACTGTCACATCACATGCGCATATGTCACACAACTCTCATGAAGTCATCACAAACTCTTTTGTCTGTCTCCAACCTTCTCTTTTCCCCCTCCTTCCATCCCTGCCTCTCCTTTCCTTTACCTATATTCCACGCTCCTGTTGTTTCTCCTGTTTCACTCCCCCTTATCTCCCTCCTCCTTCCATTCTCGCTGCTCCCTCCTTTCTTCTCACCTTAACTCCATCGATGTCCTTCCATTGCTCCCTCCCTCCCCTCCTCGTGCCTTCCCCATACCACCCTTTCTCCCTCCCCATCCCTCCCACTGCTCTCTCTTCTTCTCTCGCTCCTTTCTCCTCCTCTACCTGTCCTCTCCATCTCCTCTATATGTATCTCCTCTCTCCCTCCTCCTTCCTGTACAACTCCTTCCCACATCTATCCCTATTTCCCCTCAACTCACCTTCCCTGTCTCCTTACTTCTCACACCATCCCACACCATCCTTCCTTTCCTCAATCCCTTTTGCTGTCCTTGTGTCCCCCTTTCCATCAACCCATTACCCATTCCACTTCCCCCTTCCATGGTCCGTCCTCATTCCCTCTTCTTCCCACTTTGTTTTCGCTATAAAGCATCCCTAACCTGTTGACATGTGACATTTCTGTGTGCAAATGCACAAGATACATATCTCTCTATAAATAGAAGGTGTCTTATATCGATTCATGATTTCTCTACCCCCCACCATGGTAGACCTCCTCTATGATAATCCTTTCTGCGTGCCTCTTGCAAGCTATTCCTGACCTTTGACGGTCGCTTGTAGTATCCTGGGGGTTGGCTGCCATTTGTCAAGGTAGCCGGGGCTGCTGCGTAGGCGGAACATCTCTTTAACCTTTACCAAGCTGGCATTTCAGCCTTGCCCAGGTACCTTGGCTTTACTAGAGTCACAGAATCCTGGCACGCGAGCCCTGTCCCAGTGACCCAGTTCAAAATAGCAAAATAGTGACAAACGATGCTGGCTTCATTCATAGAATTATGATGTCTGATGCGGTGGGGGGTGTTTACCCTAGGGTGGAGTTTATGTATGTGTAAATGGTGGGTGTGTATTAAAGACGTGTGTCAGTGTGTGATATAGACGGAGTCTAGCAGAAGCAGGAGGTAATGGCAATTGATTTGTGGCTGCCTACATTTGCTGTGTGGCTACACTCGCACAAACACTCTGAGAGGGAGAGCAGGAGGAATGTCCAGCCAGAAACAGCGGTCAATCTAATCCACCCTCGTGGCGTGGCTTACTGGCACACGTGTGGTCATCTCCGATGATTGCTATGCGCCTGTAGCGGCTGTGGTCAGCGGTTATTGCAGTGATTAGCCGGGGCGGCGGTAGAGCCCTGCCTACCTGTGCTGGCAGTGGACCAGTCCCAGTGATAGCTGAGCCGAGCTGTTAGCTGCGGGCTATATAGTCTCGCTTGTGTTGGCTCCCCTCATCTTCATCAATGTAGTGATGGAGGCTGACTGACAGTTCTCGCGAGCGGACCATGCCAGTTGTACGGAGCACAGCATTGCTGGAGCGTAAGACTCTGCGAGTGTGAACCGTGACGATAGGACTGACATTGCGGCGTCCCTGACGGCTCATGGCCGTGGGTGACGACAACATGAGCTGTCGCATCAATGATGGCTACTTAGGTAGGTCGCCTGCCTCACGGCGCTCACGCTGTCAGTGTCGGAGCTGTCAGTGTCAGAGTGTCGTGTCGTGTCGTGTCGTTGGGGCTAGTCACATTCCTGTGTGTGTGTGGTGGAAGATGACACAAATTGCTGTGGTTTGTGGGTGTGTTTCTGACAGATCCAGTTATGGGTGTGTTTTATCCAGATGTGTTGTGGGTAGAATGATAGGCCGGACATGTTGATTGGTTGTGTCTTGGAGGTTGGACTAGGTTTCTAATTGCCCTCAGGAGTTGCAATGCTCTGGAGACGTCCACCGTATGTCCATTCCGCATATGTTGACAACACTGTCAACATGAGATGTTGTCATCAAGGGTATTTTTCACTTGTCTTGATTATTTCAACTTTACTTGGAAGATGCCATCGTATCTAACTGCTGAGTGGCCGTGTCATCACAAGGTTATCGTTATCTCTAGTCAGAGCTGGTCCATGCCACAGTTTAGTTCATTGGTTCAGTCTTTCAAATGCAGAGTCACCCACATATTCTGTCAGTTATGACAACATTTGTGGCCGTCTGATGATCGGTCATAATGATGTCATCACACTGACAGTTCTGTCACGGTCTGATGCACTTGGGGTAATTAAAGGTTAACTGGAGAATTCTCTTTAAAAATAGTGATATTCCTCACTTGTCATAAGACACCTTTACTTGACAGTGACACCGTTTACCTGCTGTGTGACATGACAAGGATTCATGACAAGAATTCATGACGAGAACTGTGTAGTTCGAGTGATCGCTGGTATTGAAAAAGTCATGTTGTTAAATCCGCGGAACCTGGCCCTTGGTCCCGGCCTGGGTGACTAACAGACGATGTTGATAACAAGTCCTACCTCTGACTCATCTTCCCCGCTCCGTGTCAACACACTTTATCTCTCGCAACAGTTGCTGAATCACAACACCTACCTACACCTACACGGTGTGGCACCTTCTGTCACGCCGGCTCCTGCTTCTATGCTAATTACTTGTTGGACACCACCGCTTTAAGCACGTTAATTATAATCACCTGTCACATTTATGGTATCTGAATCATGTATAAAATCAGCTATCAGGTCAGATTATTGATAAATGTCTCGGGAAAGTTGTAACGTGTTGGATGAGTATCATGGTTGTTTATGGTTGTGTATGTTGGACTGATCTGCAACTGACGTTTGATTATCTTGCCGCTAGGTGAGGACTTAAAAACTGAATATTAGTCATATAACTGAGTAATTTCCAATTAGAGACGACTTTCCGAGAATTAATAATTCAAGTGACTGAATCCTTTTTGATATAACTTCAGTAATTGTGTAATAGTTTGTACATGTTGTAAGTGATTTTGTTTTACTAGGACTACAGAAATGTAGTCATGCTGAAAACAAATCCTTAGATAAAATTAAACATAAAAAATCCAAGAATTGTATATAGGGAGTGATACCACAGTGTTTTCACAAATAACAACATTAGAGTGGACTACAGTCATTGGTGATTTATAATCACACTTTCTATTGTTAACATGAAGACGCTTTAATCTCACTTTGCTATCCATTTGATAACAGAGAGAAATGCTGCTAATCAACTATGATTGTGGCTGCGTAACATTAGATTTGATAACAGCATGCGTAACATGACCAAATTTGTAAACTGTACTGATTTAACCATTAGTTCTTGTAAAGTAAAAAAAATATTATAGCAATGGTTTATGCTTGATTCACTCAAGCCACAGTTGTGAAAATATATAATGGTCCAATGCACTATATTAAACAAAGCACCAGAATTCATTTGATGGTGCAAACTAACTTCCTGACTCAGAGAAGTCAATCAGAAACATCTGACACTGTTTAAATAAATGACATGTGATGGTAATAAATTATTTATGCATAACATTTTTCAAAATTTGATAGCTATTTTATGCAACTATGCATGATCTTTGTGATGATTGTATATGCAAGAAATTTTATTTTATGCATGTAACTGATAACGTGGAATTATGGGACATGTACTTCATTGGGATTGACTGTATTAGTCATAATGAAATTAACTGCATTCAGTCAAATACATTAACGCTGAGTAGCGTTCATTGATTAAAATTAATATTTTCACAACAGTAAAATTGTAACAAGTTCTTCAATTGAACGCATTACGAAATGTGATAGATACCCACCCTGTCAAAATTGTTATAACAGGGATGATTTTCGTATGAACCTTTTCTTTCTGTAAAGCATTTCCGAGAAAGTGATCCTCCCTCTCACCAGGGCAATTACAGATTACACGAGCCCTGTGTTGATTGCCACTGGCTTCAGTGTGTCTGCGTGAGTGTTCCTGTTGTTGGCAGCACTTTGAGGCTACCCCAGACCAGACCCACATAAAGGGGACATGATGTACAGTGTGATCTGTGCTGCTACTGCGCTTCACATCCACAGTTGTAATAAACGGTCACTGCCATAAAATGTCAGGGGATGGTTGGTTGGTTACCTTGGCCGGGCGAGACGGCAATGTTCTCGATTGGCTGAAAGTAGTGAGAAATGTCATTTGTCGGCTGCCGACGACCTTCGAATCTAATTGCTACTTTGCCACATGGATCCGATTCTATTAATGGCGTTAATATGGATCATGTTTCCATTCTGCAAGTGAATGGTCTGCTGGGGTGTGCAGTGTATTGTGGTCTGTCACTGGTCGCTATTTCAGGAGTGCCTAGAATAGTTGGCATTGTAGCACAGTGAGTGGAACATCACTGTGTCATTTCAGTTGAAATATTCTGATTGCTCTGCACAGCCAGGACCATTTAATTCCATTCACTGTGTTGTACAAACCTGACTATAGACAGTGGTGGCAATATATAAATAGACGTAGTTATGTGTAAATTGCAGCACGGCTGAATGGCATAATTATATTAAAAACAAGTACCATGGTGGGTATGTGGTTATTGCAGACACAATTATGGCATGGTTATATTTCAAACTGACATTGGGTGTAATTATTAAAAACACAAATAGGGTATAATTACACTAGAAAAGTGCATGTGGTGTGTATTTACCCTAAAAAGCCTGCCTGCTCGTATTCCCAGTGTGTTTGCAGTATCAGGTGAGGTTGGATGTGGGTGGGATTATGTAACACAGATGCTCCTGTTGCACAGCCGTGTTTGTAGTTGTCAGTTTCTTGCGAGCAGTGGGAGATCATTCCAGACAATCCTGCTGCCAATATGGAAAAAGTGGAATTTATGGCGTGCAATGCCAGCAATTTGAGCCATGTAAATAGTAGTACGGTTGTGTTCTCCACGTGTGGGTGGAGTAGCTGTAGTAGGCCGCTATCTCCGGGGGGGATTAGACAGTGTGGTTGGGCTGTGGCTGTGGCTGGTGTGACATGTGACACATCCACTCCCTCTGCTGCAGTGGAATTAGTCCTGGAGCGGGGAAGTCCGTCTCAGTAAGTCGTCTCGTCTCTGCCGTGAGCAGGGATTTACCTACAGCAATCTGCCGTGCATTCCTCTGGTTGTCTCTAATTGCCCATCCTGGCCTGGGAGTGGTCCACATCTTGTCTGAATCGGGTCGGGCAGCATTGGGCAAGCAGCCAGCCAACAGCGTCAGATGGTGAAATTTGTAGTTCAATCCAGATCCATGAATGTTGACTACTGGTAGATGAACTGAAATGTCAATGATGACATGTCGAGTATTCACTCCAAGGTCATGAACATGCATTTGGCGATCATGAAATTCATACCATGGTCATGAGTATTTATTTAACTTACTCTCGTAAGCATTCATTGTAAGGCCACATACATTCACCAATCCACATCTGTTGCCCCCTAACATGACACAACAACAGTCTTATTTGTTTTCTGTTGATGCCCATAATAATTAAATTAATTATGTAAAGTGATCATCTCGGTACTGTGTAAATGAAGCTTGTTATAGCAGTCTTAAATATCTAGCAAACAACAGCAGTCTTATATAGCTAGCAAACAACAGCAGTCTTATATAGCTAGCAAACAACAGCAGTCTTATATAGCTAGCAAACAACAGCAGTCTTATATAGCTAGCAAACAACAGCAGTCTTATATAGCTAGCAAACAACATCAACATCAACTCACTTAAAAATAAATATCATCAGTTATTACAGCTCTGTGCACATAATTCAAGACTTGTGATAATAAATATATGCATAAAAGTGTGTAAGTCTCCTAAACATACTACAGTGTATTCAGATAAGGTTTTTTTATGGGCATGTGTTTGTGCATTGTTTCCCTTCACAGACTGCATTAACAGCATTTCACGGAACACATCCAAATGGAGAAACGTGTAGGTGCAGTAAACAACGCAACACTACTTTTATGTGTGGCGATGTTATGGCGACAGCTATGTTAGTCTCAAATAAAGCATCTCCTTGGCACCAGGACACAGGTAGACAAATCATGCACTTTTACTGTCTTATTTTGTCTCGTTGGAAGGATGCATGGCCGTGCCATGCCATAAACGTTTGCAAGACATTATTTATTGTACACAGATTGCACCGAATTGGCTCAGATTAAATGATCGATATAAAACGTGCACTTATTTGCACAGAGTGCTGCGCGTGCAATAACAGTATTGTTTCACCCGCCTGACGACTGATTGCTTGGAAACAAGTAACCTGGAAAATCAATGCAACATTGTTATAGGTTATTAACATTTCAAGTGGAAGCCGAAGCACACGGGAAAGGAACGTCGTTGATGTAGCCTCGTAATGAAGCTGGCGTAGCTGTAGACATGATCTAATAAGAGATGTGGTTCAGCATCTGAGGTTCGTTTAGTAAGTTGCTAATGAGTGTGCCAGGAACAGCCATGGCCTGGGGCAGTGGCTGTCTCCAGTCATATGTAGCAAGTTCAAATTTGACTGCTTCATTTGCGTGTTGAGAGAGAGAGAGAGAGAGAGGGGGGGAGAGAGAGGGGGAGAGAGAGCAAGAGCGAGAGCGAGAGCGAGAGCGAGAGCGAGAGCGAGAGCGAGGGAGAGGGAGAGGGAGAGGGAGGTGCATCATTGTAGTAAGGTTGTACCGAGTGGTCTTGTGGGTTCTTACGTGAAGAATGTGTTGTTTTATGCTGGTTTAGACAATTCCCCTTACATGGCTTTGCACTTGGCGATTTTGAGCAGTACAAAATGGTATCACTAAAGTCACATGGTTGCCAGTACAATTTCCCGTCATGGTTCGGATATCTGCTGGTGTGTCAGCATGTTAATGTGTGTTGCATGTGGTAGATGGAGCCACAGTAGTGTTTGTGTTCTCGGTGGTATGTGACAACGACTGTCCCATTGGTAGTGTTTGTTTGTCTTGGGACCATATGAACGTACTTGACCACACTGAAGCGTGACACAATGTTCAACTATTAACTGTATAATCCAAGGATTGTATGCTATATTTGTGAATTCCATATAACGTACCCATTTTAACAGGCCCATTTTATAATGCCTAGAAATGCTTTTCATCAATGGTGTGTTTGAGTGTCCCTCAATGTTGAATTGCTTACGTTGAAATAAATACGAATAAGTTTTTTTATGATTCTGGATATTGACATGTCTTACTTGAAACAGAATTTCGTCGAAAACTATAATCTGCATGATGAGCTTACACCCACTACCAGCAGTTATTAGATATACATCTAGTGCAAAGAATATCATTCAGCACTGGATGAGTGGGAAAAAATTAAATCTGGATAGAATGAAACTGCATATATGGTACAGCTGTGCTGTCTGCCACGCAAGACTGTTGGAGATGCTATCTGCACGTAGCGTGTGACAGCCACCGCCCACTCAATCTCCGACTCATCCTGCATGTCGCGTGGCTTTCATCGCTGTCTCCCAGTGACCACTTTATATTCTCGCCCCGCTGTTGGTGCGAGCGAACTGCCGGACTTCTCACCCCTGGGAACAATTTGTTGAACTGCGTCGAGAAGTTGCAGCCCATTTAGTTAATATGCCTCGCCATGCTTCATACGCCAGCTGTCACATTTCATGCGACTGACAACCGCACGCTTTCCCGCGGTATAAATCAATACAGCACACTTGAGTCCTATCTCTTGCGAGCGTTTCATGGCGCTTCACATGTTCATGTTGGCGACAAGGAAAGTCTGCCTGGTGAAGTCAGTTGTTTGGATTAGACATACAACGAGTGACATGTTGTCAGGCCGCGGTGTCTCAGCCAGCGAGAAGTGCAACAGCCGAATGATCCTGTCTACTGTTGTCAGCCACCAGGGGCCGTTGTGTGTTGATTCGTTGCCTTCAAGAATGCCCACAGACTTCGCAGTGATCTGGTCATGATGCGATAGTTTTAAGTTGGACGTGTTTATTGTGCTATGAATATGAAGGTGGAGGAATTGAGTCTTTGAAATGGAATTTGAAAAAAGTTAAAAAGCAAAACTGCAGAAATTGCTAAATTAGTCTTGGTAGTGTTTCATGGTTAACCTGAACAGCATTGAGATTTATTTTTGTTGCTGTCTCATCACGTGGATTCGTTGCAAGATGAGACGTTATTGAATTGTTGCTGGTGGTGGCAGTCATGACAGGTGTGACGACAATGTAACACACGTGTAACATGCATGACAGGTGTGATAGATGTGACTTATGTGACAAGCATGACAAGTGTGACAGTGGTGAAAGCTATGACACGTGTGACAACTGTGATAGGACTGATCACATGACAGATGTGACAAGTATAAAATTGTGACAGATGAACGGTTGACATTGTCTAGGAGCATAGCAGTTGCGATTGGAGAATAAAAAGAGAACATTTGATTGACCCAAATGACTGTGTGGCTGTCTCCCTAACTGTGTTAGCCTTGTAAATAGACAGCAGTGCTTAGGAATGCACGTCCTTGCTGTGCCGTGATGGCTTGAATCAAACAAAGGTTGAATATTGCATTCTGATGAGCCGAGACATATTCCTTTTACAGCAGTGTAAATAAGTTATGCTTTTTGTCATGTCTAGCAGTGTGCGTGTGCGTGTGCGTGCGTGCGTGCATGTGCGTGTGCGTGCGTGTGCGTGTGTGCCTATAAGCATGCATGCACGCAAGCATGTCACATGTCAGTGGCGCATGTAGCCCACATGAATATGTGCACGCATGCACATGCACATGCACATGCACATGCACATGCACATGCACATGCACATGCACATGCACATGCACATGCACATGCACATGCACATGCACATGCACATTCACATGGTCATTACCACGAATGCATACTCATACATGCATGCACATACACGCACGCAGGCACGCAGGCACGCATGCACGCACACACACACACATACGCATGCATGCAAACACATGCACACACACACACACACACACACACACACACACACACACACACACACACACACACACACACACACACACACACACACACACACACACACACACACACACACACACACACACACACACACACACACACACACACACACACACACACACACACACACACACACACACACACACACACACACACACACACACACACACACACACACACACAAACACGATGTTATGTATGCACACACGCACACACGCACACACACACACACAAACACACGATGTTATGTATGCACACACGCACACACGCACACACGCACACACGCACACACGCACACACGCACACACGCCCACACGCCCACCCGCACACACGCACACACGCACATGCACACATGCATGCATGCACACACACAAACACACACAAAATGTTCTGTACAGTTTTATAGTACAGTGTATGGTAAATCAATACCTGCACACATTACATTGCCTGCCTGGGAAATATGCCATTGGATTTTAAGATGACATAAATTGTACAAACAATGCCATGATGTCTTTCCACCCACGAGCCAGGCAGCTGGGTCATTAAACTGCGCACACAACGCACCTCACCACACCCTGCCAGTTCCAGCTCACATGGCCGAGAATAATGTTCTGTAATGAGTAATGTGCGTAGTTTTTCACTGACCTAAAATCGTGTCCAAATAAATTGGTTTCCATCACTACAGCAGATAGAAGTTAGGTGGGTCGTGACTTTGGCAGTGTGGCATGTCATGCTTTCATTTGTCTTCAGTTTGACTAATCTGGAAGCCACACAGTGTGTAGTTCTGAATGAAGGTTAGAGTATGACCCTTTGATTCAATTGTTTGAAGTTGCAAGTCAGTAGAATTAATTTACTGATCACAAGCTTTTCTTTTTTACGGTAAAGTGATAATTGAAGTTGTAACTTTTATTTTGTTGTTTTAGTTTGACGTCAGGAGAAAATGCAGATAATTGAATTGACAGTATTGAATTACACAACTGTAATATTAAAAGCATGAAATACGTTACACTCTTCAACTACAATATTGAAGATATTGTTCATGGCTCCAAGAATGGTTTATTGTAGTATAATTTAACTTACTTTGGAGCTTAGTTGTCGATGATGAGTGCGACGTTTCGACCCGTTATCTACGGGCCTTGTTCATGTACAGGTGTCATGTGTGTTGCCTCAGATTTTGGTGGGATAATTAAAATTATACTGCAATAATCTTCAGCTACAGTATGAAATATTATTCACTTTGGCAGTCTAAAACTATTCATGCATACAGGAATAAAATAATAAATGTCACTATGTAAATTGGACAAAGAGGTCGACTGTCCTCTGCACTGTTCACTGCCTAATCAGTGACTGTAACTCTGTTGACGTACAGTGACCTTATAAATAGTCATCAATATATTCAGTACTTAGAGTCGTCTAGAACGTTATCAGGACCAATGTAGGTGTGCAAGTTGGAACAGACGTGTTATCAGAATGAATGGTGACGGGAAACTGTAATGCCAGGTTTTGACATATAAAATACTACAATAATTGGTCCATCTCCACATTGGTTGGCCTGTTGTGCAGTTGTGATTCATTCACATACAGTCACAAGATATCGACCGACAAGATCTACACAATCGCCTCAGATGGAAGAAGGCACCAGGACGAAAGACAAACCCAGCTGAACCAGGAAACACCAGTTTTAAATAACAATGATGAGGGTGATAATAGTGACAAGACAGTCAGTTCAGGCTTAAAGACACGGCATTGAAGTTAGCTGTAGTTGGGATCACTGCCCTGTTGTTCCTATCGACAGAGTGTAATGCGATCACGGGGCCGGGCATGGAGAAATCTGTTCATTCGCTCGTCACATTTTTTCCTCGGCATTGTGCGAATCAGAAGGCAGAAGCGTAAATTTGCAAAGATGGGATTCATCCCAGGCCTTCATCATTTATTCATGTGGCACACATTTTTGCACGGTTCACGTAGTGGGCACAGTTAGTGAAGTGATATATCGGAGGCTGCATACAAAGTGCCAATCAATTATGTATGGAGAGATGGTTTCGGGCGTTTGATGGTGCCACTGATCAAACGCACAAACGACAGTAATGGTGGTTTCATTGTGGCCCCCGTGGTTGGACATAAAACACGGATTAGGACATGCCGTAAACGTAATCGAATGACCAATTAAGCACATTGTAGACGGGGCAGGTTTGAGTGTATATGCAGAAACCAACTAAAGCTTTCTCGCTGAACTTCATCTTGAAATGTTGAAGAATTGTATATTTTAATATCTTCTGTAGCGCCAGGACAGTTGATTAAAAATGAACTTCTGACCTTGAGCTATTGACTTTCTGTGGCTACGTATACTCTCGGGAATAACGTCTTAAAGGACCAGTCTTGACATCCTATTGGTTCTGTCCTACTCTGTCGATCGTCCTCTGTCGTATCCCTGGAATATACATGTGTAGTGAGTCGTTATGTAGAGGATGTTGTCACAAGATATCATGTGTTTGGTGCTCAGAGGATGTTTCCTATTTTGTGTCGTGCTGGCCTTTATGCAACATGAAATACTTACCAGGCCAAAAATGTCCAAAATTAACTCGACCTCAGCCAAAGATGTGAACAGGTCTGTATTTTAGAAAGGTGTGACGACAACACTGTCGGACATACTGTCATACACAATTTGGCCCCCTGGTGTTGACCTGGGTGGGACTGGCGGGTGAAGGTCGGGTGTGACAGCGTCTTCAAGAGCTCAGGCCTTCCATTGATTTCCTGCAGTGAATCAGTGGCCAGTCGCACGCAACCACACACACACACATGCCCAATGCTATTACACGGCCTAGAGTGGCCGTCCTCGAGGGACAAAGGCAGCGTTTATGAGCAATCTCTTCAGTCTGAACTTACATCTTTACTTTGCTGTCGTCGGTGTGACCTCCTCGGGACACCTCGTTCAGGTCACCACCAGTGTCATAAGTGTCATGATGTCGTAGTCACGCCAACACTTTATGACTTTACTGTTCTGTAAGATAGGGTTGTGCTTTGGTCATTGCAAATATTGGGACCATTCATCTCCGTGCTGGTCCTCATTCTTATGTTGATGCTCAAATAAATTTGCAAAACAGGTTGGAATAATTCTTGGTAGATGTATGAAGACATCTACCATAAAGTGGGCAGGGTTTAATTTCACCTTCAAGTATCGAGATATTGACACTTATACTAGTTACAGGATTCACAGTATAAAGGTATATTTAAGGTTCAAGATGGAAAATTTGAGTTATTCTTAAAGATGATTTCATCATGTCCTGGAGTGCAGAATGTGTGTTACAATTCCTGTACGGACAGACAGGTCCCCATTGAATGGGTGTCTCAGACCCCTAATGGGCAACACTGGGAAATGGGAGTGTTGACAGCCACTGGGAAAAAGCCACGGAGGGGGTGAGAACTCACCTAAATAGTGAGCTGGGTCTTCTCTTCTGTATGCCAGTTATGTACACAAAGTGTATGTACATGTACATGTCAGGTGACACATGTTTCCACGGACATCAAAATGTCAGCTGCAGTGCAGATATAATTTTTACACAGCAGCCGTCTGGCCAGACACTTCTGTGAAACTGTGCGATTTATGACTTTTATGTGCCTAATCTAATAGTTGCTTGCTCTTTGGGAAATGAGGCGAGACGCCTAAAAACTCACCACTGGCTGTGTAATAAGTGCCACACAGAGATTACCTAGTCACCTTGGGTATGTGTCAGCTGTCTTGACATTTAGCAGCCTCAGTCCGTGGTACAGTTGTTGAATATGAGATCTTCGACTCCCATGACAGCTGAGACTTCTTGCTCGAACACTTTCGGCACTACCCGTAATAGCCCAATTCAGGAATAATGCCAGCATATTGGCATGTAGATTCACTGAGTCACATAATGCTAGCAACTAGGACATTAGGCAGTCTCAAGGATTGCTGGTCAGTTATGTATTCTTAGGTGCTACAAATAAATCTCATGTATCACGGCCCAGAAAAACAGCTGGAGGAAAAAGCCTGTATAAAATATTGCTACACATGAATTAATCATCGATCATAACCGACATTGCCATAAGCCCCACATTCTGGTGACTCTCTCTCTACAATTCTATGTCCATCTAATTGGGATCAAGACGACTAAGCTGGACGTTGCTAATTGGGGCAGCTTCAGCTGTTTTTCGATCAGGCGGGTGGGTGAGTTTGGGCATTGCGTGCCCGAGAGCCATACTGTCACTGTCAGATTGGCCTCATCAGCCCTGTGTACCAGTAGCCACAGCTGCAGGTCGACCGAAGCATGCTCAGAATATCTCCTTTATCCTCATTAAATGTTCACTTGTTTGATAGAACCGCCGCAATTATACAAGCATTTAAGGAGGCTTGTCTTTGGAGAAATGTTGGCGTTGTGGTCATTCCCATCACACTGCGTTCTTGGGTACTCCATGTTAAATAGTAAATATCTTTTGATTGTTCGTTTTTCAGTCAGAAAGACAAGAATAATTTGCAGCGCATTGTAAACATTAGTAGTAAAGTCACAGGTTTGAAACAGTCCACGTTCACAGCTCTGTATGAAAAGGAAGTACTGTGTAAAGCCTACACATATTCTACATAACAAGTCCATCTGCCCTTGTCCAGAATGTTTAGAACCATCACATCCAAAACAAATAGGAAGCATGGATCATTCATTCCAATGTCTGTACGACTTTTCGACGGCAAGCACCTTTGATGTTTCTGTGAGAAACACTCATTCATAATGTGTGTGTTTGTTGTATTTCATTTCATGATTGATGTTTACATACTGTTTTAATAATGTATTTATCTGTATTTTTTGCTTTTTTTACACATGTATTTTTTACGAACACTTCAAACGAATTAGTATTGTAAGATATCATTGTAAGTTTTGCCACTTTTTGTGACATTTCAATCACTTTTGTATGTTGCACCAGCTTGTCTGATAGATGTCTTCAGTTGTCTAGTAAACATCTTGTTTTCATGTCCGGGCACCCAACTGATAACAGGTGTGGGCGGTGTAAATAGGTGAAGCCAGAGACCTGATGTTGTGTGATGGTGTTTTAAACAGTTTCTAAAACAGTGTTTATTCTGGATAAATTTTGATTTATAAATGGCGGGTGTAACATGGTGACCACAATATTATTTATTTTATAGGAACACTGTCTGTCATCGTTGAATCTACTGGATAATGAAACTGAAACCAGTGTGCATGTTTACTTTTGTGAGATGCGTTGATACATCGAAGGCATGATTGACAGGCATGTGTAACATTCCTCCGTGTTGGATGTTAACAGTGCCATCTAGTGGTGTTGTAGAACATTAAATTATAAATAGGACTCATTGCATGATAATATCCATTGCTGGTGAGGAAAGTACATTATGACAACATATCTATAACAAGCTGTAGTGTGTCTGTGGACATTAACCCTGAAAGTTGCGTGTATGTACCGGGTAGTCTGTTTCTCGCTATATATAACGTCTTTCCATCGTTGTGTTACAGAGAAGATCATCAAAACATACAGCGACCTGACTGGTGAACTCCACCTGGTGCAGTTTGAGCGAAGCGGCAATGGCCTCGGTTTGAGTCTGGCGGGAAACAAGGACCTGAGTCGCATGAGTGTCTACATAGTGGGCATTCAGCAGGACAGTCCAGTGGCACGCGATGGCCGCATACGGGTCGGTGACGAACTGCTCGAGGTATGTCCAGTTGCTTGTGTCTGTCAGCATTTCTTCCCCATGCTGGGGGGCTCTCCCATTGCTATTCCCCTCCCTCCCAATCTTCTGTCCTAATCCCTTCTTGTTAAGTCTTCCTGGAACCGTTGCATACAGACAATGGCTCATTAGAAGATATATCATGAAGCAGAGTCAGTTGGTAAAATAAAGGGAGGTTTTTTTAAATAGAAAATATGTGCCAACCAACATGTCACCAGGGACACTATTTCTGTGACACACCAGAGGAAGTGTTATTCTTGTGACATGATTACAATTACTCTTTATGACACCCCTTTAATATTCATTTGACACCCCTTTTATTTCCATGACACCCCTTTTATATTCCTGTGACACCCCTTTTATTTCCAAGACATCCCTTTTATTTTCCTGCGACACCCCTTTATTCCAAGATATCCCTTTTCTTTCTATGAAATAGAAATGTATATCGTATTTATTGTATATATGCATTTCTTTAATTTTAGTCATTTTACCCATATTTTATTTTATGTTTTAATGCTTTAACTTTAAATACACTGTAGGCTGTTTTACGTTTTGTCTTGTTGCTTTATACTTGTTTGTAAGAAAATAGCTCAGATGGGCTAATGTTATGAAATTCTCATGTAAACCGACGTTAAATAAAACTTCTTGTATCTTGTTGTATCCTATATAAACCCCTTTAATATTCCGGTGTCACCCCTTTTATTTCCATGACACTCCCCGTAACAACCCATTGATATTCAAAAGTGTCTCTTGTCACACTACCGGGTTCTTTACTGTTGTGAAACCCATTTATTTCATTACAACACCCCTTTTATTGTCACATCACCTGTCACAGGCAGACATACGAGATACTAATGTCTGCCACATAACCATGGCTTGTATGACACAAAATATTTATATTCATGTTTCACTTTGATGTGATTGACAGTTGTGGTGAGAGTGCAAGAACTTAGGCAGTGATGTTATACAGTGAGAGCATCTCAGTGTTGGTCTGACTGTCACTTGATAGTTCAGCAATCAACAAATTGAGCTGTGTGTGTGACTTGTAGTAAACACCACAGGAGGTGGACTGGTACATTCTGTGGTTAGATCTATGCCGGGCCTTACCTTGGGGAAGTCTACATTACCAGGAAACACAGATTTAGACGCGGATGTGAAGTGAAGCACACTGACAACTGCTTTAGGAAAACAAAATTATTTAGTTATGACATGGATGCTGTTATACATGTCTATGTGGAAAGATAGTTTAATGTGTGTTCAGTCATTTATTTTATTGGCATGTTATAAATAGCATTCTATCGAAAACAAATGCAAACCAGAATTCCCCACATCTTGTATGTAAATTCTTGTCTTAATTTATTTCTTTAGTTTCTGTAGTTTGGCTAACAATAACTATTCCACCTGCCACGTTTATGGGAATGTCTCGTTCACGGCTGTTGATTCTTTGCTGTAGTTTCATCAGTCGACGTGGCTGGCTATGTGGTGTTTCCATTGTCTGCTTAACAATGTTTTCTAACACCATTTGCACAAACAATCCTACGGCGGTCCTTTTTTGCCGTTCCCACTAAAGCGATTTGTGCCATGATGTGCTGGGTGAGGCTGGGCATTCGTGTCATGATCTAAGCGTTGGATTAAATCTTGTTGTGTCTGTGACTGGTGTTTACATGTGTGGGCCGGTGCTGTTATTCCCTCAGTCTTATGGGTCATTACTTCGAATTGAAACCTGCTGCAGTGTGTTCTAAATGAACCCTGTTACGACAGCAGCATACAAATGGGTGCCTCATCAGTGCTGGACACTGTCTGTCTCACACTGGGCCTCGCAATCAATGCAGCCTTCCTGCAGATATCTGTGCCAGTTAGTCGTTCCACTTCAAGTCTAAGCAGCTATCAATTGTGTTACCAAAAGCTGTCAATTGTGCTTTTAGGCTTAGTTGCCCATATGACTTATATGACCTTTACAAATAAAGAATAAAAGAACAGGTTTTTTTCTCATTGGGATTTTCAATCTGACCATGATTGTTAGTTGAATACTAATTATCTTGCATATATTCACTACAATTAAAAATTCATTTAGAAGCATTGCGGTATAACATTGTACCCACTTTTATTTTTAATCAATGTATTTTTAACAGGAAATGTTAAACTGTCGAGGAAGTAAACCGTAGATGGACAGTCAATTACTTGCTATTTGTGTTTAGGAAAACTGGAATTGTATGTATGATTCTTTACGATTGCTCTGGGTAGTATGTTTAAGACAAGTCTCCACCAAAATAACACTTTTTGTCTGCATTAAATGTGATTTCAAAGTTGGCAAAATAATTAGATTTTTAAAATAGAATTACGCTTTGCGTTTCCTGTAAAGTGGTATGAAAGTTTATCATTTTTTTATTCAGTTAAATCACAAGTTATTGAAAGAGAAGAGATATATAAAGGATTGAATAATAACATGATTCTGAATATCTGCTTCACACCACAGTTGGAACAGACCCATTCTGTTGTGTTCCTTGATGACAGATATCAAATATTCTATATCCTACAGGTGCTGATGACAGCTTGTTTATGACGTATTTTCCCACATGATGACAATACATTACTGTGCCGTGTGGCTGTGTGTTGTTCACATTGGGTTGTTGTTTGATACATCACAGATGACTCCTGTCACACAAAGGTCCTGTGGGTGACAATTCTTGCGTAGGATATGTTCAGGATTTCACATTTCCACCCTTCTGTAATGTCGCCGCACACAATTTCCACCCGTCCTTTCTCCAAGTAGCTCATAGACCTACCTAAACCTTTTGTTAAAGCCAACTGCCAGTTATAACCAGGTCTCCATCATGATAGATGTTACAACGGTTGCTTGTAGACCGAATGGTGAATGAGCAGTGTCTTTGTGAAAACAAACAAACAAACACATGAGATGTAGTTTTAATAAAAAAGATTACTTTTCAGTAGATGTGCTTATGGGTAATGTGTTGTATTTGTGTATGACTGTATATTTATGTCAAGACTGATGCATACTGCCTCACATAAGAGATACATATGTATGGACACTGACAAAGTCGTCTTACTGTTCCATTATCTTTTCCAGATTAACGGCCATGTTTTATTCGGCCGAAGTCACCTGAATGCCTCGGCCATCATCAAGTCAGTGAGCGCACCCATCATAAAGATTATCCTGCTCAGGTATTTATGCAGAAATCTCTTTTATTGTTTTACAGTAACGAACAGATGCAAAGCAGGTGCTCTGTGTAATGCGTGGTTAGTTGGTTACTGCTCGTGGCTGATCTACTTTGTAGAGCATAACATTTACGTGAGGCCTGTCTGTCTCCGTGACGTCAGTGCCATTTCACACAGGTCTTGTGCGGAACTGTGAATGTCTGGGTCAAGCTATGATGACCTCATATTGTAGGCAAACTGTATTCGGAATGCTTACTGTTGTAAGAATGTTAATTAAATGATTGTTTGTTTCTGTTTGTCCAAACCACAATGTCTTCTTTGTAGTGAATGTCCACACTGTGTTTTATTAATGTTCTTATGAGTTCATAAACCCAGTTTTCCTTTTTTAAATTGATTTAATTAAAAGTGATCTTTTGTATTGCAAACTATCTACACTAGGGTGTGCCATCATGAAACTTTAACTGGTGTGTCACGCAAATAGTATGCAAAGACATATGGTGGGAAATTTCTTGTGAAACCACTCTTTAATCTTACCAGAGGATTCTGTTTAATTATGAGTTTTCAGTAGATCTCATATAGTTCTCTCAATCGCACATCTTTGCATCGATCTCTACGTCCATGAAACCTCAGGACTCCACCCTACAGACACTTCCAGACACATGTTGACAATCCATCCGTCTGACTTCTTGTATCGAAATCCCCCCATCTCCCCCCCACCCGATTGATTGGCCTTTGCCAATATGACATCTGACGTGCACGCCAACATTTGCAGATAATCAAATGCTTCATTGTTTTTGTGACCACATTGCCACCTGATGCCGTATAAAACGTGCATGAATTGTTATCTCGATCTCTCCAGCCGTCTGCACTTTGAAATGCCACGACCCCGAAACGTCAATATTTTCGAGATATGGCCGTGTGTTTTTCCATGAATTGTTTCCGCAGTGTGTGATTGCCAACACCATCAATTTTGTCAGCACGCGGACTGCATGCAAATGTTAGACCTTTACTTAAATTAGCCATTTGTTTCTTTGGCACTGCTTTAAAAAATGCATGCCCTCTGTTACAATGTATTTGCCGTTGTTGTTATTACGAAGACTCATTCAGTTACGTGCTCTGTAGGAATGTTCTGATTGAATCAACATTACAACCCTGTCATCACTTGGTGTAGTTTGTCACCAGTGAAGTTAAGATTTGTAGTGTGTAAATAATTTAATCAGTTAATTTAAATAATTATGTACAGTAATGTGCACGGTTCTTTAAAAGGAAAGGGCATTTTAGACTTGTGGCATGAGGCAGTCTAACGGGGGTATTGTGGTTGTAGGAGGGAGGACTGGAGAGATCACATGGCCGTGAAACCCCTCAACCTTCCCCCCATCCAACACAAGGTGAGTGTCCCTAGTAACACAACTACAGGGTTCAAGGGGTTCCCCTGTAACCACCCGAAACACTTCACATCCCCAAATCAGTGTGGTACCTCTGCGGTTGTATTAAACAGTACTAAGCTCTAATCTGTCATTCAAATTCCCGTGTTTTCGCAGTCAAATAGACCAGTGGAGCAGCCAAATATAACTTGATGTCAATGATAAACTGGTCTAGTAGATGAGTGGGTGATAATAGAAGCGATCATCACTTTTTTAAATCACAACAGATCATTTCATTGTGAATTCAGTAATTTATGTTTTCCCATTGATAAAACAACCTTTTTGTTAACCTTTTTTTCTGGTCATGCTTAGCTAATTAATACGGTATATGTGAAGAGTAGATCATATATCTTACCTTTGTGCGGTTATCATACATGCTACTGATACTGCATGATTGGTTTCTTCGTATACTCTTAAGTGCGGAAGTATAACTCTTGTATGAGCACAGGTCCACTGTCATATTGGGTCGTGGCTGAACATCTTTCTCTGTGTTGGTTATTGCTCGGGGGTGAACATGTTGCCATGGCAACAGGTACATAACGAAATTATTTGCATGCCACGAAACAGGATTTTTTTTGCTGAGGCAGGTGTTTTGCACCACTGGGCATGTAGATGCACCTGTGGAATGCTGATGTGCTTCGTGTTGGCACCGTGCCAGACTTGTAACACGCTCCAGTGGTCTGTGTGCATCTCTCTGCATGTCCTACACTGGCACATGTAGATTGATATATTGCCATGACAATGTCATGATTGCATCCTCGTGTTATTGCACTTGTAAACACAGTGATACCAGCCTGAATAAATACATCAATTTTTTCTTCTACATTCCGCAGAACATTATAATTTTATTAGCTGATATCTATGCAGATTTTCCATTGTGAAAATTTTACTTACAGAATTTTAAGTATTACGCCTTTTCTGTTACTAAGTTATCTGTTTAACTGATTTTCATTAGAACATGACAAGATTCTGTAGACAATTTCAAATTTGCTATACTGGAACCAAACAGAACATTGGCCATAATCACAGTGACAGTTGTAACCTCCATGTGTAGTCAGCTTGGGTTGTGGCCGTCTGTTTATTACTAACTTTGGCTATTGATTCTCTTATCTCTGCTCTGTGCATTCACCCAGGCTGTCCTATCAGCTGGTCAGTCCAGTAGCTGTCCACTCCCATTGGAGCACCAGGTCTGACCAGTCTCACCAGCCAGTCTCCTCTGGACCTTCTGAGACACTGCAGTCTTGTTTGATGGCTGTATAAGCAGCCATTCAGTCTTATTGTGTCTCTCTCATATCTGTTCACTTTGTCCAGTCTCTAGTGTCCAGATTCTCGATGTTCATTTGAGCTGGGAGTATCTCTGTCATTATCCACAGTGTCTAGTCTCTACCTTGTTTGCTAACATCCATCCGGTCTCTGTTCAATTTCTGTCTGTCCAGGATCTAACCAGTCTCAGTGTCTGGTCTCTCTGTCCAGTCTCTGTCCAGTCTCTGTCCAGTTTGGCAAAGTTCATTCTCACTTTATCCAATCTTGTTTATCCAGTCTCTGTCCAGTCTCTGTCGAGTCTCTCTCCCTGTCTGGTCTCTCCACTCAGACTCTCTCCCTGTCTGGTCTCTCCATCCAATCTCTCTCCCTGTCTAGTCTCTCCACTCAGACTCTCTCCCTGTCTGGTCTCTCCATCCAATCTCTCTCCCTGTCTGGTCTCTCCACCCAGACTCTCCCTGTCTGGTCTCTCCATCCAATCTCTCTCCCTGTCTGGTCTCTCCATCCAGTCTCTCTCCCTGTCTGGTCTCTCCACCCAGACTCTCCCTGTCTGGTCTCTCCATCCAATCTCTCTCCCTGTCTGGTCTCTCCATCCAATCTCTCTCCCTGTCTGGTCTCTCCACCCAGACTCTCCCTGTCTGGTCTCTCCATCCAATCTCTCTCTCCCTGTCTGGTCTCTCCATCCAGTCTCTCTCCCTGTCTGGTCTCTCCATCCAATCTCTCTCTCCCTGTCTGGTCTCTCCACTCAGACTCTCTCCCTGTCTGGTCTCTCCATCCAATCTCTCTCCCTGTCTGGTCTCTCCACCCAGACTCTCCCTGTCTGGTCTCTCCATCCAATCTCTCCCTGTCTGGTCTCTCCATCCAGACTCTCTCCCTGTCTGGTCTCTCCATCCAATCTCTCCCTGTTGGGTCTCTCCATCCAATCTCTCTCCCTGTCTGGTCTCTCCATCCAATCTCTCTCCCTATCTGGTCTCTCCACTCAGACTCTCCCTGTCTGGTCTCTCCATCCAATCTCTCTCCCTGTCTGGTCTCTCCATCCAATCTCTCTCTCCCTGTCTGGTCTCTCCATCCAATCTCTCTCCCTGTCTGGTCTCCATCCAATCTCTCTCCCTGTCTGGTCTCTCCACCCAGACTCTCTCCCTGTCTGGTCTCTCCATCCAATCTCTCTCCCTGTCTGGTCTCTCCACCCAGACTCTCCCTGTCTGGTCTCTCCATCCAATCTCTCTCCCGTCTGGTCTCTCCATCCAGTCTCTCTCCCTGTCTGGTCTCTCCACCCAGACTCTCCCTGTCTGGTCTCTCCATCCAATCTCTCTCTCCCTGTCTGGTCTCTCCATCCAATCTCTCTCCCTGTCTGGTCTCTCCATCCAATCTCTCTCCCTGTCTGGTCTCTCCATCCAATCTCTCTCCCTGTCTGGTCTCTCCACCCAGACTCTCCCTGTCTGGTCTCTCCATCCAATCTCTCTCCCTGTCTGGTCTCTCCATCCAGTCTCTCTCCCTGTCTGGTCTCTCCATCCAATCTCTCTCCCTGTCTGGTCTCTCCACTCAGACTCTCTCCCTGTCTGGTCTCTCCATCCAATCTCTCTCCCTGTCTGGTCTCTCCACCCAGACTCTCCCTGTCTGGTCTCTCCATCCAATCTCTCCCTGTCTGGTCTCTCCATCCAGACTCTCTCCCTGCCTGGTCTCTCCATCCAATCTCTCCCTGTTGGGTCTCTCCATCCAATCTCTCTCCCTGTCTGGTCTCTCCATCCAATCTCTCTCCCTATCTGGTCTCTCCACTCAGACTCTCCCTGTCTGGTCTCTCCATCCAATCTCTCTCCCTGTCTGGTCTCTCCATCCAATCTCTCTCTCCCTGTCTGGTCTCTCCATCCAATCTCTCTCCCTGTCTGGTCTCCATCCAATCTCTCTCCCTGTCTGGTCTCTCCACCCAGACTCTCTCCCTGTCTGGTCTCTCCATCCAATCTCTCTCCCTGTCTGATCTCTCCACCCAGACTCTCCCTGTCTGGTCTCTCCATCCAATCTCTCTCTCCCGTCTGGTCTCTCCATCCAGTCTCTCTCCCTGTCTGGTCTCTCCACCCAGACTCTCCCTGTCTGGTCTCTCCATCCAATCTCTCTCTCCCTGTCTGGTCTCTCCATCCAATCTCTCTCCCTGTCTGGTCTCTCCATCCAATCTCTCTCCCTGTCTGGTCTCTCCACCCAGACTCTCTCCCTGTCTGGTCTCTCCATCCAATCTCTCTCCCTGTCTGGTCTCTCCACCCAGACTCTCCCTGTCTGGTCTCTCCATCCAATCTCTCTCCCTGTCTGGTCTCTCCACCCAGACTCTCTCCCTGTCTGGTCTCTCCATCCAATCTCTCTCCCTGTCTGGTCTCTCCATCCAGTCTCTCTCCCTGTCTGGTCTCTCCATCCAATCTCTCTCCCTGTCTGGTCTCTTCACCCAGACTCTCTCCCTGTCTGGTCTCTCCATCCAATCTCTCTCCCTGTCTGGTCTCTCCACCCAGACTCTCACCCTGTCTGGTCTCTCAATCCAATCTCTCCCTGTCTGGTCTCTCCACCCAGACTCTCTCCCTGTCTGGTCTCCATCCAATCTCTCTCCCTGTCTGGTCTCTCCATCCAGTCTCTCTCCCTGTCTGGTCTCCATCCAATCTCTCTCCCTGTCTGGTCTCTCCACCCAGACTCTCTCCCTGTCTGGTCTCTCCATCCAATCTCTCTCCCTGTCTGGTCTCTCCACCCAGACTCTCTCCCTGTCTGGTCTCTCCATCCAATTTCTCTCCCTGTCTGGTCTCTCCACCCAGACTCTCTCACTGTCTGGTCTCTCCATCCAATCTCTCTCCCTGTCTGGTCTCTCCACCCAGACTCTCCCTGTCTGGTCTCTCCATCCAATCTCTCTCCCTGTCTGGTCTCTCCATCCAGACTCTCTCCCTGTCTGGTCTCTCCATCCAATCTCTCCCTGTTGGGTCTCTCCATCCAATCTCTATCCCTGTCTGGTCTCTCCATCCAATCTCTCCCTATCTGGTCTCTCCACTCAGACTCTCCCTGTCTGGTCTCTCCATCCAATCTCTCTCCCTGTCTGGTCTCTCCATCCAATCTCTCTCCCTGTCTGGTCTTTCCACCCAGACTCTCTCCCTGTCTTGTCTCTCCATTCAATCTCTCTCCCTGTCTGGTCTCTCCATCCAATCTCTCTCCCTGTCGAGTGTGATCATCCCAGCACCTCTCACAGTGTCTTCAGTAGAACCCTGGTCTCCAGGATGAATACTGTGAATGCCCTGGGGTGGCACTGCTGAGGCTGCACTGTGAATGCCCTGGGGTGGCACTGCTGAGGCTGCACTGTGAATGCCCTGGGGTGGCACTGTGCTGAGGCTGCACTGTGAATGCCCTGTGGTGGCACTGCGCTGAGGCTGCACTGTGCCGACATCCATTGGCCTGACGTATTTTTGAATGATTGCCTGGCTCACAGTTGATTGGTCTGCTCATGTGAAATTGCATGGAAATGAATCTAATACTGTTGGCAGTGAGTGGCTGTGTGGCAGACGCCACAGCCACAGCCACAGCCACAGCCACGGCCCTGCCACCCTACCACACTGCATCACCCATATCTCACTCTCACTTAGGCGCCTTCTCACTCAGACAATTGCTATGAGCCAGCAGCATAATAAGTGTCTTGTTGCTCAATGTAGTGTTTTCAATACCTAAAGCCCTATTTCTGTAATGTTGCAGCTGTTATCAGTGAGAACATGACGAATGTGTGGAGACATTGGTCTCATCAATAGACTGCCAGTGTTTAAAGACCACTTGCTATTGTATTAGTGCCAGTTGTTAGTGAAATGGTTTAATGAATGGTCATTCATTAAATCGTTTGAGAGTAGTTTAATTGTTTGAGACCATTCTAAGAGACCACATCTTCCAAATGTTTCACTAATGTACAATTATTGTATGTGTATATATAGCATTAGACCATTCTGTCATAGTCTCTAGAAATCATTTCATAGTCTATATATAATTTTAAAAGACCAATTGTCTCTACAAATCATTCTGTAATGGGCTGTCATGTTATGTGTGTCTGTGCATGCGTGGGTGTATATGTGCGTGTGTAGGTGCATGCATGCGTGCATGCATGTGTGTGTAGGTCCGTGTGTATAGACCATGTAGTAGACCAATCTATCATAGTCTGTGGAAACCATTTTCATAGTCTACGGATCTGGGGTGACTGATGACTTGTTTCTAGAGACCCTTCTGTACATCTTTTGTGTGAGACCACCTGTCTTTAGAGACCTCTTTGTCTGTCTCTGTCTCCGTCTCCGTCTCCGTCTCCGTCTCCGTCTCCCTCTCCCTCCCCTCCCCCTCCCTCTCCCTCTCCCTCTCCCTCTCCCTCTCTGTTTAGAGACCATTCCCTTACATTAATATCGAACCATCCTTTCAGCCTCTCTGTTGACATTGGTCGTGGACCATCATTCCTCCCAGTGGTGGCCAGTGTTTGTACTGTGTAGATGAGGCAGAATTATGAAGATGTGTTGTGTTCTTCAGGACGACCCTGACACATTGCTCACAGCAGAGAGGCTGGAGGCTCCCCACGACAGAGACAGAGACAAGATGTCCTTGACCAAAAAGGTACATTTGTCATGAGGAATTACATTACGGAGTTACTTGTAGAGCATAGCGTGAGAATGTGAGGAGCATAGGAGGTGAGGAGAGCATGGAATGTGAGGAGAGCATTGGAGGTGAGGAGAGCATGGAAGGTGAGGAGAGTATGGGAGGTGAGGAGAGTATGGGAGGTGAGGAGAGCATGGAATGTGAGGAGAGCATTGGAGGTGAGGAGAGTATGGGAGGTGAGGAGAGCATGGAATGTGAGGAGAGCATTGGAGGTGAGGAGAACATGGGAGGGGAGGAGAGCATGGAATGTGAGGAGAGCATTGGAGGTGAGGAGAGCATGGGAGGTGAGGAGAGCATGAGAGGGGAGGAGAGCATTGGAGGTGAGGAGAGCATGGGAGGTGAGGAGAGCACGGGAGGTGACTAGAGCATGGGAGGTGAGAAGAGCACAGGAGGTGAGGAGAGCATGGGAGGTGAGGAGAGCATGGGAGGTGAGGAGAGCATGGGAGGTGAGAAGAGCATAGGGGGTGAGGAGAGCATGGGAGGTGAGGAGAGCATGGGAGATGAGAGCATGAGAAGTGAGTAGAGCATGGGAGGTGAGGAGAGCACGGGAGGTGAGGAGAGCATGGGGCATGAGGAGAGCATGGGAGGTGAGGCGAGCATGGGAGGTGAGGAGAGCATGGGAGATATGTAGAGCATTGGAGGTGAGTAGAGCATAGGAGCTGAGGAGAGCATGGGAGGGGAGGAGAGCATGGAAAGGAAAAAGCCTGACTTGCTGTCAGTGCAAATAAGTAACCAATAGCGACTATTTACAAAATACATATCTAATGTTTTGTTGACAATTTGAATATTTCACCTGCACAACATTCAGTTTGAAAGCTGTGTTCACAAACACTGTTTGTAGCATATTAAACTTAATTTGGCTGGCAGTGTACGTCAACAGATTCAGTCTAGTGCTAGGAACAATATATAAATAAGTGTAGATGTAGGAAGACAGCACATGATACTGTCAATGTAATTAGATGTGTAATGTCAAAGAGCGTCTGACTTTTAATACAACTAATGTGACATTTATGTAGTGCCGTAATCGCTGCTGTGTCATACACATGTTGTGGGTGACTGTGGGAAAGTGTTGCTATAAATAGATGGTCTGACGTGTTCCAGGAAGTGGAGGATGAACCTAAGAATGTGTCGCCACCCAGCAGTCCTGTAAACAACTCAACAAACACAAATGTGACAAGGGACACTCGAACCGTGACACTGCAGAAGGTCAGCGAGACATGAAAACACTCTCACTCTCGTCATTGTCAGGACGCTCATTCGTGTGCTTCGTCAGTTTGGTAGAGGTCAAAACATCTCCTGCAATGTTGAAGACAGTGTCGTACATAATATTAGTGTCATTCGTAACATGACTTCTTTCATATGGTACATGACAGTCATACATAACATAATTTTCGTACATAACATGACTTGTAAATAACATAACCGTTGCCAATAACATGATTCATAAATAACATAGCTGTTATATATAACATAACATGACAGTGTCACACATAACAAATCTTGTGAATAAGACGACCATCAAACACGACATGCACACATAACTGAGTGTGCACAGACAGAGTGCAAACACCTAATAATACCCACTTTGCGGCAACAGGTTACATTTGGAAGAAAACAATCAAATGAGAACACGTGTGTTCTCTGGTGCAATGTATATCTGTTGAAATGCTGATGATATTATACAATGTGAAACAGAGGTTAGCACTGGCAAAGGTTAGCTGTTTGACTGCCACAGTGTGTCCAAGTGCGTGTGTTGTGTTATTTCCCTTCAAGTAGTTCCTGTGTTTTCTATGCAGACATCAAGAGGTCTTGGCATCGAGGTGAGAGATAACAGTTCTGACGGCCGACCCGGCATCTTCGTGAAGGCTCTCACGCCAAAGGGTGCTGCCGCCCTGGTGAGTAGTTCTGCAGCATGTTAGTGCGGTCCCTCTAGCTCTGGAGGTTTTGTTTACCATTTAAACGTGTTGCGCGGTGGAAACTTTCAAAATACGAATGTTGTTACGAGCTAAATAAAACAACAAGTACAGTTTGGAAGACATGTTTTATAATCATAAGAATATAATGTTAAATATGATCAGAAGTATAATAGTAGATATGTTATAAGAATGTAATGTTAAATATAATAAAAAATGTAATATTAAATCAAACGTTTGGAGCAGACAAGTTCCTGCTAACAGTGCCTGTGTTTGTCTACAGAGTGGACAGCTCTCAGTGGGTGACCAGCTGTTGGCCATAGGTGACCAGACACTTGAAGGTGTCACATTGAGCAAGGTAAGCACGCACACAGTTGTGACACAGATAAAAGAAATCAATGAAACAGCACACTGATAGCAACTGGTTTTATGGTCAAAAGCGTGAAGTACAATTTTACATTGCAAGGCATTTGAATGAGCGAAATGTTAAACATTTTGTTGATATTTTATGAAAATGCAAAATTAAACGCTAAGTGTAACTATGATAAAGTCTAATGTTATTAAAATATAGACTTAATGTTGCGTTTGTTTGTCAGTTTTGTTTTACTAATCACAAAACAAAATTTAATACAAAAATAAACACGACGGAGTAAACCACGCTGAAAAAGTTTACAAATACATTTTCTTTGCGATGAAGAAAGATAAAGCATTTGTATCGTGGTTTCAGAAGCTAGAAACTGACTCGACTGTTTACACCCACCTCTTCAGTGCCTGGAGACTGAGACACATTTATCCCCTGACACAGTGTGCCAATTAGTTCTCACCCGCTTTGGGCGTTTCCATGGAAACAGATTGGGCAGCGGCTGTCAACTGCCATAATTTGTTTCGCGTTGACAGAGCATTCACTTACCTGGTTAGCACTCCACATGAACCGACTTAGACAAGCGTGTAGTTGCCGCGCATGCGTTTAGCCATTTCTTAATGGCCTGTAATTGCGTGTTATTGCATTGACTAATGGTGCGGCTCAGTGAACTTGGCCTGGCTGCCTGCGTACGTGCGATTAACATCCCGACTTCATCGAGTCGCGACCACGCTGCGTCTAAACAAGTGACGTGATTTTGCCTGTCGACACAAAGAGACATGCCAACGTCACATCACGTCACGGTGGCCAGACACCATCTTTGTTCAACGTTATTTCCTATTGTCGTTAGAGTTATTTCACAGCGGGTGGGATGGCATGTCATCCATTCGTGTAGACAGGCATTACAAGGCAATTGTGATCATCCGTGATGTGGGTTACATCGCTAATGTAGGCCTTCAACCAGTCCTTATGAACGTCTTTATCCAGGCTCAGGAAGGGCTCTTATATGTCAACCATACCAGTGTGGAATTAGGCAAAGTGAAGGCATCATATGGATATGTGGCAGACCTAAGTAATTGGTGAACTTAGGTTTCAGAATCACTAATTGAAAGTGGTATTGATCGAACTTAAGATTAATCTTAAGACGGCGACGAGATTAATTGATGGAGTATTCTGATTTCTGATCGCAGCCAGGCACCTGCGATGCAGTGTCAATAGTTAAAGCGTGGACACTGACATTTAATGAATACAAAGTTAATCAGGGGCACAGGTGGTAATTATCTCGGCTTCTTCTTGACTTGGCCAATTTGAGAAGATTGTAACGACGTTTCATCGTCCATATTGATTGTTCCGATGCTTGTGGTGTCCTCAGGTATTTGTCAATGACACGCGTGCGTCATTGCAATTTAGCATGTGAGTGGTTCGCAGTTAACCTGAAGCACTCTCTGTGCGCCTCATTTCACCCTCAGGCAGGTGGAATTATCATCAAAGACCCATCAGTGTTAGGGTAGAGGGAACACCGGGGCACTGGAGGACGGTGGCAATGGAGAGACAACAGGAGGGCACAAGGCAGGGTGGAATTGACAGAGAGACAAAAAAGGACATAGAACGATGGTGGCATTGGTGGAGAGACAAAAGGACGACATAAGAGATGGTGGCATTGACAGGGAGACAAAAAACATAGAAGGATGGAGGCATTGATGGAGAGATAAAGGACATAGAAGGATGGAGGCATTGGTGGAGAGACAAAAGGACATAGAAGGATGGAGGCATTGGTGGAGAGACAAAAGGACAACATAAGAGATGGTGGCATTGACAGAGAGACAAAAAAGGATATTGAAGGATGGTGGCATTGGTGGAGAGATAAAAGGACATAGAAGGATGGAGGCATTGGTGGAGAGACAAAAGGACATAGAAGGATGGAGGCATTGGTGGAGAGACAAAAGAACATAGAAGGATGGAGGCATTGGTGGAGAGATAAAAGGACATAGAAGGATCGAGGCATTGGTGGAGAGACAAAAGGACATAGAAGGATGGAGGCATTGGTGGAGAGATAAAAGGACATAGAAGGATGGAGGCATTGGTGGAGAGATAAAAGGACATAGAAGGATGGTGGCATTGGTGGAGAGACAAAAGGACATAGAAGGATGGTGGCGTTGGTGGAGAGACAAATTGACATAGACGGATGGTGGCATTGGTGGAGAGACAAAAGGACATAGAAGGATGGTGGCATTGGTGGAGAGACAAAAGGACGACATAAGAGATGGTGGCATTGACAGAGAGACAAAAAAGGACATAGAAGGATGGTGGCATTGGTGGAGAGACAAAAGGATGACATAGAACAAAAACCCAGTTTAACATTACGAAGACAAATCTAGCTTAATTATAAGATAAGATATAATTATTGTTAATGAAAAATGAAAGTAAAAGATGTAATAAACCATATATTTAAAATATACTGGAGCATAACCAGAATAGAAGACAACCGAGGACCTTCAGAACAACTGAATGACAACATAGAGAAGTGAAATGAGCAAGAGACAGATAATAAGATGACACCGTGGTCTGTCAGACAACAGACGCCAAATATAAACATAGGATCTGTCTACCATTGAGCAATGTTCATGACACCCCCGGCATATATTCCTTTTTTCTCATGCAGTCACAGCAGGAACTGCCTTCCGTAGCTCCCCCTTCCGCTGAAAATGTATAACTTTCTGTGGGACAACATGAAAATAATATACACAAGAGGGTTATTTTTGATATAATTTTCTATGCACACAATTTCTAGATCCTAGCATGATGTAAACACTTCTATGTGTCTGATTGTGTCACTTTACCTGTAAACTACAGACCTTTGCATGCAGCCTACTCAGTTACTATTGTGTTAGTGTCACATCACTGTCATGTTATTGTTATTTACTGTAGGTTACTGTCATGTTATTGTTATTGTTGGTGTTGTAGGCCCTAGAACTATAGGTTACTGTTGGTGTTGTAGGCCCTAGAACTATAGGTTACTGTTGGTGTTGTAGGCCCTAGAACTATAGGTTACTGTTGGTGTTGTAGGCCCTGGAACTGTAGGTTACTGTTGGTGTTGTAGGCCCTAGAACTATAGGTTACTGTTGTGTTGTAGGCCCTGGAACTGTAGGTTACTGTTGTGTTGTAGGCCTGCTTAGTTATGTTGTGTTGTAGGCCCTAGAACTATAGGTTACTGTTGGTGTTGTAGGCCCTGGAACTGTAGGTTACTGTTGGTGTTGTAGGCCCTAGAACTATAGGTTACTGTTGTGTTGTAGGCCCTGGAACTGTAGGTTACTGTTGTGTTGTAGGCCCTAGAACTATAGGTTACTGTTGTGTTGTAGGCCCTGGAACTGTAGGTTACTGTTGGTGTTGTAGGCCCTAGAACTATAGGTTACTGTGGTGTTGTAGGCCCTGGAACTGTAGGTTACTGTTGTGTTGTAGGCCCTAGAATTATAGGTTACTGTTGTGTTGTAGGCCCTGGAACTGTAGGTTACTGTTGGTGTTGTAGGCCCTGGAACTGTAGGTTACTGTTGGTGTTGTAGGCCCTGGAACTGTAGGTTACTGTTGTGTTGTAGGCCCTAGAATTATAGGTTACTGTTGTGTTGTAGGCCCTGGAACTGTAGGTTACTGTTGGTGTTGTAGGCCCTAGAACTATAGGTTACTGTTGTGTTGTAGGCCCTAGAATTATAGGTTACTGTTGTGTTGTAGGCCCTGGAACTGTAGGTTACTGTTGGTGTTGTAGGCCCTAGAATTATAGGTTACTGTTGTGTTGTAGGCCCTGGAACTATAGGTTACTGTTGTGTTGTAGGCCCTAGAATTATAGGTTACTGTTGTGTTGTAGGCCCTGGAACTGTAGGTTACTGTTGTGTTGTAGGCCCTGGAACTGTAGGTTACTGTTGTGTTGTAGGCCCTGGAACTGTAGGTTACTGTTGGTGTTGTAGGCCCTAGAATTATAGGTTACTGTTGTGTTGTAGGCCCTGGAACTGTAGGTTACTGTTGTGTTGTAGGCCCTGGAACTGTAGGTTACTGTTGGTGTTGTAGGCCCTAGAATTATAGGTTACTGTTGTGTTGTAGGCCCTGGAACTGTAGGTTACTGTTGGTGTTGTAGGCCCTAGAATTATAGGTTACTGTTGTGTTGTAGGCCCTGGAACTATAGGTTACTGTTGTGTTGTAGGCCCTAGAACTATAGGTTACTGTTGTGTTGTAGGCCCTAGAATTATAGGTTACTGTTGTGTTGTAGGCCCTGGAACTGTAGGTTACTGTTGGTGTTGTAGGCCCTGGAACTGTAGGTTACTGTTGGTGTTGTAGGCCCTAGAACTATAGGTTACTGTTGTGTTGTAGGCCCTGGAACTGTAGGTTACTGTTGGTGTTGTAGGCCCTAGAACTATAGGTTACTGTTGTGTTGTAGGCCCTAGAATTATAGGTTACTGTTGTGTTGTAGGCCCTGGAACTGTTGAAGCAGAGCCAGGGAAGTATTCAGCTGACAATAGAGAAGGTGGTGGATGTGTCAGCCGGCAGTAAGCCCGCCAACACCCAGTACAACAGCACACACCCCATGTCACGTGAGAGACTCGCTACAGGTTAGTGTCGCCTCACCTTCATCGTTTCATTTACAAAGTCTGTAGTTCTTAGTTTAAATTTCATATAAATCCATACAACATTTATTGTTGGTTTATCACGAGCATTCCAGGTTGAACTGAGCAACGTCTAAGAAGATATGAAATGTATCTGTATAAAACATAATATAATATATATTTCCGGTGTCACCGGAAATGAGTGGGTGCTGCCATCTGTCAGGTTACGAAAAATAACCACATCAAACAAAATGTCCTCAACGCTGCCAGACATGACAGAGAGATGGCATCCATTAGGCAACTTGATATACCTATGTAAAGTCAAATCTGCTTTGTTTTGTCAGAAATCAGCCAATCATCAAAGTCTGTGCTTCTGATGCTAGACATGTTTCATTCAGTTTATACTTGTTTAATGAACACAAGAAATATGTTCTTCATCGTGATCATAACAAGATGATATCATTCACTGTAGACTATTTATAGGCTCTTTTAGATACATTTATGTGTACAAGTAAATCTAAACATACCATTGATGGTAATACCAACATTGAAATGTTATAAACTTTACAATTAGTCTTGCATATAAATATTTATAATACACACATATTGGTCGGAAGTTGACTTACAAGTCTTACTAATTTGCTTCTATGTGAACAATTATATAAACTTCAATCAGTTGGATTTTGCATCTTGCAAATTGTAGTTTAAAACATGTAGAAACTCCATTTTAAATATGGCTTTCAGCATTGTGTCTAGTTGAGTACATTTGTTTCTAAAACACAGTTGTGAAGAAATGCATATTATTTATTTCATAAAACCATTAGTTAATTTTAAAAGTGACTGTTTTTCACACACCTAGTAAACACACACCAATAAAATATACCGCTGTATATTTTATTGGTTATATTAACAACAATAATACGACGAGTGACAGATGGAGATGGAACTCTTGAGTTTGTGTCTTTCTCTTCCTTCCATTGTAATAACACCTGCTGCAGCGTTACAACTCAGACGTATTATATTTGCAATCCATATTACAGCGATAAAAGAATATTAATGGCGTCATTTAAATTCCGTATTGAAATCTATATGGGTGTAGTTGGCCAGCTGGGTAAAAACTGAAATAGTTGATTGTGACGTCCGTGTTCAGTATTGATTCAGCAAGGAGATGTGTTGAGAATACATAAAGAAGTGCTTCAAGCCAGGAGTGAATGTCGTCATTAAGGTATCTCGCATCTCAAACCATCTGGAAGCTCAAAAACAAGCAGGGCCAAGTATGAGCTGGTCTTAGTTACCCGTTAGTTTCCCATGCTAACATATAATGGCCTGATGGTTATGTAAGTAAAATTAAATAAATGACCAATATTGGACCATGGCCAAATCCATTGCCTTCCCCTAAATGTACAGCTTGTCTCAAAACACCACAGTAAGATATACACAGTACTGGTTTCATGTGAGTAGAGGTTACCCTCTGTTGTGTTTGTTGTCACCGTATTTTCCCACAAAACCTAATTTATTGTCCAATCACAGTTCATAAATGTGTCCACTTTGAGCATGTGTAGTGACGTGTGACAACTGAAGTGCCACACGATGAATACAAAGTTGCTAACGTTGCTCTCAGATCAATATAATTTAAAATGTCCTGTGGGAAAGATTATTTGGGCTTAAATACCAAGAGTTTCGTGCAGTCGTGTGTTGATGTTTTGAGACCAGCCTCAGACTGATGCGTTGTTTATTTGTTGACGATACGTGTTGTGATGACGAAGACACATGATGAGTGTCTGTCTGGTCACATGACCCACGGAGTCTTGTGGTCCTCATCGGAGCCTGCCCAGATGCAGCCAACTGTCATATTGATTATGTCTGATGAGCCACATTTCCATCGATAAGTTGCTGATATAATTCAGTTGTGCGGCATCTGATTTTGCCGCTAATTCACCACTTGCCCAGTTCCTGCCTCCATTCATGCCAAAGTGTTAAAACTAATGCAGCGTTAATGTAATTACCAACTCGCAACTGGCGGGCAGCAACAGACTGCTGCCTAGGTCAACATGACCCCCCAAATAGCCTCCTTGACAGACCTTCATTGGTCCTTATCATTGACAGACCTTCATTGGTCCCTACCCTTGACAGACCTTCATCTGTTCCTATCCTTGACAGACCTTCATCGGTCCCTACCCTTGACAGACTTTCATCGGTCCCTACCCTTGACAGACTTTCATCTGTTCCTATCCTTGACAGACCTTCATCGGTCCCTACCCTTGACAGACCTTAATTGGTACCTACCCTTGACAGACCTTCATCTGTTCCTATCCTTGACAGACCTTCATCGGTCCCTGTCCTTGACAGACCTTCATCAGTCCCTTTCCTAGACAGACCTTCATCAGTCCCTTTCCTAGACAGACCTTCATCAGTCCCTTTCCTGAACATATTTTTTTGATCATTTTCTTCACAGACCCTCATAGGTACATTTCTGTGACAAAGCCTCATTGCTCAATTTAATTGACAGACCATGACTGCTCCATTTCATTGATAGACTCTCATTGGTCTATTTCCTAGACTACATTCTTTGACAGACCCTGACTGTTCTCTTCCCGTCACAGATCCGCATTGGTCCCTTTATGTGGCAGACACTGATTGGTCCTTTTTTGACAGATGCTCATCGATCCATCTTTCTGACAGACTCCGACTGCTACCTTTCCTTGACAGACACTCATTGGTCCATTTCATTGACAGACCCTCATTGGTCCCTTTTGTTGACAGACCCAAATGTGCGGAATGCCAAGAATCAGTCGGCGTGTGATGTGGAGCAGCAGGAGGACCCCGCCACCTGTGTCATCGTCCCCGGCCATGAGATTGTCATCCAGATAGAGAAGGGCAAGTCTGGGCTGGGACTGAGCATTGTGGGTGGAGCCGACACACTGCTGGTGAGTGCTCTCTCTCCTCTCCTCCCCTCCTCTCCTCTCTCTCTCCTCTCCTCTCCTCTCTCTCCCTCCTCTCCTCTCCTCTCCTCTCCTCTCCTCTCCTCTCCTCTCCTCTCCTCTCCTCTCCTCTCCTCTCCTCTCCTCTCCTCTCCTCTCCTCCTCTCCTCTCCTCTCCTCCTCTCCTCTCCTCTCCTCTCCTCCTCTCCACTCCTCCCTCCTCCCTCCTCCTCCTCCTCTCCTCCCCTCCCTCCCCTCCCCCCCTCCTCCTCCCTCCCCCCGCCGCCCGCCCCGTCTCGTCTCCCTCTGTGTGTGCATCTAAAATATGGTATGCTAGAATACTAAATATTCTTGATACCCTGCTGAGCTGAATTGGAATAAACAGTCATGTGTAATGTATGTTTCAGGGAGCAATCATTATCCATGAAGTGTACGAGGAGGGAGCAGCAGCTAAAGATGGCCGACTGTGGGCTGGAGACCAGATCCTTGAGGTGTGTTTATGTGCCACATACACGTAAAACACGCTAAGTTCTCATTTGTCATTTAATCAATCAAATAAACATCGGCAGTTTGGAGTCACGACTTTTGCTAATTAGTTAACTATAAAGTGTTGTGGTGAATTAAAACAGCGAAATGTGACCTTTTTAGTGATGAGATTTATGTTTTGTGGAAAAGCACTATTAAAAATAGCCTTCATGCTTGATGAGTCAGCACATCGTAGACGTAAACATTTTAATGGTTTAGTAATGGCAGTGACCATGGCAGTGGAATCGAATGTATATTTGTATTTAAATGTGCATATTTTGGCTTTGCAGATATCTGCTTTTGTATTTTATCGTGCTAAATTTCTGGAACTTATATTTGTTTTAATTGACATCAGTGAACAAGCAATTTAGGATCTTAGATATGGATGTAAAATAGAGCATATTTGTATTAGTATTGATATTTGATATATAAAATGCGTGTTTGGCTCCATCCAAGTCAGAGAGCACTGTTACTACAGCATCAGACACTTAGGTGAGAGAACGGATTTGAATTGGGCATGTTTGTTCACATTTACATTGCTCCACTTTACCCAGCTATATGAATGAATACCTGGCTATAAACAGATGTGGACTTTTTAAGAAAAAAGTTTTGTGCATTAATTGTAGCATGGCTGAATGCTTCCCAGAGAAATCGAGACAGTGTTCGATTGAATAAGTCTGCCAGGGAGTAAAGTGTAAAGTGCTTTGAGCGATCACGAGGATTGGATACCACACCATATAAGAACTTACGTATACTTTTTCCAACAAGTTCCTGTTGTTGCCACCAGGTGAATGGTGAGGACCTGCGAGACGCGACCCACGAGCGGGCCATCCAGGTGTTGCGAGAGACACCCTCCACAGTGTGTATGCTGGTCTTCCGTGATGAGTCTGTCCTACAGGACGAGGACATCTATGACGTATTCGCTGTTGACCTCATGAAGAAGCCAGGTCGAGGCCTCGGTATTAGCATTGTGGGTCGGCGCAATGACACTGGCATATTCATCTCGGACATCGTGAGTGTTGCCGATCTAGTACCGCACAATGTTGTCAAAAGACACAAGTGTTGTAATTATTTTGTAAACTGTTTGTATTTAATTAATCGTATACGTATAATATGTTCGCACATAATTTATTTCCATACATGTTGTTTATGTACAATATTTACTTATTAAACACTGTTTTGTTTACTTATAGTTTGTTTACATGGACTAAGTAAATTATTGTGTTAATTTCTCTGATTGTGTTTTGATAATGTGTAATTTCTTTGCAATATTTTAAATTATAAATTTGATTAGACATTTCATACCACTAATGCTGATTAGTCCCAAACACTCACAAGTCAACTTATATTTTTCTAATGTCCTATTGCTGATGAACTGAGCCTGGTGGTTAAGGGTAATTGCATATTTTTACAAAGTCAAAACAACAACAAATTTTCATTTGCAATACCTAGCCACTGAAACATGTTCATGCACATTGATAGCACTAGCAATTTTGGTTTGTAATATTCACAAATCTCACACTAGATAGGGACGGGGGATTGGAACCAAAGTATGCAAATTTGATTTGATACAGATTTTGTGTACCTTACCTGTATGTTGTAGTTGTGTGTAAGGGACAGGTTACCCTGTCTTCTGTGTGATTGGACAGCGGTCATGTAGTTGACCATCTTTTGTCCCCCACAGGTGAAGGGTGGAGTGGCTGACTCAGAAGGCCGCCTCATGCAGGGTGACCAGATCCTGTCAGTGAATGGGGAGGACATGAGGGACGTCTCCCAGGAGCACGCCGCCGCAGTCCTCAAGGTGAGGACCTTGTGTCACAGGGCACGACACTCAGGAACTCTGACTGTGTTGCTAGTTATTACTGAAACTTGAGTGCAATTGGAAGAATACCTTCCAATAACTGAATGCCTCAGAATTAAATATGCAATAAAATGTTTGTTTTGACCACCTACTGAACGTTGTTACACGTCGATAAGTCTGTATAATTAAAACATTTCATGGAGCAGTGTGATAGGGAGTAAAGATAAATGACACCAGTTTGATGTAATATTATAAACCAGACAGTTGAGATCACCCCTTACTGTTATCATGAAATCACCCCTTACTGTCATCACACCCTACCCTGCAGACACTGATGGGCAAGGTGAGCCTCACAGTGGGGCGTCTTAAGGCTGGGTCACGAACGTCACTTTCGTCACGTCACAACTCGAGTAACAGCGGTCACAGTGACCACAGCGCCCGCAAGTCTGACCTCGGCGGTCACGGCAAACACAAGACTAGACACTCTAAAGGTACGTACCTGGTACATGCTCTTGTGCGTGCACTTCCATGTGACTGCGTGCGCATGTTGCTGCCTAGACCCGGCCCACTGACTGTGTGTGTTGGCTTGGTGGACTCAGAAAGGCTACCCTACTAAACTACCCCTTTGATGCTTCGTTCTGTTCATTTCTAGGTTCTTGCTAAAGCTCCTGTGCAAGCATGTCCACATTTGGAACTAACAGAAAACTACTTTGTTCAGTCTCTTATGTTATTGCGGTTCAGTGAAGTCTTGTTTTGTTTATGTGAGAGTTGTAGACGATTCCTGCTACTCTTTCGTGTTGCTTTCTTCTAGGTTTATCAGTGTGTATCAGTTCTGACAAGGCCAGCTAACAAATGTTTTGTAGCTAAATACTAACTTTGCACAAACAACATGCATGGCAACTGTCATATTAGTAATACTATATCCAATGATGTGTTTGATTTACGAGCTATTCCAAAGATAAATATTGATGTTTAGACGCAAATATTTTTATAAGCCGTTAGAAAAAATACTGGTTAGAAAGTGATTGATGTCGGTGTGGTAAATGGTTTGGAAATTAAACCACTCTTCCAGAACTCAAGGATTCAAGGAATCTCTATTTCATACAAATAGCACGCCTCAATTTAAAAGTAAGCTTGGAGTTTCATGCAAACGCAGCAAACATATTCTCGTAAGAGTAATTAAGAGTAATATCTTTAAATCACTGGTAAAATCATTCTTTCTCTCACTCACTCCCAAACGTATATTTCATAAAATATATAATAATAAATATAAACAATTCCAAACTGGATAAAACACAAACCTACTGTTTAGTTTGTCGGGTTTATTTGTCCATACCACTGTATGCTGCTCGCTCTGTTCTATTGCCTGCCTTGAGACTTCACCTCAGCCTCTGTTTATCTTCTCTTTCCTGTTTTCCACACAGCGACAGGCACAAAAACCCTTTTCTGCTTCCCAAACAAAACCAAGAAGGTAACAGCCGTCATGCACCCTCTCTGTGCTCCTGTGTGCTGCCTCGTCTCGCTGTCTCCGTCCACATTGCCTGCTCTGTTTATGTAACGTCTCACTACAGGACGCGTTGTACAGTGCTCGAAGCATGCATAGAATTTGCGTTTCTTTGCTGATCGGTGGCTACGTAATGCGGCTAGAATTACTAGAACTATTTCGTTTAGTTTATTTGAGTTGGTTAGAATGTCGTGGTGAAAATGCGTTGATGAGGCACATCGCAACATGACATTGCATTTTGTAGAGCACGTATGATGCCAGATGGTACAAATATAGATTAATGTCAATGTTAAAATTTTACATAAATTTTTCGAAATTATTAAATTTGTGCATGTAAATCCTCACTATTGATGTGTGATATTAGATGACATCATCCAAAGCCAGCTGGTCACATGACTCACAGCACCAGTTGTCTGACATATTTTATTATATACAACATTCGCACACCAAGAGTATGAGTTTGAGCACATATGAGGTCACCGTAGTTCTTGTGTGCACGTGTCGTGTCTGTCTGTCACCACTGTCATCTCGCGTCACTAACACTACTTGTGTCAATCACAGCGGCACTGAGCATGTCTGAATCATCCAACAGCGGAGTCGTGCTAGTTTCATACAAAAGAATAGGTGGGTTGGTTCGGTGGCGTGCTGTCATTGGTCAGTGTTGGTCATGTGATCTGTGTGTCCAGCGGGGGGACGGTAGCACTGGTTTCTGTTGTGACGATTTCAGGTGTTCGAGTTTGTATCTTGTGTCACTCTGAGGTCAGGTACAGGGATGGTACTGATGGGAAATATTCACTGGTGTATTTGTGATTTCATTATGGCATTTATAATAATAGTCATAGTATTATTTGTAAATTAGTGGTAAATATTATACTCACATAAGTTACACCAACTTTTTATGTGGCTCATACAGATAAAACAATTAGACATACAAGTAACATATGCAATTAAAGATATCGTGTGTAAAGTACGCAGATTTTCTTTGTAAGTATAATATTACTAATAACTATTTTCAAGCAATGTTGTTCACATATTTATAGCAGCGTTGATATTTAGTTTGGGTATTCTTGTGATTCACGGAAAAATTAAGGTACCATTTTGGCTGTTAGTGAGTATGTTTTCTCTGATAAATCAGCCAGAGTTCGTCTCAGCAAGTGAGGTATTTTGTACATATTGTTTAATGTTAATAATGTAATAGGTAAAATGATGGTGGAAGGACGTAAAAAAATCTGCATATTGAAATAATCAGTATTCATATAGCTTTCAGTGTATTTTACTAAACCAAATAGCGTTGTCGTGGAAACCAGCACAAAGGACTTCACTCAGTTTGAATGTTGTCAAATACATGGCTGTACGGCTGTTGTTTTGTGTGTTTTAACTGGGAAGACTTGGATATTTTGGTTTATTAATATTCTTAAGTGTACCAATTTCTTATGATGTAGCTACATAAAAGAATAGTTTGGACTTGTCAAACTGTACCCACTACCTGTTAATGCAAGTTTATTGAATGTTTGTTTTGAAAGTGTTTTCTATGAAAATTTATTTAGTTGCAGATTAAAAAATAAAATTTTATTTCGGTGTGTGTTAATTGAATGTATAGTTTTGTATGTATGTTCACTGAATTTTTATTTTAGATGTTAAATACTTGAATCTTGGGTACGACTGAAGAGAATGTCAATTTTTGAGTTTTGTGAAAATTTACTATTTCATGGAAAGTTACTCTTCAGTGAAGGAGTGTGAAATGTTAGTTTATGATGCGAGTTCATTGACTACTGGTGCTCCACAGAATGGGTTGTTGTGTGTGGATGTTTCTGGTTGTGTCTGACATTGTCCTGTCTGTCTGTCACCTGCAGCCATGACAGAGGAGACATTATGTGACACAAACAAAGACAAGTAGGATGAGTTGTGTCATTGTGTAAATGTGCCATATTGTCACACGCCTGTCTCACTGTCTCACACACGGTCTCACTGTCTCACGGTCTCAGGACCCAGCACTGCACCAGCACGTCTCTGTCTAGTTGGTGGTTCTCTTATGTTTCACTTTGTCAGTGCACACGCTACTGAACATGCACTGTCAGTGCATGCACTACTCTGCACTGTCATAGTGCCATATTGTTGCACTAGCAGCATCATGTCTTGCACTTTAAAATGACAAATTTGTAAATGCAATTTAGTTGGCAAACTCTACATTATTAGAAGTTACATGGTTGGTACTCATGCACTTTTGATTCTACCTACCAGTAAATACATAACCAATGTCTTACCTTATAATCTGCTGCACCAGACTCTTGGTTGGTTTTCTACTTTTTAAAACAGTGATGTAGATGTACAGTTACATTAAATGGCTACGTACACATAGATGTATTGTAACAGTGATGTGCCAGCTGGCTTGGCTTATAAGTGGCAGATTCTAAAATTCTTGTATGGATTATCAGATGAAGCTGAATGGTAAGACTCATAATGGAGGGCCAGAGGTTGTTTTACAAATTATAATATCTTTATTTGAAGCTACATTAGTAGACCATAGCACTGGTTCAAGATTGTCTTTCCCACAGCCAATGTCAATGCATAACATATACTCTTCACACAATTACTTCTGCATGAATTTTGTTTCGTTTTGCCCACTAATGTGTTAAAGATAAGCACTAATTTCTGACCATGGATACAATGCAGATCATCGTAAACACTTTCATACATTTAATGTATTTATAACAAGCAGTTAGTGTAGAATATAATAGTAGATGCCATTGGGATGTTGTTATTTGAGGTGGCACCGATATATCTAATTGCACTAGAGGCTTTCACTAATTGCACTACCTGTGTGAATGTTCCGCTGTTAGACCCTAACAATGCTCACACAGCATCAGATTAAGTCAACTCCGTGTGGATCATGTGACCACAGCAGTGGCAGCCAGGTGGCGCTGTGATACCACGTGGTTGACCACATCATGGTCACTTGCTTCTCACTGATGTGTGGCTTCACTGGCAGTTGCCATGTTAAACAAAACCAGTTTTGTGATATTTAATCTGCGAATGTTCACAAAGCCATGAGGTATACTAGAACTATAGCAAGTCACCATGTCACTGTAGGTGACATGATTCTGCTAGAGATTGCCATTGTCACTGCTTGCTATCTCCCTTGTACTACAGTCTGTGTAGTTGAAGTAGTAAAGTGTGGTTGACATCTTATGCTGTGTAATCATTGGTAGAATTCAGTACACAACACATCACGATTGCCCACAACTCTGTGTTGTTTTGGAATTAGTGCAGAATAGTGCCCAATTGCGTTGTTAGATGATGTGATATGTTGTGTTGTGTGAAGGCGCGGCAGCACTGGATTGGTTCACCCTATGTACAATCATGACATCAGAGAACCATTCATTGCCCATTGCTGTGTGTAGATGTACAGGAATTGATTGTTTAAAAAAACACTTTACTGATAAAGGTTTAAGCAAGATTGTAAATATTAAGTATCACACCTCTGTGCCCTGTTACGTACACTTACTTGCACTCCCGACAAGATAAAGTCCAAAGCATGTCGCATGCTTTGTCTCTTTATTCACCTTGACAATATTTAAGACATTCATTTTGCATGCATTCGCAAACGTGCACACAGGCCCGTGGTTTCTGTACAACTCTATAAGTCACAACTTAATTCTTGCACAAACCTGTCGCATATCCGCATATATTTTACATGCAAAGTTTATGATTTTCTTTTCCAAAATAGAAAATGTTTTAAAATGTTATTCCTTAGCTTCTTTCATGTTACTTCCGAGTTTTGTGTTGCAAAGCACAGGCAACATCGTTTGGATCCTGAAAATTGTGATGATCTAACACTGCCTTTGATCTTGAGTACAAGATATATGTAAATGTTTAAACAACCACAATCTGCCGATTTTGTACGTAAAAACTGTGCTCAACTATGGTGCCAACATTATATCCTGTAGTAGTAGTTTGACCTTTGACAAAATGGATGAAACGTGGCAGGGAACTATGTGTCTAGGATGTGGTACTGTCATGTGAACATTTGCTGTCAGAGTACTACATTCCATTAAGTCGTACAACTATAAAATTATAAACTACATTTTTCTTCAGATTGTGCATATTTTGTGAAGGTGTTTCTGGCATTTCAAAGTAGAACCTCGCCAGAAACTGCTGTCATGTAGCGCGATGTTAGTTCTGTGCCACCTCACTAGGTGGATGTGTGACATTTCCAGCACGATGCTAACTCGTGTTATGTTCTCTTCTCTCAACAGGTCTGCCATTCTCTAAAAGCTATTAGCGCCACCTAGGGGCCAGTTGCTCAGTTAGCAAGGGAGACATAGATAAAATGCCCTCTCAGTATTTCAAACTTGCTCACGTTCACCGTCACCATCACCACCATTGTCGCTTTCATGATTGCAACTTTTTGTACATATTATCGGGGAGGGAGCATTCATTGCACACTTTCCACGTTGCTATCTGTATATTTGTTTAGGAACATTTGTTTTTGTATTTCGGGTTCATTGTACATTTTAAGTCGGGCCGTCGTTGTACAGCGGGACGGTTTATTGATGGCAGGAGGGAGCATGCATTGTACAGAAGGGTTAACAAATAGTGCTCCGTAAGCAAATCTGGGCAGTAGTTATGAGGGTTTATTTAACATATCAGGGAGGGACAGTGGGAAGAGCACGGACAAAGTGGGATCTGTCAGCAGAAATATAGCCTGATCAGTCAGATTAGTTTGTCCAGTTATTGTCAATGGACATCCAGTCATGGCTGGGTAGTGTCCTATTGTGGTCAGTGGGTGTCCTGTTGTGGTCAGTGGGTGTCCAGTAATGGTCAGTGGGTGTCCAGTAATAATGGTCAGTGGGTGTCCTGTTATGGTCAATGGGCATCTTGTTATGGTCCTCCTGTTGTGGTCAGTGGGTGTCCAGTAATGGTCAGTGGGCGTCCAGTTATGGTCAGTGAACGGACAGACGTGGACAGCACTGAAGGTTAGCGGATCCTCTTGCTCTCTGCTGGTGTTTGTGTGTTTGTGTGTTGTCGATTGATGTGTTCATTGTTTTTTCAGTTCTCTCTTCTTTCAGTGCATCTATGCCACCGCATGACTTCCCAGAATCCTCTTTGGTTTTATGCATGTGCAGCCCGGCCCGGCCTGGCCCGGCCCGTCTTGATTGTGTTGCCTCATTCCATTCATGTTGTGTTATTTAAGTTACAGAAATGGATGCAGGCATTTTGCTTTTTGTGTTTTTCACATCACGAGTGTTCTTATTATTTGCTGTTTGTGGCAGAATGTTGTTTGGTTGTGAAGACAACATTCGGATCCATTGATCTTACGTTGCTTTGTTTTTACAATGTTTTCAATTTATGAGAATGTTAGAATTAAGGCAGAAGTGACACGGTTGCTTTTAAATAGTGGATGGATTTATTGTGTTTTGCAGGCTGATTAACCAGCTGATATCTCCTTGTCGCTGTGCTGTAGAACTGTCAGAAACTGCATTGTTAGTTCCATGTTGAGCTGTCTTACCTAAGGAACGCATGCAGTGTGTACATGCTGGTATCCCAGAGAGGTGCTTCTTTTACCTCACTAACACATCTGTCTTTGTTCATTATTGGTTTGGCTGCTTGTTTTGTTCTAAGTTGTAGGCGTTTATCTTATCTTTTATTAGTGTTTTGTCATTATAATTGTTCATGATTGATAAGCAGTTCTACTTGTTGAATTGTAGCACATTGTTTTACCTTTTCTCAGTTGCATGTTGGCTTTGTGCAGTTTTATTAGGATATATATTTTCTGCAAAAAACTTTTAAGTTACCCCTTGCAAAAATGATAAGAAACAAACGGCAATGAGAGCACAGGAGGATGGAAAACTTAAGAACAATCCTACAGGGGATTCCATTCTGTATCAAAAGATACTTTTTAGCTCTTTATGAAGTTTGCTAGTTCAATTTCCATAAATCACACATGTGAATAGAGGAGTTATTAAAACATCATTGCAAAGACTTTCCCGAATACAAACATACTACTATTACTAGCTATCATAATATTGTGTACATATCTGTATCCCTGGTGGTGAAATCATATTTTCTACTGCACATGAGCGATTTCTTAAAAACCACGAATGACATCCCCAGTTAACAAATGTGGCAACTTTGTTGTTCATGTTGGCGATATCTCAAAATCTTCTCTCTCAACATTCCATCGATTTTTCTATCTTCACTGGTGGGTTATGTAAGATACAAAGCAGCATTGATTTACAGATGATCGCATCGAACTATGACGCACGCAATCATTGATTTCTGTGTCTGCCTGCAGGTGGCAGTGAGGATAACGGTTGGGGAGTTCGTGTGAGGGTTGTGGAGCTGGAGCGTGACAGTCGCGGTTCGCTGGGTATCAGCATCGCTGGAGGCGTTGGAAGTCCACTCGGTGACATGAAGCTCATCGTGGCAAGTCTGCAGCCAGGAGGCGCCGCTGAGGCCTCAGGGAAACTGCTGGTGAGTCGATAAGACGTTCGTTATCATGTGAGATATTATAATTACATTGTCAACGAATAGTTGCGGTCTTACTCTATTGCATATCTATCTGTAAGAAAATTAAACTCTAAATGCCAGTTACAGAGGGTGACGTAAATGATGACACAGCGTAGCAGTTGAGCCATGGCCTGTGATTGTGACGGGGCATGAAGCAAGTAATTGACCAGTTGATGCAGACCACATCAACTGGTCATTGAGTGATATTGTTTGGCTGTTTTCACTGTCATCAAAACAGCTAACTTTCTGCCATTAAGATGCCTCAGAATACATTGCATAATCGAAACAAGCCATGTGTCAACAACAACAAAACCAACATGGTATAAGCGGCATACAAATATTCATATTTCTGTATTATATTAAAATTGGTTTGGCTGATCTCTATCATTTTGAAAGAAATGTTTCAAATATGACCACAAAAATTACTTGGATAGGTGTAATGAATTATTAGCAGTTACACGTGTACACTGTTACACTTTTGTAACAGGTGGGAGATCAGATACTGAGCATCAATGGAGAGAGCACGGAGGGACTGACTCACTCGCAGGCCGTCGAACAACTCAAGGCCATAGAGGGCGCCATCAGGCTCGAGGTCATGCAAGGTGAGTGACGACGAATGCACGCATGCATGGACGTGTGTGTGTGCGTGCCTGCACACACCTGCATGAGTGCTCTTGCTGCATGCTGCTTGACCACCAACGTGGTGAACAACTCAAGCTAATAAATGTTATCAATGTCATTACCACAGACCACCCACTTAACTGACTGTCAGAATGTCAGGGAATGCTGTGACTAACTTGGTGTGATAACCTGGGAATGCGTGTGCAGGTGTTCTGGTATATTCCTGTGTGGTTTTATTCGCTGTTGAACTTTGATGTTAGCGTTGTCATAATCAGCCCCGTGATAAATTATGTTTAGGATAGAGAGAGTTTGTGAAGGTATATGAAAGCCACCAAGGGAACGTGTGTGTGTGTGTGTGCTGGCGTGCGTGCGTGCGTGCGTGCGTGTGTGTGTGTGTGCGTGCGTGCGTGCGTGCGCGTGTGCATGTGTACGTGTGACACCTAGCGGTAGATGTCACCAGACCACCTTCCCTGTCCCTGTATCTCCCCATCTTCCCCACCTGCTGTGTAACCAGGCTGTGCACACAACTAACTGTTTCCCAACTTACCTCCAACTGACCGGTCAAGTTGTTGTCCAACTGCTACAACTTGACAAGCTTGACCAGCCAACAACTTGACCAGCTTGACCAGCCAACAACTTGACCAGCTTGACCAGCCAACAACTTGACCAGCTTGACCAGCCAACAACTTGACCAGCTTGACCAGCCAACAACTTGACCAGCTTGGCTGACTCACTGTTTTGACTGGCTTGGCCAACTGTCACGACTTGTCTGACTGTCACGACTTGGCAACTGTCACCACCTTGGCAACTGTCACAACTTGACAACTGTCATCACTTGGCAACTGTCACCACTTGGCAAGTTTCATCACTTGTGGACTCACAACTTGACCCGGACTGTCACAACATGACCAACTATGACTTGACTGACCGTTCAGTCCCGTCCCACCCATGGATGTTGCTGGAATGTTGCTGCTTGTCGCATGCCGCTTAGTTGATGGGTTTCAGGCGAGCCACTGCTGGTCAGCAGTCGCACGGTCAACACCTGGCCAACCACTCATGGTGAGGACGTCCCTGACTACGCGGATGAAGGGTGGGTACATCCCTGTTCACCTCCTGTCACACTGGTCATTTCATCCCCCAGAATCCTGCAGACACCAGCTGTCTTTGGCGATGTCCGCCAATGTGGAGAAACTGAACTAAGAAAACTTTTAAACTACAAATGACATGGTCTGTCAAGTAGCCCACCAGCCTCTTCATGTCACCCTGATAGTTGATTATGACGTTGTGAAAGAAAACATTCAGTAAACAGTAGATTATTTGGCATATATTGATAATTTCACCAGTCATGTACGAATCACCATCTTTTCACAATCGATAGACAGCTAAGTTCTGCATTGGACCTGTTCAAAGCCTGCTCATCTTTCTACTCTACAAGTTAAACTAGGCCTATGTCATAACCCTACAGACCCTTAGACTCAGTGTTCCTCTTGCGTCTGTCACCGTGTCTTATATTGACTGTTGGTTGTCACTAATGCGGCATGTGAACCTGGCTGACTTGCTGTGTCGCTTTCTACGTTGTTCTGTTGGCTCTCTGCATGGAACCAACTAGAAGCCTCCTGCATGACTCTTGTACATAACATCTTTACACTGGTATGTCAGTTGTAAATTATGTGTCATTTTGAAGTGTCAATTGTACATTTCCTGGATGTGCTGGGTTTTGTTTTAGTACATATAATGGTGATTATGCCAGGGTGAAATATTCTCACATCGCAGCACCGGGGAAATGTGCGTGGAAATGTATATGCATACAGGTCGAATAGAACTCTTCAATGTAATGGAGTTTGTATTGTCATTGTCCAAGATGTGTCCTGTAGCGTGTCCCAAAGGCAGAGTGCTGGTGATAAAACACAGCAGAACCTGTGAAGTTTAAATGTTCAGAATTCAGTATTTTTTTACTTATTCTAAGAGGTTTTTATTTTATATTCTGTCAGAGAAATTATGTTACATTATGCATTGTTCACAACTAGTGAGATAAATATATAAGCTCACAACAGCTAACTCATCAGGTAGATTTATGTGCTCACAACAGCTAACTCATGAGGTAAATGTATGTGCTCACAACAGCTAACTCATGAGGTAAATTTATGTGCTCACAACAGCTAACTCATGAGGTAAATTTATGTGCTCACAACAGCTAACTCATGAGGTAAATTTATGTGCTCACAACAGCTAACTCATGAGGTAAATTTATGTGCTCACAACAGCTAACTCATGAGGTAAATTTATGTGCTCACAACAGCTAACTCATGAGGTAAATTTATGTGCTCACAACAGCTAACTCATGAGGTAGATTTATGTGTTCACAACAGCTAACTCATGAGGTAAATGTATGTGCTCACAACAGCTAACTCATGAGGTAGATTTATGTGCTCACAACAGCTAACTCATGAGGTAGATTTATGTGCTCACAACAGCTAACTCATGAGGTAAATGTATGTGCTCACAACAGCTAACTCATGAGGTAGATTTATGTGCTCACAACAGCTAACTCATGAGGTAGATTTATGTGCTCACAACAGCTAACTCATGACGTAAATTTATGTGCTCACAACAGCTAACTCATGAGGTAAATTTATGTGTTCACAACAGCTAACTCATGACGTAAATTTATGTGCTCACAACAGCTAACTCATGAGGTAAATGTATGTGCTCACAACAGCTAACTCATGAGGTAAATGTATGTGTTCACAACAGCTAACTCATGAGGTAAATTTATGTGCTCACAACAGCTAACTCATGACGTAAATTTATGTGCTCACAACAGCTAACTCATGAGGTAAATTTATGTGTTCACAACAGCTAACTCATGACGTAAATTTATGTGCTCACAACAGCTAACTCATGAGGTAAATGTATGTGTTCACAACAGCTAACTCATGAGGTAAATTTATGTGCTCACAACAGCTAACTCATGAGGTAAATTTATGTGCTCACAACAGCTAACTCATGAGGTAAATTTATGTGCTCACAACAGCTAACTCATGAGGTAAATTTATGTGCTCACAACAGCTAACTCATGAGGTAAATGTTTAAGTTCACAAGAACTAATTCACCAGATATATGTGTAGGTTCACAACAGCTAACTCATGAGGTAAATTTATGTGCTCACAACAGCTAACTAATGAGGTAAATGTTTAAGTTCACAAGAACTAGTTCACCAGATAAATGTGTAGGTTCACAACAGCTAACCAATGAGGTAAATGTTTAAGTTCACAAGAACTAGTTCACCAGATAAATGTGTGAGTTCACAACAGCTAACCAATGAGGTAAATTTATGTGCTCACAACACCTAACTCATGAGGTAAATGTTTAAGTTCACAAGAACTAATTCACCAGATAAATGTGTAGGTTCACAACAGCTAACCAATGAGGTAAATGTTTAAGTTCACAAGAACTAGTTCACCAGATAAATGTGTGAGTTCACAACAGCTAACCAATGAGGTAAATTTATGTGCTCACAACAGCTAACTCATGAGGTAAATGTTTAAGTTCACAAGAACTAATTCACCAGATAAATGTGTGAGTTCACAACAGCTAACCAATGAGGTAAATTTATGTGCTCACAACACCTAACTCATGAGGTAAATGTTTAAGTTCACAAGAACTAATTCACCAGATAAATGTGTGAGTTCACAACAGCTAACCAATGAGGTAAATTTATGTGCTCACAACAGCTAACTCATGAGGTAAATGTTTAAATTCACACAAACTAATCCACCAGATAAATGTGTGAGTTCACAACAGCTAACCAATGAGGTAAATTTATGTGCTCACAACAGCTAACTCATGAGGTAAATGTTTAAGTTCACAAGAACTAATTCACCAGATAATTGTGTGAGTTCACAACAGCTAACTCGTGAGGTAAATGTTTAAGTTCACAAGAACTAATCCACCAGATAAATGTGTGAGTTCACAACAGCTAACCAATGAGGTAAATTTATGTGCTCACAACAGCTAACTCATGAGGTAAATGTTTAAGTTCACACAAACTAATTCACCAGATAAATGTGTGAGTTCACAACAGCTAACCAATGAGGTAAATTTATGTGCTCACAACAGCTAACTCATGAGGTAAATGTTTAAGTTCACACAAACTATTTCACCAGATAAATGTGTGAGTTCACAACAGCTAACCAATCAAGTAAATTTATGTGCTCACAACAGCTAACTCATGAGGTAAATCTTTAAGTTCACATAGACTAATTCACCAGATAAATGTGTGAGTTCACAACAGCTAACCAATGAGGTAAATTTATGTGCTCACAACAGCTAACTCATGAGGTAAATCTTTAAGTTCACATAGACTAATTCACCAGATAAATGTGTGAGTTCACAACAGCTAACCAATGAGGTAAATTTATGTGCTCACAACAGCTAACTCATGAGGTAAATCTTTAAGTTCACATAGACTAATTCACCAGATAAATGTGTGAGTTCACAACAGCTAACCAATGAGGTAAATTTATGTGCTCACAACAGCTAACCAATGAGGTAAATGTTTAAGTTCACACAAACTAATTCACCAGATAAATGTGTGAGTTCACAACAGCTAACCAATGAGGTAAATGTTTAAGTTCACACAAACTAATTCACCAGATAAATGTGTGAGTTCACAACAGCTAACCCATGATAAATTTATGTGCTCACAACAGCTAACCAATGAGGTAAATGTTTAAGTTCACACAAACTAATTCACCAGATAAATGTGTGAGTTCACAACAGCTAGCCGACAAGGTAAATGTCATGAAAGAAGAAACAATGCCTAAGTCCAGTTTGCATCATGAGTTTGTATGTTTTTGTTTAATTTTAACTGTACTGTTTTCTGTTAAGGTCACAAACTGAGAAAGTCACAAATGAATTAATTAGTTGAGACAGGTTTTTTTTGTTTATTGTAAAGTTTGCATGGATTCAGTGCAGTTATTTATCGTTGTCCCTGTTTAATGTAATTGTATCTGTTTTCATGTTAAGTCACACTGTTAGAATCATAAAACTGTTATTATCAAGACAGCATCCTGTTATATATCAGTAAGCACCTGTTATATATCAGTAAGCATCCTGTTATATATCAGTAAGCACCCTGTTATATATCAGTAAGCACCCTGTTATATATCAGTAAGCACCCTGTTATATATCAGTAAGCACCTGTTATATATCAGTAAGCATCCTGTTATATATCAGTAAGCACCCTGTTATATATCAGTAAGCATCCTGTTATATATCAGTAAGCATCCTGTTATATATCAGTAAGCACCCTGTTATATATCAGTAAGCACCTGTTATATATCAGTAAGCACCCTGTTATATATCAGTAAGCACCCTGTTATATATCAGTAAGCACCTGTTATATATCAGTAAGCACTCCTGTTATATATCAGTAAGCACCCTGTTATATATCAGTAAGCATCCTGTTATATATCAGTAAGCACCCTGTTATATATCAGTAAGCATCCTGTTATATATCAGTAAGCATCCTGTTATATATCAGTAAGCACCCTGTTATATATCAGTAAGCACCCTGTTATATATCAGTAAGCACCCTGTTATATATCAGTAAGCACCTGTTATATATCAGTAAGCATCCTGTTATATATAGTAAGCATCCTGTTATATATCAGTAAGCACCCTGTTATATATCAGTAAGCACCCTGTTATATATCAGTAAGCACCTGTTATATATCAGTAAGCACCTGTTATATATCAGTAAGCACCCTGTTATATATCAGTAAGCATCCTGTTATATATCAGTAAGCACCTGTTATATATCAGTAAGCACCCTGTTATATATCAGTAAGCATCCCTGTTATATATCAGTAAGCACCCTGTTATATATCAGTAAGCATCCTGTTATATATCAGTAAGCATCCTGTTATATATCAGTAAGCATCCTGTTATATATCAGTAAGCACCTGTTATATATCAGTAAGCACTCCTGTTATATATCAGTAAGCATCCTGTTATATATCAGTAAGCATCCTGTTATATATCAGTAAGCATCCTGTTATATATCAGTAAGCACTCCTGTTATATATCAGTAAGCATCCTGTTATATATCAGTAAGCATCCTGTTATATATCAGTAAGCACCTGTTATATATCAGTAAGCATCCTGTTATATATCAGTAAGCACTCCTGTTATATATCAGTAAGCATCCTGTTATATATCAGTAAGCATCCTGTTATATATCAGTAAGCACCTGTTATATATCAGTAAGCATCCTGTTATATATCAGTAAGCATCCTGTTATATATCAGTAAGCATCCTGTTATATATCAGTAAGCACCCTGTTATATATCAGTAAGCATCCTGTTATATATCAGTAAGCACCCTGTTATATATCAGTAAGCATCCTGTTATATATCAGTAAGCATCCTGTTATATATCAGTAAGCACCCTGTTATATATTAGTAAGCATCCTGTTATATATCAGTAAGCATCCTGTTATATATCAGTAAGCACCCTGTTATATATCAGTAAGCACCTGTTATATATCAGTAAGCATCCTGTTATATATCAGTAAGCATCCTGTTATATATCAGTAAGCATCCTGTTATATATCAGTAAGCATCCTGTTATATATCAGTAAGCATCCTGTTATATATCAGTAAGCACCCTGTTATATATCAGTAAGCACCCTGTTATATATCAGTAAGCATCCTGTTATATATCAGTAAGCACCCTGTTATATATCAGTAAGCATCCTGTTATATATCAGTAAGCACCCTGTTATATATCAGTAAGCACCCTGTTATATATCAGTAAGCACCTGTTATATATCAGTAAGCACCCTGTTATATATCAGTAAGCATCCTGTTATATATCAGTAAGCACCCTGTTATATATCAGTAAGCACCCTGTTATATATCAGTAAGCACCTGTTATATATCAGTAAGCATCCTGTTATATATCAGTAAGCACCCTGTTATATATCAGTAAGCACCCTGTTATATATCAGTAAGCACCCTGTTATATATCAGTAAGCATCCTGTTATATATCAGTAAGCACCCTGTTATATATCAGTAAGCACCCTGTTATATATAGTAACACCTTATTTATATATCAGTAACATCCTGTTATATATCAGTAACATCCTGTTATATATCAGTAAGCACCTGTTATATATCAGTAAGCACCCTGTTATATATCAGTAAGCACCTGTTATATATCAGTAAGCACCCTGTTATATATCAGTAAGCACCCTGTTATATATCAGTAAGCATCCTGTTATATATCAGTAAGCATCCTGTTATATATCAGTAAGCACCCTGTTATATATCAGTAAGCATCCTGTTATATATCAGTAAGCACCCTGTTATATATCAGTAAGCACCCTGTTATATATCAGTAAGCATCCTGTTATATATCAGTAAGCACCCTGTTATATATCAGTAAGCACCCTGTTATATATCAGTAAGCATCCTGTTATATATCAGTAAGCACCCTGTTATATATCAGTAAGCACCCTGTTATATATCAGTAAGCACCCTGTTATATATCAGTAAGCACCCTGTTATATATCTGTAAGCATCCTTTATATATCAGTAAGCATACTGTTATATATCAGTAAGCACCCTGTTATATATCAGTAAACACCCTGTTATATATCTGTAAGCATCCTTTATATATCAGTAAGCATCCTGTTATATATCAGTAAGCACCCATGTTATATATTAGTAAGCACCCTGTTATATATCAGTAACCATCCTGTTATATATCAGTAGGCACACTTATATATTAGTAAGCACCCTGTTATATATCAGTAACCATCCTGTTATATATCAGTAAGCACACTGTTATATATCAGTAAGCATCCCGTTATGTATAAATGAGCACCCATTTATCTTCACAAAGAAGTGACTCTAGAAGAACAGACATATTGTTTACGTGTTCAAAGTTACAAGATATAGTGTCAGTGAGGAACCTTCAGTGTCTGCAATGTACATCTGTGGTCGATGTATGTGACGACACTGATCGTGTTATTGTGTGTGACAGGGACGCCCCCCAGATCAAGAGAATCACTCTGGAGCGCGGTGTTGACGGCCTGGGCTTCTCAATCGTCGGTGGTTACGGCAGTCCCCATGGCGACCTGCCGATCTACGTCAAGACGGTGTTTGCCAAAGGAGCCGCAGCCGAGAATGGTGTACTAAAGCGTGGCGACCAGATCATGTCCGTCAACAATGAGACACTAGAGGGCGCCACTCATGAACAGGCTGTACAGATCTTAAAGCGGGCAAAAGGCACCATCGAACTAGTGGTCTTGTCCTGACACGAGGCTCATGTCGCACCTGTTGTTGCCATGGTGATAACACAGCAACGGTCTGACCGGAGTCTGTGACAAGTACAGGCAGTTGGAATTGATTGATGATCCGTGTCATTCTGCTTGACCATTGATGACAACCACCATTCTGGCAGCGGTCAGCCTTTGCATGGTCAGTGGTGTTATCCATGGCAATGGACGGGTGTGTTGGGAAGATATTGGACAGCCTGCCAGGCAACCGTATGTTTGACGAATAATAAAACACATGTATAATATATTTAACAGCAAGAATCAACATCGTGGGCAGCCTTGTGTAGCACCCCATGAAGGACGGCATTGAACGTTCTTGTTTATTTAGCAACATTTCAGTACCATCTATGCAACGTACTTTAGTGTTTTGTATATTATCGAGTCTTGTTTTTGTGACTATGCCTAGTAAACAGGGTTGAGATATGACCGCTACACTAAGCTGCATGAGATACGATACATTCATCGTATCAAAAGCTATTGGTTTATAAAGTGCACCAGTGAGTGAGTTTAGCCGGTGATTACCGGTACATGTCACCGTGTCATGCTGCCATGTCATTGTATGTCACTACACTTGAAACTAATGCTATCGAGTCTAGTAATCCAAAACAGCAAAATATTTGATATAATTTAATCAGTAATCTAATCTATTTTGTCTTCGCTCAGTTAACTCCCCTAGTACGGGTGATGTGAACAGCTGAATTGTAATATTTGGTATGTTGTATGCATCAATGTTTTTAATTATCAACGTCAACAATGCGTGAATTCTTTTTGTATTTCTAATTCCAGCTGCTCATTGCCAAAATTGATAATTATGTTTTAAATATGCTGCTGCTGATGATGATGGTATTAATAATATAGTTTATCTTTCAATAAAAATGATGCTAGTGTTGTTCTGTGTTGTTTTTTAATATTACCACTCAGGTGAATATCAACCATTATAAAAGTGAAGTGAAGATGGTAAAGTTTTCAGCAGGCTTGATGAGAGTGACTTCTACTGGAGACTGCTGTGACAAGGAGAATCTCTAGAACGCGGTGTTCATGGCCTGGGCTTCTCAATCATTAGTGGTTACGGCAGTCCCCATGGCCACCAGGTGGCCATCATTCCAATGAATACAGTGAAAACGTAATGAACGAAACAAGTGCTACTTAACTACAATGTACATAAAAGGAAAAATGATATAGGTCGATTTAAAAACATTGCCAACATTTATGAAATAGCAATCTTAACTATTTTGTACCAAGCAAGAAGATATTTGCAAGGAGTTATGTTACAGTTTTATTGTCTCGTTTTTTTCTTCAGTTTTACCTGTTTTCTCTTTAAAGACTTCAGACAGTAAGGCGTTCCCGACTGAAAATAAACAATTTATAATGTCTTCCTGTAGTACATGTATAGCCTAATTTTGCCGACATTCCTCCAATGCTTGTATACAAAATGAAGCATTTTACAAAGATTTTGTATTTATGTTTGTACATCTGTACCATACCAGAAAGAACTAACAGCTAAATCACTGACCATGTATAAGAAAACAGGTACAATTAGGAATGCACCTCGATTCTGGTATGCATAGTTATCAGTTTCCTAGGCAGATGGAAAACTAAAACCTTTTTTTCTACAACTAATTTCAGGGACAATTTTTTCTTGTTGCTAATAGTTTATATCACCATAATCTAGAAAATAAATATGATTTGTTTTAACGTCCAAGGCTTTTAATGTATTCACACCATAAATTACTATCGTAGAGGCTTTGTTGAATGACGTCACTGAACACATGACACGATGATACCATCTGAAGTCTAGACCAGGATGTTAATGTTAAATGTCACAGACAATCTTAGAGCTGGTGCTGTATCAAACAGAATACAATACTCCTGTTAGTAGATAAACAAATGTTACAACATTCAGTTCACAAAATAAAGTACGATGTTTAAACATGTAACATTTAATAAGGACAATATCCTATATACAGTACACAAAGTAGATGATGCTAAATACCATAGAATGTTTAACAAGTGCCAAGAGATGCATGTTTAAAACGCCATCTACAATGGCCTCCCATAGGTGCAGTTTGGCTGCGGGAAAGAGAACCTATGATGTTTTATGGCACTCCTACTTTCATTAACAAACTACTTACTCTGCAACATCCACATAAACATAACTCACACATACCGGGGTAGTTAACAAAACAGATTTGCGGTTCCCTTATAAATGTCTATGAATAAATATAAAGAAGAAGGATATATTATTAAGAAGGAAAATGTTGCATTTAAGTTTGCAGCATCCACATGTGTGTAAATGTACTCCAGTCTAGTTATATGCATACATGCTCATAACTGTCCTCTATAACTGGGAAGATGCATCAACCCAATGGATTGGAAAATTGTCATGATTATCTGGTTACTAGTAACAAACACGTATATGATGGCCAATAAATACCAAGCGATATAATTACTGTATCACAAACCATTAACTCTAGTGTTTATATTTGACATATCCTATACAATGGAAACCCTCTCATGCCACACCATGCCAGTTCACACAAATAATACTGTCTCGTTGTAACGCACACAACTGAAGCCTTATTTCCTAAAAACATTCCGGATTTTCTTCCCGTATCCCATATGTTTTAGCACCCTTATTGTAGCCAGAGTCTGTGGTTTCACACGTCCAGTTCCCTAATGTTGTCCCTCCCTGCCCATCCGCGCCCAATGGGCGACTGAGGCCGTCAGACCCGGGCTCCGACCAGCTGGTGTGAGAGCCACTCGAGGCCGTCAAACAGACCAGCTCCAGTCGAAGTGTCACACGCCTGGATGTGCCAGCACCGGTTGCAGCACAGCTTGAACAGGTTGAACTGCTCCACCATCTCCTCCAGCGACAGGCACTGCTCCACGTCCTACATAGACACAGATATACAGCAGCTACTCCAACAAGTCAGACAGACAACAGTAGAGCAATTGTACAGACACAGCTATTGAATATCTGGACCAAATAAACACACTCATTTCACCCATGGCTATAGAGCAAGTGCTCCATCAAGGTCACACAGACATAGGCGTAGACCAACTGCTGTTCCGTAGTCACACAGACATCTGTTCTATATATAGACTAACTCTTCTACCATGTAATAAAGCCAATTATAGAACAACGGTTGCTTCATAGTCATAGATGCAGCAATAGAATAACTATTCCAAGTCACTCAGCTATAGGCCTAAGACCACATTTGCATTTTCCATAGGCGTCCATTATAATGTTTCTTTCATTTCCTATAACATTTTAATAAACCTGTTATCAAAAATATTTCACAGCATATTTATCTTCTACAGGAAGACGTGCCGTGGAAATTTTGTGAAATTCTAATACCTCAGTTTCTCACAAATCACTTTTAGACCTGACAGTGACATGTCATATTGACAACACCAATCTAAATGACATGTATCATTGCACAGACAAACACCGACTGTCATCTATCGTAATTTGACAGCTCGGATGCCACACTGCACAAAACATCAATTCTACTCACTCCACACTACATATGTGCTCACAGAATTTCAGACGACCAGCGTATTGCTATTTCTATAGGGTACTCTTTCGTCGGGTAATGGCGGACGAACACCTTATTGTGGTCTTTGTAAGTAATTGCTCCATCAGTGACACAGAATGAGATGCAGCAATAAGACAGCTGCTCCTCCATTGTCACATACATCTACAGGACAACTGCGCCACCAAAGCACAGACATAGACACAGAGCAAGTGTTCATTCATAGTCACAAATATATAGCCATAGAAGAACTATTCTGTCAGTCACAGACACAGCTATAGAGCAATAGTTTAGTTTTCTCCAGAGTCACAAACTCTGCCAGAGACAGTATTCAGCTATTCAAGCATTGGAGTCAGGAAGTGTTGTATCCGAGACAGAGTCGAGGAAAACAACTTGTACTATATATGACATATTGTGCACAGTGACTGTTCTATTCTAGTCCTGCAAATGTGGTTATTTTTAGAAGCATGCTGCCAACAAGCAATCATTTGTTTACATACATCCTGCATGACAGATATTTAGGGACATCCTGTGTAAAGACATAATTAGCTATATTCAGAAGCATCCTGTAAGCAACAAGATTTTTAAAGCTCTAACAAATCCTGCCATGTTGTGTTACAGTATTGCATATCCTGCAAAATACTCCAAGTTACCAATACAGCGTCCACACAAACAGAGACAAAAAACATCACACTTCAAAGGTTGCAACTCTGGGTGGAAGTTATAATGGATTAGGCAATTACAGAATCAACAAGTAGTCAAGTAACACAGTTAGTTGTCAACAAATAGATGACACTGTTCTGCAATGTAAGGAAAGTAAGCAAGTTCAAATGATAAGTCAATTAATTCTGGCAATGATTTCAATGTTTTATGGACCTAATAGTAACGAGAATTAAATTTCAAAGAGCTGAGGCGCTACCCACTAAATTTCTAATTCCAAAGATTTTATAAGAAAGTGCCATTTATGACTTGATTTATGACACTGAACTCCAAACAGTTCCATTTAGGGTAAACGTAAGAGTGGCTTAGTTTTCTTGTCTTCAGAGTGTGCTGTAGGCCGTCCCCTTTGTCAAGTTTGTGGGATATTTTACTTCCTCTGGAACAGACGCTGCCCAAGATTTAGAACCAGTGACTGCCTGTAGGATACCTGGTCCCTTGACTGACAACCTGGTCACTACTGCTTGACCACAACACCCTAACCCTAACCCCACAAGCAGTGACAAAAACAGTGTGGTGAATGAACATAATTATGTCATAAAGACGATACGTTGTGTCCAGACCTAAACACCACAGAAACAGCTAGGTGATAAATGACATGAAAAACACTGCCAGCTATAATGGTGAGCCTCACACTAAATAAGGTGATAAAAGTCACGAGTCAGTCAGCTATTATAACAGTGAGTAACATTTGAGTCAGACCCACCTGTTTGTTGGCGAATATGAGCAGTGACGCCCCCTGGAGTTCCTTCTCCTGCAACAACTTGGCGAGTTCGTTGAATGCCTCATTCATCCGGTCTCTGTCACTGCTGTCCACCACAAACACCAGCGCTGAAACCACAAACAACAACACTGAAACCACAAACAACAACACTGAAACCACAAACACCAGCGCTGAAACCACAAACACCAGCGTGAAACCACAAACACCAGCGATGAAACCACAAACACAAGCGCTGAAACCACAAACACCAGCACTGAAACCACAAACACCAGCACTGAAACCACAAACACCAGCGCTGAAACCACAAACACCAGCGCTGAAACCACAAACACCAGCGCTGAAACCACAAACACCAGCGCTGAAACCACAAACACCAGCACTGAAACCACAAACACCAGCGCTGAAACCACAAACACCAGCGCTGAAACCACAAACACCAGCGCTGAAACCACAAACACCAGCGCTGAAACCACAAACACCAGCGTTGAAACCACAAACACCAGCGCTGAAACCACAAACACCAGCGCTGAAACCACAAACACCAGCACTGAAACCACAAACACCAGCACTGAAACCACAAACACCAGCATTGAAACCACAAACACCAGCGTTTAAACCACAAACACCAGAGCTGAAACCACAAACACCAGCGCTGAAACCACAAACACCAGCATTGAAACCACAAACACCAGCACTGAAACCACAAACACCAGCATTAAAACCACAATCACCAGCATTTAAACCACAAACACCAAAGCTGAAACCACAAAAAGTAGTCACTTGACTGAGTGGTGCTGTGTGTACATGTACTGTCATACATACACAGAAGATAGATTCCTGCGATTTTAGCAGATGATGTTTGAGATGACATAAATTATTTAAAAAAATCATTAATGCAAGTTATGTAAAACTTCCCCATTGGTTGGCGATCCTTGTACAACCACAGGAAATATGAAAGACATTAAGAACAATTGATTTTGCTGTATAGTATCTATTCTAATGCCCATGTCTAGTGTACCAAGAAAAAATATTTATAAACTGGTAGAAAACCATTAACCTATTGGAAAGTTTCTTCCGAGCGATTACACTTTGACAGAAGACAGATGACCTTTACCTTTCCTTTTTCTAATTCTGAAAACTTTTTCTAATTTTGACAAGGTAGAATCATTCATCTTCTTTTGTAACACGTGACAAACACGTGTCTGTCTGGCTGTATGGTAGCAGTATTTTGTAAATGGCTTTGTATTTGAATTGTTCAATGACTGTCGTTTAAAAATATCGACTGACACAGATACATATACATGGAACATAGTATTCTATGCAAATACACCCGGAGTGAGTATATAATATTTATCACTTTAACTTAAAACTTCATTACCTGGTAGTATAGTTGCTACTGTCATACACTGAATTCAAATATTGTTAAAAGAAGAACAACTTAAAATATTAAGAAACAAAGTACCAAGTTATATGTGTGAAAGTGCACCCATGTCTTGGTGTCTTGGTGCTTGCCTTCTAAGCACTCGGAGAGCACATAGCAAAATTACATTTAGATAAGATCTAAAGGGTTAACCCTGAAAGTTTGACATCCAAAGTGCAAACATTAACATACCAATTACATTTGCTGACTCAATTATACCCAGATGCCTACAGATAGCTGGTTAAAGTTAAATAGAATTGAATCTTTTCTGGTAATAAGTATCAAACATTACATTACAAAAAATATATAACAAATGAGTTGGATGGAGATGATGGCTGACAGATTTGATAGGAAAGTAAATGTTCGAGTGCTTATACAGCACATTATTGAAACTTTAGGACTGTTCAAAGCACTTTACATTTTACTTCTTGGCAGACCTATTCAAATCAAATGAACATAATCTCGTCTTAGATGGGAAGCATTCAGCCAAGCTGCCGTTAATGCACAAAGACCACCCGTACACAAATATCTGCTACTGTCTATGTCATTCATACATCTGAGTGAACTGTCTCAATGCAGGGTGAACAAACTGGTCCAAGGTTTGGAACAGCAACGCAGGATTCAGACTTACCCCAGCCCTAGCCATTGTTCCACTATGAAAACATGACAACAAGGGAACTGTATGGTGGTGTGTAATAAGTTAATAACCCTGTCTGTGTCACACCTTGAGTGTTGAGGTAGTAGTGCTTCCACAGCGGTCGCAGCTTCTTTTGTCCTCCGACGTCCCAGAACGTGAACTTCAGATTTTTGAACTCGACTGTCTCCACGTTGAAGCCTGCAGAAAAAAATGGTCAAGGCACTAAGGTCACTCCACAATGGTGAGAAAGATTTTTTCAACCCAGCATTAGATAGTCAAAATTAATGACGACTAAAGCCATCATAACAAAAACTTATTGTTATTCACACAATAAATATATACACTACCTGGACAATGTGTTTTTGCCAGGTTCACTTTTATACCAGACAATTTCAGTTACAATCAAATTTTCAGAAAAGGCAACCGTGATGTTTCAGTTATATTTAATTTGCCCACTTTTGTGGTATTCAGTGGCAAATGTTTTGTGGACCACACATACAATGCAAGTTGTCATACCTATGGTGGGAATTGTTTCTATGAAGTCGTTCAGCTTGAGTCGAAACAGTATGCTGGTCTTGCCCGAGTGGTCCAGACCCAGAACCACCACTCTCATCTCCATCTTGGGCCCTATGTGGACTCGGTTGTCCTTTTGAAGCAACGGACAGAAGAGAGGAGAGGAGGAGTGAAGTACCACACCACAGAGGGCAGCACATACTAAGGAGAATACTCACCCATATTAGGCCTACCCAGGTACTTGATCCAGTTGCATACATTTACAAGTAGTTGCTCTAGGACTACCAGGTTCACCAAGTTAGCCCATTAGTTGCTCTAGGACTACCAGGTTCACCAAGTTAGCCCATTAGTTGCTCTAGGACTACCAGGTTCACCAAGTTAGCCCATTAGTTGCTCTAGGACTACCAGGTTCACCAAGTTAGCCCATTAGTTGCTCTAGGACTACCGGGTTCACCAAGTTAGCCCATTAGTTGCTCTAGGACTACCGGGTTCACCAAGTTAGCCCATTAGTTGCTCTAGGACTACCGGGTTCACCAAGTTAGCCCATTAGTTGCTCTAGGACTACCGGGTTCACCAAGTTAGCCCATTAGTTGCTCTAGGACTACCGGGTTCACCAAGTTAGCCCATTAGTTGCTCTAGGACTACCGGGTTCACCAAGTTAGCCCATTAGTTGCTCTAGGACTACCGGGTTCACCAAGTTAGCCCATTAGTTGCTCTAGGACTACCGGGTTCACCAAGTTAGCCCATTAGTTGCTCTAGGACTACCGGGTTCACCAAGTTAGCCCATTAGTTGCTCTAGGACTACCGGGTTCACCAAGTTAGCCCATTAGTTGCTCTAGGACTACCGGGTTCACCAAGTTAGCCCATTAGTTGCTCTAGGACTACCGGGTTCACCAAGTTAGCCCATTAGTTGCTCTAGGACTACCGGGTTCACCAAGTTAGCCCATTAGTTGCTCTAGGACTACCGGGTTCACCAAGTTAGCCCATTAGTTGCTCTAGGACTACCGGGTTCACCAAGTTAGCCCATTAGTTGCTCTAGGACTACCAGGTTCACCAAGTTAGCCCATTAGTTGCTCTAGGACTACCAGGTTCACCAAGTTAGCCCATTAGTTGCTCTAGGACTACCAGGTTCACCAAGTTAGCCCATTAGTTGCTCTAGGACTACCGGGTTCACCAAGTTAGCCCATTAGTTGCTCTAGGACTACCGGGTTCACCAAGTTAGCCCATTAGTTGCTCTAGGACTACCGGGTTCACCAAGTTAGCCCATTAGTTGCTCTAGGACTACCGGGTTCACCAAGTTAGCCCATTAGAAAATACCATAAGCACAGGTAGCTTTCACAAGTTCGACAATTTATTCAATTAAATCACTTGAACCACATTTTTCTAAATACTGTACAATCACTTTATAATATGTACAAACTGACATGACCCAGATAAATCTGCACTATATTATTATAGAAACAATTAAAACATTGTTGATGTATAATATATATATTATATATATATATAATATATATATATATAATATATATATATATATATATATATATATATATATATATATATATATATATTACTTTACTTACTTAATTTATTACCCTGATTTTATCAATTACATTAATTTGTGACTTTGACATATATAAAATTATGATCTTGAACCGGTAAATAACCTTGCTTATAGTATTTAATCATACCACTGAAACTATCCCAAGCCATGACAATAAACATGTTTTTGAAAATGTAAAAATATGATCTTCAGAAAGTCACTGATGTGACCTTGGGAAGTTGGGAACGCAACTGACCTTGGTGAAGGTGATTGGTATATTTGGATCGAGTTGCAGTTGCTCTGGCAGCTCAGCAAAGTGAGTCTGCTGAGTCTGAACTGTCTCGGACAAAGTCTTCACTTCTGCCTTCGCAAGTAGCACTTTTGCATCATCCTACAATGTCAGTGCAGGTTACCAGTTAGTTTTGTATTTATTCCTACATCATACTTTCTAAAAATTGGCAAAGTAAGACTCTTATTTGGAGACACACACAGTTCCTGTGACACCTCTATGGTTGTGACAAAATTGTATATGTGTAAATGTGAGAAATAGTAATATTGTCTGATGGTGGGATTTATTGAAATGTTTTGTTGTGCATGTGACACCAATGACCATATCATTTCACTTCATATTTCATTTAATTTTTATTTCATATGGTTGTGTTTAAAATAGCAATATAACACTACTTAATAATAGAGCTATAAGTAACAAATTTACTGTTAGATCTTGTAAAAAATATGTCCATAGATGGCAGTATGTAACCATAACAAATCTTATTTCATGGTTTTCTGTGGTAGATCTGAGGCTTCCCTGTAGAGTGCAGTGACTCAGGGATAGAGCGTCAGACTCTCGACTACGAGAACCTGAATTCGAATCCTGTGCTGCGGTGTTAAAACCTTGGGCAAGTTTTTTCACACTACATTGCTCCAGTTCACTCAGCTGTATAAATGAGTACCTGGCTATAGACAGTGGTGTATATATGTACGAGCAGCCTTGCATAAATTGTAGCATATGGCTGGATGCTTCCCAGAGAGGCCCGAAGATGGTGTCTGAGTAAAAGTGTAAAGCGCTTTGAATGGTCCTGAGGAGGACACTGTGTTATATAAGAACTTGTTGCCTTTTTTATATCAAACTAGTCTGCTAGCCATGACCTTTCGACTTACCTCTTGTAACATCTTCTCACATTGGTGACACACAGTGGTGATCTGTGACAGAAGGACACCCATGTCTTCCTGTTGTTGTTTCAACATACACAGTCGTTCCCGTATGTGGGTGTCGACGACCGTCAGCGCTGACATCTCCTGACGCTTCAACATCTCCCTCAACTCAGCGAAGTATTGCGTCACTCGCACTCGAACCTTCTCGGCTGTGCCCTGAACCTGCATATTTAATGCAGCGTTAATTTGGTGTCTCCGTTCAGTGAACATAACCTGTGTTTTAAATGACTAAAAACGTAAAAACTGTTCTATAGCCTACCTGGATTGGGTAAAAATCTTGAAACATTGGAGTTTATTATTGTAAAGCTGAAATGTCAATCTCCATTTGGTTATATATCTGTTGTGTAACTCCACTGGTAGACCAAATATGGGAGTTCGTGCCTCCTCAAAAAAACTACATGTACTAGGATTTGATACAAGGCAAGAGTGACTACTTGCATGTTTAGGTGGAACATCCCACTTCTTATACCAAATGTTGTAGTGTGCACCACAGGTTAAAGCGACATGGTCCGTTCGTGTTTTTTTATTTTTATTGCAAAATCATGATTATACGATATAAATTATACCTATTATAGCGTAGACAGTCAAAATATGTTTTCATGTACCATTTAGGGTTGAAAATAGATGCAGTAAGGGCGCTTAACTCTGTGTACACATCGACCACTAGGCATTTTCGAAACCGTTGTAGGCATGGCTAAAAGCCCAGAAGGAAATGCATGATCACGTGATGCAGTATTACGTGAACACAAGTTAACGCCACTAACGCCACACACAGCCAGGTGCACGGCTCCCAGTTGGTAAAGGTCAAAGGGTGGGTGTCACTCGCAGCGATTTGAGTGACAGCGTCAGGATTCTTATAAACATTCGACGTTTAACATTACGAAGTCAGTTCTGTTTCGATAAAACATTTATTGGCAGTCAGGACGCTACAATAGTTATAACTTATACTGATTAACATGATTTTGCAATAAAATAAAAAGCCACAAACTGATCATGTCGCTTTAAGACTTAAGAGTGGCACACTAGACTACTGAAGTGAGGTCCCACCTCGACCGTGTGTTGGTGTCCATCTGGTGCCTGTATGAGCTGAGTCCCCCCCTCTGTCTGCTGCACCACGGCTGCGAGCTTCCTCTCCGTCGACATCACTTCCTCCGCAAAACTTCGGACGTGACGCATCGCGGTCATCAGTGACGCCCTCACATTAGCAGCTTCTGCTTCTAGGAGTGCGTGCTGCGGTGAAAATGTCTTACAGTCATTGATGAAAGTTTAACAGAAATGTTGAAATAGAGGAACATCACAGCTGTTGTATCATTTCTGTCCGCCTCAACAATTAAGTCGGTCAACATCAGGTCAAGGCACTAAGTAAATCAATATTCGTTCATACAGTTTGCATTGTGTATATGTGCAAATGTACATGCACATGTGGAATTGTCATGTCTTCATACATAGGTACACTCCCATACAGTCATGTGTGTATCTCTACGTGCATGTATGCATTATACACAATAATAATATTATGACAAACTTTTTGGATCTACATAAAAGTAAAACAGAAATCAGTTAATACAAAATATATCTTTCTCAGAATTCACTGAAATTTGATAACATATTTTTCTGTCAATTCACTGACATCAGATATATGTACAACTACAGTATATATCATTATTGTATTTTTTTTAAGAGAGATTAATTCAACAACAGCAACATAATACATTAAATTGACATGTAATCAAAATATTTTAAATAGAGTAATACTAGCAATCAAAGCCAATCCTTCACATAATCAAAAAAATAGTCAAACTCCTTTATGGTCACCTTGGTAATATTACCACCTTGCAATTAACGATGCTATGAAATTCCCAAATTTGTTCCATATAAAATTATAGTAAAATATTGTAATTGGTTTAACATCCAGCTACTACAGTCACCTTTACTTGGACTCATGGGTGACCGTAATGGTTCACTGTACAGTCATTTTACTTTACATTTTGTAAACTTACTAAATACGCCATCTGAACCACCAACTTCCTTTAGTTCAACTTCTCACCTTGTGTTGGACGTGGCGTCCGTAGTCCTTACAGATGTAACACATCAATGGCGCCCCCTGGCATTCTTCCTCGAGACATGCAAACTCAACAAGGTGCATGGGATGACGGGCGCACTTTGGGTATTCCTGTGGCTTCTCGGACAGTGGTACGCGTTTATGTTTTGCCAGCGTCCGTGCTGAATGCGTCATATTTGAACACTCAAGACACAGGTTGGATCCGCATGTCACGCAATACAGTACCGCAGTGTGCTGCTCGTTCTCGTCACATGGTACATTCAGCTGCAACAACAGTCATACAACCAGTTGATTGGTTCTTAATAACTTGTTCATGAATTTCAGGTGGCTAAAAATTACTGACCCACTGTTAAAAAATCATAACATTATCAAAATTATGTACCATAAAACTCGTGATGTGGTTTATTAGTTTTTTATTATGCTCTACATGGACCTGTTTAAACCATTATTACTTTAATTACTGTAATTAAATAACACAATGAACTAACCTTTTTCTGGCTGGCTATTGCAGTGTCATCCCAATCAGCTGACAGTTGCCGGAAGGGGTACTGCAACTTTTCAAGCAGTTCAATGAGGGCAAAGTTCTTCTTCAGTCCCCATACCCCTGAGTCATCAATGTAGGTCGGCTGACGGTCGAATGGACACAGCAGTGTGTCATTGTTGGTAGGTAGCCGTGTGAGACATTGGTGACACACTGTATGCCCACAGAGTAGCAAGCGGGGCACCTTTTCTCCCTGCAGATGATATCTGTCATTGCATACCCGGCACTCCACCTGGAAGCGAGGGCAGCGGGTCAACATCATAACAGTACAGGGCACTGCACAGAGTAAGAGTCGCTACGTGTTTAGCCTTAGATGATGAAAAGCAAGCCATAGGCCTAGGCTACGGTTTGATTGATGTTAATTATTTTAATTTGTAAATCTTTGTCAAAATAAATCTTGGCTGAAAATGTCCCAACCAATCTTGATAATCTGTGTATTTGACTAGTCTAGTCTTAGACCTTGGTTTTGATATCAGACATGTTACTGTTAGTGACTTAGTCTGAATGGAAATCTTCAATCCAGGGTTGATAAAGCAACTGTAGTCTTTGACAGTGTAGACGGGAAGAAAAATAACATAATCCTCAAATCAGTGTTGTTGTGCTCTCCTATAGAGGCAACAAGAATGTGCCATAAAACTAAAAGCCTGGCTAAAATAACAATACCATTTGATATAATAATATACCCAACACACGATGGCGCCACTATCACGAAGAGCAAAGTGAATTTGTCTTCCTTGCAATGTGGAATTTGGCCCACGCATGGAGTATTTATAATACGCAATAATAGACAGTACCACAACACATCAACATAACGGCTTTACTCACAATATCTAAATCGGTATTTGTGTACAAAAATGACAAGTTAGTTACTCTAGAAGTGCCGGATGCCATGACACAGTATTGACATCTTCTGCAGGGATGGTGACAGTTCGGTGTGATTGGTCTTGTCAGAATTGTTGTATCCCTGAAGACATAGCATTACAATTTATAAAGTCACCACAATTGTATGGCACAATATCTGTTATAATATTTAGCTTATTTGCTTTTTGCATAACAATTTTGTTTTGCAAATATTTTATTGAAATATTATCCTGCATATTTATGGCTGGATATTCGAAAGAGTATCTGAAATACATTATACAATAATAGATGTAAATTTTGACGGTTTCAAGTATGTGTAGATAATTGTAAAGTTCAACAGCCAACTGTTTTTTCTCGAAAATGAATTTATTAACCTGTAAGTGAAATCATTGTTCATGGGGATAATATTTATTAGCACAACGACTAAATTATTCACCGCGATCCTGTAATTACAACATGGAGGCCGGTCGAGAAAAAGAACATTTGTTGACTTTAAGAGGTGACCACGTCTTAAGCAATAATACATTTAAGTCATGCGTCAGTTTATGTATTAACTGAATTATTTCTCACGTTTCACCATAATAATAATTTTATTGAACACCTAACACACATAATAACCATGTCATCGAATAGCCACGCCTCCTACTCCTAGGCCTCTCCTTGACTTGAGGAGTAGACCCAGACCTATTGAGACATAATTTGTGAGGGCCCCCCTGAATCCTAGCCCTGGAGTAGACTTGGACCTAGCCCTCCGTCATGGTGCTAGCATAGCTTAACAAACCACCTGGCTCATCTGTGAACTAGTTTAGCCTTTAGAACTACTAGAGGGCCTGGTGTATTGTTTGTAATAGAACATAAGGGCTTGTGCATGCGTCTATTAATTAGTTAAAAGTAGCATAATTTGTCAAGTGGGTGAATGCACAAATCACAAACACATAGTGGAAAGTAGAAATAATTCACCAAGCAACATATATAGCAAAGTACAGACTGATTCAGCACATCTACCCATCCCCGTGTGCCAGGGGTCGCTGTTGATGCAGCCTACAGCCTTGTACGCATTTTTCAATATCCGTTCCTACCATAAATACACACAACCATCACCACAAGTAATCTTCACAACTCATCACTGACATAAAATGTAATTTTCTTTTTTTAAATGCATATTTTTATGTGTACTCAACTCATGATTCAAAAACCCATTGCAGGCATATAATGTCTTACCAGGAAGAGACAAGGGTGAAGTTTTGTTTTCTAAAATGATTTACACAACAAGGTATAATTGTAGTTTATGTTTCTTGCAGTGATGCGGCTGACAAAGCCATCCCTAATGATGGCCCAGCCGATCCTGTGCAGCCCTCTGGATCTGCCCCAAGGCACGTTCTCGGAGACACTACAGAAGGATCTGGCCGTTGTAAAAGGGCTTGAACAGTTTGCCCTTGGAGAACTACTCACCCTGCCCCAAAACTTTGGGTGAGATTTTCAGCACTCGACCTTTTGTAGTAATGTTATTCTGTCCCTCTGTTGACATAGTTCTATATTACTGTGTTTTAAAATAACATCTGTGTAGATGACAAGATAGAGGAATAAATTCTTCTTATAGACCAAAAATGTCTGCCAAATTCTAGGGTCATTGTTGTATTCCTATCATGTGGTATCATATTAGTCTTCTCTGAAGTCTTAGACGTATGCGTATTTACTGTTTATTTTAAAAATAAGTTAAAATTATTTATACTATATCTCCCAGCAATGGCATGTGCATCAGTTGACACCATTATTATAATTTATAAAAAATTATGCACGTTATAAAAGTCTGATATTCTAAGTGAGAGAAATGTGACTGGTGTGGGTGTTTAGAATGTAGGGCCGTTATGGTGTACAATGATACAACCTTCTTCAGGAACATATTTCTTGGTGAGACGTTCTCGAGCTACATCAGTGTACACAACGACAGTGCACATATGTGTACAGACGTGCAAGTGAAGGTAAATAGCCATTGTTAAAAGGCTTACTGTTCTTGTAGCAGTATGTATGGCACACTAATGACTACAAATTAGTTTTAGAAAACCCTACAAATCTACAAAGATATTTTTTAGACAGGTTAATTTATTATGAGAGATTCAGTAAGTGTTGTCTGTTAAATAGAAGTGTTGTCTGTTAAATAGAATGCATGTCGCAAATGAGTGATGAAACGTACTAAAATGTGGAGAAGTGACTACCGTAAATCCTGTATTACAAGCCGCACCCCTAATTGAAGCCGCACCCCGACTTTTGACCTAAATCCCGAATTTCCTCCGCTCTTTTTGATATCGGCAAAACCCTTATTTAAAGCCGCACCCCGACTTTGAGCCAATACCATTAACTGCGTGCGACATACTGCCGTAGCGCACGCAATTTGGAAACATTTTAACCTGTTTCATAGAAGTCATAACTTTGCTAATAATGATCATAAATGAATAACTGAAAGACTCATTATTGTAATGCATTTATAATTACGACACAGTATGTATTTTAATCGGAATATTACTACGTTAATTTGGAGAAAAAAGGGGGGAAATAACCACAATTTCACCATGCTATCAGAATATAATTGGGTGGTAGAATGTTCATACATCCAACGAATAAAATGTAGCCACATATTTAAGCTATTTAATGGTGCTAACATTATTAAAATATGTTAAGAAGTTTTGGTTTTATAGGATTGTATGTAGAACCATGCATAATGCTGGCACCTATAAAATGTAAGCTACCCATCCTCTCCCAGGCCTATGTCGGCTATACTTCAAAGACGCTTCCTTGCCGGCTAGCAACAATGTAATAACTTGGCGTCTCCGCCAGCGTGGGAACGGATGTAACACATGTTTCTCAGACAGTCGTCCCTTAATTAGGCCACCAGCCACCCGTGTTTGTCCAGGCATCGCCCAGGCACAGGGAAGTCGGGGTTACAACATTGTATCTTGACCCAGAAAACAAATGCAATTAACTCGGTCGTCAGTGGTTGGGAAGCCCTGGTAGAGTGTGGTGTTGTTTTGACAATCGGCATGAAGCCTGGCTTTTGTAAACGTGTGAACATTGTTCTTGGAACTGAGATTAAAACTAATGTCGAAACAAAACAGACGGCGTGGGATTGATGCTAACAAAGGACGATGACATAATATTTATTTGCCGGCACGTGCAGCAGCAGCAATGACTCAGACACGGACACACTACACCATCATGCCATTCGCGACAGCGTTCTTTGACGGCGACAATACTACAATAGTGTTGACAAAGGATTATATTAAGTGTGAAAGGAATTATTTCATCATATTTGATGATGATTGTCTGATGCACGCGGACCCACGGCAACAGTCAATGATGTTGCCAACGTTGAAATGGATACATGAAATGCGCCGCCGAGCCGTTCCTTTCCCCGACCTAGCCAAGGCATTCTTTGACGGCGACGATGAAAGGGTCTTGTGGAGTTTAACTGTGACATGTTTTCATATTCTGATCGTTGTCTCTGAACATTTTATGGACGTGGGATTTTATTAACAGTGTTATATCATTTGTTTAGCACAAGTAGCAATTGTAATACAATGTGTTATTCATCAAACCGGCTTCGTTTCTTCGGTAAGTTTTTCACGTTTATACTGACAATTTTGTGACCCAAATGTCAATTTGTCTCGGCAAATTACTGTATTTAAAGCCGCACCCCAACTTTGGCGTTTTCGTCCTCATTTTGGCAACACACTACTGTATTAGAAGCCGCGGCTAGTAATACAGGATTTACGGTAGTGTGTGTGTGTGTGTGTGTGTGTGTGTGTGTGTGTGTGTTGTGTGTGTGTGTGTGTGTGTGTGTGTGTGTGTGTGTGTGTGTGTGTGTGTGTGTGTGTGTGTGTGTGTTCAGATGCTGTGGTCTTGAGACATCATAAAAACATTTGTATTCTTTAATGTTTTCTGAATATATATATCAATTACATACTGCTGGTTATGATTACAAATAATAGACACATTCCTAATCAGATTGGTGATCTGAGTATGTATTGGTGATCTGAGTATGTACATACTTAGTCAACTGATCTCTGTATTATGTACTAAAATAGAAACAACAAATGAAAGGACCATTTGTGTCAATAAAATATATCCTGTAAATAAACTGTGGCCAGGTGGACCTCCAGACGAGCTCCCAGAGACTGTCTCTGTCCAGGAGCAGCAGTGAGCTGGTGACACAGCTGGAGCCCAGCCTCAGGATAGATGACGTCATCTACCACGAGGTGAAGGAACTCGGCACCCACATGTGAGTTCACACCACACGTACAGCACATGTCGACAACACATTCACACTGTGTTAAAGGAATGCTGTGTGTTCAATTACCCAGAATTATTCAGCTTAGTAATTTGTGACAGGATGTGTGTATTGACGGAGGCGAACACAGGAAAATGGAATAAGCATCTTGCATAAATGGGTATTGTGCTCACCTCGGCAGTATTGTCGGTAAAAGTTGTTTTGAAACCGGATGCTTGTTTACAATTTAAAAATGAATAAAATACAACACGTTGATGACACTGAACTCTTAATAAACTGTGCATGGACAGCTTCTCTGGTTTGAAGTTTCACTCTGCACAGTGTTCGTGGCACTGCAGCTTTGGCTTGTCAAATAAAATTTATTTATTTTGTGATAGCAGTGTAGCACTCACACAATAGATGAAGGAACTCATTTCTGCACACCCCATTTACAACACAGTGTTATTTTCTGGATTTCGACCACCATGTTATAATGCAGGGATTATGCAACACAACTATATGTACATGTCATGATATGCCTGCATTCATTTTGTTTCAGTCTGGTCTGCGCAGTCAGCTATACTTCCAATACAGGCGAGAAAATGTACTTTAGAAAGTTCTTTAAATTCCAGGTGGGTTGAATTGAGCTAGCTATCCATTGTGTTTCTAGCAGTCACACCATGTAGTAAGGATGGTCTGATTGGCAATATATCAAATGTGGAATCTGACTAGTTGAATGGGACTTCATAACCATAATGAGAAAATGGTCAGTTCATAGAGTGTTGCCACGTGCTGGAAATAGGTAGAAGGCTGGAAGAACAAGAATAAGTGTGATGAGATGTGCACTTGATGTGAAGACAAAGTTAAAATGATGTCTGTTTGTGTGGATGAAGGTGTTGAAGCCACTTGATGTGAAGACAAAGTTAAAATGATGTCTGTTTGTGTGCATGAAGGTGTTGAAGCCACTTGATGTGAAGACAAAGTTAAAATGATGTCTGTTTGTGTGGATGAAGGTATTGAAGCCACTTGATGTGAAGACAAAGTTAAAATGATGTATGTTTGTGTGGATGAAGGTATTGAAGCCACTTGATGTGAAGACAAAGTTAAAATGATGTCTGTTTGTGTGGATGAAGGTATTGAAGCCACTTGATGTGAAGACAAAGTTAAAATGATGTCTGTTTGTGTGGATGAAGGTATTGAAGCCACTTGATGTGAAGACAAAGTTAAAATGATGTCTGTTTGTGTGGATGAAGGTGTTGAAGCCACTTGATGTGAACACAAAGTTAAAATGGTGACTGTTTGTGTGGATGAAGGTGTTGAAGCCACTTGATGTGAACACAAAGTTAAAATGATATATGTTTGTGTGGATGAAGGTGTTGAAGCCACTTGATGTGAAGACAAAGTTCTATAATGCAGAGGTGAGTGTTTTTTTTCTTTTTGACCTTCTCAGGCAGTGGTGTAATGAGCAATTGTAATTCCTCGTCGAGATAAAATTCTACATTTTCAGCAGTCTGTTATTTCACCATTTAAATCTGTGCTATTTTATGATGAGATACACATTCAAAAAGCCACATACTGTGTGCTTGTCATAAAAAATGAATGAAATCCTGTCTATTAAAGGACCATATAAAATGTTGAGCATTTATAATGTTTCAGGTATGCAAGTTTGCAAATTATCTACAATGTTGTAAAATCAATCCACTAATGATAGCCTACTTGCTCAGTTAAACACTTACTAGACATTTCACATAACCACACATGATATATTCAGTTTTGTGACTAATTTCTATTGAATGGATAATAATGGATATCATTTTGTTGTTTTTGTAAAGGGAATTTTACTATGTTCCCACAACACATGATGCCATTTAAAAGTAAAATAGCACTGATTTAAATGGTGAGAAACCTCAGTTTCAGAGTGGAGGGTAAACTTGTATCTATGTAACATCTTCTGTCACTTTATGTGCAATTCCATATAAGCGGTTATCATCAGATTGGTTTGCTTTTTCACTATTGTAAATATAACAGATCTGTACAGTAAGTTTTGATTCGCTTTTGTGTGAATGAATTGTCCCCGTGTAGTGGTAAATGTTTGGCATTGGCATGATCAATGTAATGTAATTGAAGGTGTGCATAAACTTATGGATTTGTGCATTTTGAGTCTAATTTTTACATACGCTGCTAGCGACTTGTATGTGACTGCATGTTGATCAATGTTTGTGATGACTAATAATTGTGCTTTACCGTTTGTCGTGTTCATCTTTTCATGCAGGACTTTGTAGTAAGTTTTCCTGTTTCTTTGGCCATCAAAATCACTGCTTGTTGTGTTATAGTTGAGTTCATGTTGTTTATCTTGCACTGTAGACAAGGAATATGTCAGTTTGCATTTCAGCTAAATTGCTGTCATCACAAAATCACTAGAACACTAGTTTTGATTTAGGTACTTGGCCAATGTTGCATATTTTACCATTATCTATGACTAAATAACAGGGTAAGTGAAATCTGTCTTTTTACATCTCCAAAAGTTATTTACGTTGTCGATACTTTCAGCAGTGTCTCTCGTTGGCTTCGTCTCTACGTGTACTTGAATGATGCCTACTCGTAATGACGTAAATTTTGGATATGTTAAAAGAAACATTTCACTCAAGAATTAAACACCCAGAAGAACATTCAGCAGTAATAAACTAAATAACAAAGTGTTTAAACCACTGGCTGCTCAATGGAGGGGACTGGCTGTGTTATTTACCTGGTACATATGAGCAATAAATTAAATAACAAAGTGTTTAAACCACTGGCTGCTCAATGGAGGGGACTGGCTGTGTTATTTACCTGGTACATATGAGCAATAAACTAAATAACAAAGTGTTTAAACCACTGGCTGCTCAATGGAGGGGACTGGCTGTGTTATTTACCTGGTACATATGAGGTATAGGAGAAATTACTCATTGCATATTGATTTAATTTTCTTTGTTATGCAAACGAGGCATGTTTTGCTGCAGATTGTATCTATAATATATTGGTCAACCATCTGTGGGAATTTTAATTATCATCCACTAGACCATCTTCTGTAAATAGGGGTTATCGAACATATCAGCTGTATCAATCATTTTGTAGTGTTAGGTAACATTCTAAAGCTCTCTCAGTGTCTTGATACACACTGTGACATGAACTGTTCAGACAAGACAAAGGCATGTCAACCTAAGACTAAGAGGAGTAACAAACTGTTCTTATAGAAGAGTTGATTTTGAGATGACAGTGATTTAGATGAAATCCAGACGTAAAGTACTGAATCCATGAACTCAAATATACATTCTAACACTTGTTTACAGGTGTTGGGTTGAACTGTCAGACTTGTGTTAGTATTTACTGCCAACAAATGCTTACAGTCCGTTTTGTACACAGACTGAATTGTGCACAAAGACAGTAAATTTGTTTTGTTGTAAAAACTTGCTAATAATGGCACATAATTGTATAGCTGTGCATATCATTTCTGCTGCCATGTTTGTTTTATGAAACAATATTCCTTTTTACTAAAAGGAAGATTGTTAATAAACCTAGACAACCAACAATCCACTCTTTGACGGATTGAAATATTACTAACTAGTTACTAAAATTAGCAATGCTGTTTTTAATAAGGAACGTTTTAAGAAAAAGATCAGGGTAAAAAATTACATTAGATTCTTTTCTAGTAATATCAGTTATAGTTATTTGCATAATTCTTTTTATCACCATTCTATTGGGTTTTTTGGACATTATTACTGAAAGAAGTCATAATCATTACCATGTTTCCTGACTCTCCTCATTATATATTAAATTATTATTTTGTTATCAGCATCTATTTTATTGTTTGTGTAAATTATGCTAGAGCTAAAAAAAGATCAACGTTGGTCAGAAATCCTGGTTTAGTTTCTTGCTGATTTTTTATTTTAAAGGTATTTTAACATAATTTATGTAGAGGCATTATATTCTGACTACATATACAGTGTGATGGCATACAATTTATATGCTAATTACATATAACTTGATATGTAAACATGGTCATGTCAATGCATTTAATTGGGTTAAATGGATGTATTATTTTGTTACTATCTTCCCTTGGTTTACATTCAGTTATTGTTTACCCTGTAGAGGCTACTTTGTTATGTTGGTTGGGACATTGTCAGCACAGTTGCGTGAGGTAGTTTCTGTTAGCAGAAGTCCTGTAGTTCTACGCTAGCTACACGTTGACACTACTAGTGCAGCTATTGAACAACACCAGGTTCTAATGTGTGTAACTCACAATCACTGGTATGTAGCATAACATATCTATTGTGGAGCACATTTGTGTAGTTACTCACACACAATCTAGTTTATTCATTGTGTGTTCTGCACCATTTTAATATGACTAGTTTTGTGGTCTTGCAGTAATTTTGTAATTAATCGTCTAATTAAAATTACATTATCCTGTGTTACTGCCGGTATTAGATTTGTTTTAGTATCACATTTATATAAGCATTTTTAGAATGTGATTGAAACAAAACTATATAAAAGAGATGGTTACAGTGTAGAACAGGTTCGATGCTTGCATTTTTATGTTATAAACTAAATATTAGCAGACAGACTTACTGTTCAAAACTCATTGTACAAAATTATCAAAGCATGAACGAACAGTAATTTCAATAACTAGTGAAATTGTCTGATTGTTTTATAATTTTAATAACTAGTCAAATTGTCTGATTGTTTTATTGTGGAACTATGGACTGCCTACAATGACCTTTGACCCGGTGTGTTCAGTCAGATGAGGTGTATCTGGAGGCCCAGATCAAGAACATCACTCCAAGTCCCATCTTTATGGAGCGTGTCGTCCTGGATCCATCTCCGCAGTACACAGTACAGGAGCTGAACTCACAGGGCACTAAGGACGGGTGAGTACACAGTACAGGAGCTGAACTCACAGGGCACTAAGGACGGGTGAGTACACAGTACAGGAGCTGAACTCACAGGGCACTAAGGACGGGTGAGTACACAGTACAGGAGCTGAACTCACAGGGCACTAAGGACGGGTGAGTACACAGTACAGGAGCTGAACTCACAGGGCACTAAGGACGGGTGAGTACACAGTACAGGAGCTGAACTCACAGGGCACTAAGGACGGGTGAGTACACAGTACAGGAGCTGAACTCACAGGGCACTAAGGACGGGTGAGTACACAGTACAGGAGCTGAACTCACAGGGCACTAAGGACGGGTGAGTACACAGTACAGGAGCTGAACTCACAGGGCACTAAGGACGGGTGAGTACACAGTACAGGAGCTGAACTCACAGGGCACTAAGGACGGGTGAGTACACAGTACAGGAGCTGAACTCACAGGGCACTAAGGACGGGTGAGTACACAGTACAGGAGCTGAACTCACAGGGCACTAAGAACAGGTCAGTACACAGTACAGGAGCTGAACTCACAGGGCACTAAGGACGGGTGAGTACACAGTACAGGAGCTAAACTCACAGGGCACTAAGGACGGGTGAGTACACAGTACAGGAGCTGAACTCACAGGGCACTAAGGACGGGTGAGTACACAGTACAGGAGCTGAACTCACAGGGCACTAAGGACGGGTGAGTACACAGTACAGGAGCTAAACTCACAGGGCACTAAGGACGGGTGAGTACACAGTACAGGAGCTGAACTCACAGGGCACTAAGGACTGGTGAATACACAGTACAGGAGCTGAACTCACAGGGCACTAAAGACTGGTGAATACACAGTACAGGAGCTGAACTCACAGGGCACTAAGGACTGGTGAGTACACAGTACAGGAGCTAAACTCACAGGGCACTAAGGGCGGGTGAGTACACAGTACAGGAGCTGAACTCACAGGGCACTAAGGATGGGTGAGTACACAGTACAGGAGCTGAACTCACAGGGCACCAAGGATGGGTGAGTACACAGTACAGGAGCTGAACTCACAGGGCACCAAGGATGGGTGAGTACACAGTACAGGAGCTGAACTCACAGGGCACCAAGGATGGGTAAGTTCACAGTACAGATACTGAACTCACAGGGCACTAAGGATGGGTAAGTTCACAGTACAGATACTGAACTCACAGGGCACTAAGGATGGGTAAGTTCACAGTACAGATACTGAACTCACAGGGCACTAAGGATGGGTAAGTTCACAGTACAGATACTGAACTCACAGGGCACTAAGGATGGGTAAGTTCACAGTACAGATACTGAACTCACAGTGCACTAAGGATGGGTAAGTTCACAGTACAGATACTGAACTCACAGGGCACTAAGGATGGGTAAGTTCACAGTACAGATACTGAACTCACAGGGCACTAAGGATGGGTAAGTACACAGTACAGATACTGAACTCACAGGGCACTAAGGATGGGTAAGTACACAGTACAGATACTGAACTCACAGGGCACTAAGGATGGGTAAGTTCACAGTACAGATACTGAACTCACAGGGCACTAAGGATGGGTAAGTTCACAGTACAGATACTGAACTCACAGGGCACTAAGGATGGGTAAGTTCACAGTACAGATACTGAACTCACAGGGCACTAAGGATGGGTAAGTTCACAGTACAGATACTGAACTCACAGGGCACTAAGGATGGGTAAGTTCACAGTACAGATACTGAACTCACAGGGCACTAAGGATGGGTAAGTTCACAGTACAGATACTGAACTCACAGGGCACTAAGGATGGGTAAGTTCACAGTACAGATACTGAACTCACAGGGCACTAAGGATGGGTAAGTTCACAGTACAGATACTGAACTCACAGGGCACTAAGGATGGGTAAGTTCACAGTACAGATACTGAACTCACAGGGCACTAAGGATGGGTAAGTTCACAGTACAGATACTGAACTCACAGGGCACTAAGGATGGGTAAGTACACAGTACAGATACTGAACTCACAGGGCACTAAGGATGGGTAAGTTCACAGTACAGATACTGAACTCACAGGGCACTAAGGATGGGTAAGTTCACAGTACAGATACTGAACTCACAGGGCACTAAGGATGGGTAAGTTCACAGTACAGATACTGAACTCACAGGGCACTAAGGATGGGTAAGTTCACAGTACAGATACTGAACTCACAGGGCACTAAGGATGGGTAAGTACACAGTACAGATACTGAACTCACAGGGCACTAAGGATGGGTAAGTTCACAGTACAGATACTGAACTCACAGGGCACTAAGGATGGGTAAGTTCACAGTACAGATACTGAACTCACAGTGCACTAAGGATGGGTAAGTTCACAGTACAGATACTGAACTCACAGGGCACTAAGGATGGGTAAGTACACAGTACAGGAGATAAACTCACAGGGCACCAAGGATGGGTAAATACACAGTACAGGAGATAAACTCACAGGGCACTAAGGATGGTTAAGTAGAGTTGTACACAGTTCAGGAGCTCAGTTCACATCGTGCCAATAATGAGCAAGTTCAGAAGCTGAACTCAGAGCACCAAATACACAATACGGGAGTTCAACTTACAGTACCTATTCAGATATCACACAATTTAAATTACCAAAGCTAGCATCTCAAAATATCTTCATAAGAATAAAACTTGATTCAAATAATAGATGTGACACAACTTGAGTGTGACTGTTGGTGTTGTTAGGGACTCGGGCAGTGTGTTTGGACTGGCCAACTACATGAACCCGCTGGACGTACGGCAGTACCTGTATTGTCTGACCCCGCGGCCAGAGATCTGTGCCGACCCTCGCACCATGAAGGGCGTCACAAACATTGGCAAACTGGACATTGTGTGGAAGACAAACATGGGCGAGAAGGGGCGACTACAGACCAGCGCCCTGCAGAGGGTGGTAGGTAGTCAGATGGGGTGTCAGTGAACCAGCAGCATGTGTGAGTTTATAAACAGAGCCAGTGTTAGAACCAGTTCTGTCTGGTGTCATCCAGTTCTGCTTGTTGTCAACTAGTTATGTGAAATGACCTGGGAAATCTGGCGATTGCATAATTTGTTTGTACAATGTGACCGCGAGAACCAGACAAAAGTTTAGTTAAAATCCTTGCACAAAATACACAGACCAGGAAAGATTATCATGAAACCAATTCTATTTTGTGTATATTTTGCGACACAGAGAGAAATTAAAAACAAATCCTTTAGGACTGTTTTAGCTATTTAACCACAAACTGTCTGAGTTTGGCCAGTTCTGGACAATGACCATGTATCAATTCCTTGCCCTCCTCTAGTCCTTTGTAATTATGTAATGTGTCATGTTCACAGGCTCCTGGCTATGGAGATATTCGACTGACTGTCACCTCTGTGCCAGATGCTATCCAGGTGGAGAAAGTGTTCCTTCTACAAGTGACAGTCACAAATTGCTGGTAAGTTTTGCTCATTGTGGTTCCGATATTCATGTTGTCTAGAGTATGTTGATAATCACCTAGACTTGGATGTAATAGACTGTAAGTGTCAGAAAAAAATCATACAGTGTGTTGACGTTACTTAGTATAGAAAGTGGTCTGTTTTATCGATGTGAAGTAACGTTTTATAAAGTTGATATTCTGTTGTTCATTTTTAGGTGGTTTGGTTGGTCCAACTTCATTTGTGTGCAAAGTGATTGATAACTTAATCAAACTTAATATGTCCATTTTATGTTATATTATTGTACTTAAACAATAAGAACATCTTCAAATCTCAGGCTTTTGAGTAATATCATTTTATACTATTACATTTCTTATATATTGTTAAGTTTCAGCTGTGGTGACCGTGTAAACAGTGCGAGAGAGTACAGTTCTAATAAAGATCACCACCCACAGAATGGTGACAAATGACGACTATCTGCTGTGACGTGACCTGTGTATGTGTTGACAGTGAGCGGACGATGGACCTGGTTCTTCAGATCGTCAACAACCCGAGTGGTGCCGGCGGAGTTGGTGGAGGTACCGGCGGAGGGGGGACAGCATGCCATCCTGGACTGCTGTGGTGTGGAATCTCAGGCAGACAGCTGGGGAAGGTGGAGCCCAACACTTCCCTGGTCCTCGACCTCAAGATGATTGCCCTACAGTCGGGACTACAGGTGGGTGCACCGAGGTTGGACCCCAGGGGGAGGAATCAAACTGTCAACACATTGATTATTTCACAATGTGTCACCTGCTATGCCAGAATGATTCTCCTTGAAAAGTATTGCTTGGTTTCACCAGCAAACATGTTGGTTTTCACTGTAGGTTGTGATTTTCACTGCATTTCCACCTTTTATGTAGAAGTTTGAAACATTTCCAGCAATAACATAAATTTCATGTCACAAAACAACAAAAAATTACCATATTAGGGTAACAGTTGTGTAATTTAAACAACTAACACATGAAAGACTAGTTTATTTCAGGTTGTTTCATTGTGGACATTTTTTTAAATCTTGTAATGAGCATTTGCGAGAAGTATCTCATGTTGTGTTTTATGTGTAATTGTGCTTGTGTCTATTTAACTATACGCACATTTTCTCGTAGATGCCAAACTTTCAAGGATTAGTCTATAACTACAGGGCTTTAGCATACCTTTTTTTATAAATACCCCATGACTCAGTTACCCATCACATAAAATATCAGGCATTTCTGATAGTTTTAAGTTTGCTTAACAATCATGTTATATAATATTATCTAATGTCTTCACCACCCGATTAAACTTGTATTGTTGTAGTTTATATGGTGTCAGAGCACATGAGCTGAAATGGAACTTCTTATTCACTAATTAACAGATCTATGCCAATAATTTCCAGTATCTGAACATAAAATTGACACGAGTCAGGCCCCACACCAAGTACTGTTCTGTGCCGCCGTGGTGTCGGTATACCCCCATGCAGTGTGTAGTTTTATGTGGTGTGTAACACAGGAATCAATGTGTTGTAGACCGTCAGTGGCCTTCGTCTGACCGACACGTTTCTCAACAGGACGTATGAGCACGATGAGATCGCACAAGTGTTTGTGTATAACCAGGACAGTGACGCCACAGCAAGCTGACATGTTGTGTAATGCAGGGACAATCTACAAGGACCTGTTCATTCAGTCATTGACGTCAATGGTGCAATAACAGCACATGCATAATCTCTTTCATCCAACTGCACTAGCAGTGTGCGACAGCAGTGCGTAAGAGAGGACAAGACCTGTGTCAAAGCCATCCTTGTGACACGGGCAGAGAGAACTATTGAGTTCCAAGAGTTACTATTGAACACCAAGAAGGTGAAAGCAGTCGGGTGATGGATGATATCATCAGCTCCAATGTTTCAGTTCTTATTGCCAAGTTCATTCGCTGTGGTGTGATCCGATCCATCTGTGGTGTGATCCATGATCTAGATATGCCGACTGATCTGTGACCTACATGTGTATGATCAATGATCTTGTGTTTTCACACAACTGGACTGTGGCACAGACTGAGTTAATAGAAATGTCACAAAGCTCTGATAAGTCACGATGTAAGCAGGTCTGGTTTCCTACAAGATGTTTGCATACCAAGTGATCAAATGCCCAACTGACATTCCACAAGAACAAATGGACATCTGTTGCACAGTTTTATTGTATAATATATATAATATGTACAGTCTAGTCTAGGTGTCTCAACCACTGTAGTATCTCACTGTATATAAATCAATTAATTAACTTATAGTGATAAACAAGTGTTCGTTTTGATTTATTATACACTACCCTTATTAGAAAAATGTACAAGGCAGCATATGAAACCATCTATGGTGGTTGTTTACAAAAGGCATTTAAGGCGAAGGAAACAGTGCCTACAACGTTATCCCCTATCACTGGTCCTGTTTCAAGCATAGATAGCAACGTTCAATGCCAAGAGGTAGCAAATTACACACATAACACAGTTATATGACCTGCAGATAAACCAGATTCCCACAATGCAACAGTCACTGTCCCAACGTAACTTCTACGTTCACACACATGTAACACACACAACTTGCTATATACAGTGAAGTACTCCAGTAACAATTGATTTACCCTGTATTTACAAATACGATATACGAAAGCCTTTTATGTATGACATAGCATTCAAAAAATATACTAATACTGTACAGGCAAGGCAGTCTTGACTCCAGGAATTGTTTCCATTGTACACAAACTGACAATTTCGGTCTCCTGTGAAGCCAGGGGAAAGCAGCCTTGATTTTACAACATAATCTTGTCAAACAGTAGAACAAATTCAAGAAATGTCTTGCATTTCTTATGATATACAGCAATAAAACTGTTATAAAAGCTTTCCAACAGTTGTACATACATGCAGGCTAGGTTTCCTGCATTGACAAGAATGTTCACGTGAAGGTTTGGAAAATAAAAACACTGCAACGTGTAAATCTGTAAACGAGTTCCTTGTGGAGGGGATTTGGACAGTTTGTGGTGTGAGCTGGAGACAATACTGTATTGTCAGCAGTATTCACATCACTGTTTCAGCTGGAAAAACCAGACTTTGGCCTCTTCGTTGCGCAGGTTTGTCAAGTTGTAGGTGTTGCCTGAAGTGACACAGAAAACATACATAAGACTCGTCATTTGACAACGTGAGGTCACGTAATACTCATTGGTACATGGGAACCTTGTTATTTCAAAATGTCCGCATCCATATATCACTGACTTTTCGCGTACTGATATTCCATGTTATGTAATGAATATAATTTCCAGAAAATTTTTAATCCAACATACTGGGGACCAAAGTGTCTAGACGAGGAGGTTCAATGGTTGCTTTCTTTTCAAAGTAGCTGGCTATTGGATGGACTTCTTCAATGGTCTGGTCACTCTCGTGTGAAGGCAGCTGTAGGGGTTGCCCCACTGTATGTATGTGCGTGGTGTACTCACCCTGGGGTACAAAGAAGACAGCGTCTGTCTCCAGCACTGAGGTTGTGTTGTGGATGGTCACAGCCAGCTTGCCTTGCTTAATGATGAATGCCTGAGGACAGAGTACAGTGGTCATTAGCTAACTGACCCATTACAGTACAGTGACCATTAGCTAACTGACCCATTACTGTATAGTGACCATTAGCTGACCAGAGACTATACAGTGACCATTAGCTGACCTGTGACTATACAGTGACCATTACCTGATCCCATGAATATATAGTGACCATTAGCTATATGTCACATGGCGGCTAGACAGCCCACACTCATGACAACCTAGTACCACGTAACCTTACACTAGATACTAGAATATCATGTCGCTGTGTAATGGATGGCGATTTCAAAATGTAGAAACGTAATAGAAAAAACAGAAACCTAAGAACAGACCATGCAAGATGCAAGTGAGAATTCTGGACATTTTCGAATTTTTGTGTGAGCATTATTTGTGAGTCAACATATAACCAGTAGGCTTACTTTGTCACAATGCAAAGATTGTCATAAAACACGCTGATCCGTCGCAGCAACAAAAGTATTGGTGTATTTCAGCAGCATCTCGCAGGACATTGACACGAACACTCACCATGGTGTCATGCCGCACATAGTGCGTGCCTTTCTCCTGTAGAGGGCGTAGTATGAGTTTGCCGACGGAGAAGGCCTTCTGATTGAGTGCCTTGCACAGAATGAGTGGGTCAGCAGCAGTGGGGGCTTTGCCTTTTGGCCCGCAGAAGTTGAACGCATCACACGACTTGATGCATTCTAAATAGAAAATATCTTCTATTCAGATGTTGCTGTATGGTAGCATGTGATGTACAGGCTGTACGATTTAATTTGTGGTCTTGAGATCAGTACTCTGCTGAATACAGTGCTTCTATAATTACAGCAACAATTGCACTGTTTTTTAAGTTCTAGTAATGGCTTCGTTTCTATGCAGTTCTATAAGTATTTCTACTACTCTATGCCGAAATGTAGGCTCTACAAACTGGATGAATTGCAAACTGACAACAAATTCAATTTCATGTTATACTGAAGTATGAAATATGCACAGAGCAGACTGTCATTAACACTTGACTTACCAACAGAGACTTCCTCCTCAGTAACAGGGTTAATGACGGGGATGAGTGATGACGTCACGAGGTTGCAGTCTTCAGGCAATGGCTGATGTATTGACAAGTTGCGTGGGGTCGTTGGTGTAGGTCGTCGTGACCTTGCAGTCTTCGGAGACACTGTGACACAGAGAAGACAGACTTGTGTCACACTGAGGACAGGTTTATGTCACAGAGGACAGACCTATGTCACAGACATCACACTCTGAGACGACAGACTTATGTCACACACAAGACAGACTTATGGAACGTAGACAGGAGACGAGGTTGTGCTGACTATTGGCCTTAGAACAAACAAGTCTAGCCCATCTGCTGACACAGTTCTACACACTCACCCTTCCGTCGCTGCTTTCTAACTTCCTTTTTCACTTCTGGTATGTCTGGAGACACGATGCCAGCCACCACAAAGCCACCTGCAGCGAGACAGTCAGACCTCACTCAATGAGTCAGTGTACAACAAACAACTGTCACATAGGTACAGAGTGTCTGCTAAATTTGCACAGTTGATGGAAAACGTATCACGGATAAATCAGGAACCCGAAATGAAAGTCAGCTTTGTTTGCAGCTGCTTCTGACCTGATATGTGTAAATTAATCTCAATAAAGAGAAATGAAACTGTTATTCTTTAATACACACACATCATGAAGAAAAAGTAAGTTTACATGGCTGTGACTGTTACAACCTACTTCAGTGTACACCAGCTTGAGACTAGAACAACGATGCACTGCTGCCACAAGGGAGTGAAGGACAGTGTCTTACCAGACTTGCGTGGTTGGTACAGAATGCGCTCGTTCCTGAACCAGTCGAGTGGAAGCACGCGTGTGCGATGTGACCGCCGCACCCCGCCCTCATCATCAGAGGGGCTGGGGATAACTGCAACAGACAAGTCCTCATTGCCAGGTCCATCACAAACACTGGGTCATGTCTAGATGTCATCATCAATTACATCAAAATACCCACAACCAGCACACAACACTGCATCTCACCATAAAGTATCATCATTTTTTTTAAACAAAAACATTATTGCAGCAGTAAATCTATCTACCCAGTTCCCGTGAATTCAACCAACACAACATCATTTTATTAAATGGGCAACCTACAGGACCATTAGGCAGCACTGATACGCAACTCAGGCCTGTGACGTCATCGCGCTCTTTACACACTCGCACTGTTTATTTCTTTTATCAAGTCATCTTTGAATTCCTTTAGACTCCAACTATTATTAATATAAGGCATATCTACAAGGTTTGTTAACAAACGCTGGACATAATGAATGAATGAATGTGGAGTAACGGGTTAATAGGATGCCACCTGTTTTTATTAGTTCTGTTGGTTCCCCAATGGAGGCTTGAGCCGCATGACCCCATATTATTGGGCTACACTTCACACACATACAAGTTCAAAACAACTACGTATACTGACAATACAACGTCTGTATATTTACAAGACAGGTGAGAAACCTATACACAGCTATACACAAGACACAGTTGTAGACAAGACACAGTTGTAGACAAGACACGGCTCTAGACAAGACACGGCTGTACACAAGACATGGCTGTTAGACAAGACACGGTTGTAGACAAGACACGGCTGTAGACAAGACACGGCTGTAGACCAGACACGGCTGTAGACAAGACACGGCTGTAGACAAGACACGGCTGTAGACAAGACACGGCTGTACACAAGACACGGCTGTAGACAAGACACGGCTGTACACAAGACACGGCTGTACACAAGACACGGCTGTACACAAGACACGGCTGTACACAAGACACGGCTGTACACAAGACACGGCTGTACACAAGACACGGCTGTAGACAAGACACGGCTGTACACAAGACACGGCTGTAGACAAGACACGGCTGTACACAAGACACGGCTGTACACAAGACACGGCTGTACACAAGACACGGCTGTAGACAAGACACGGCTGTACACAAGACACGGCTGTAGACAAGACACGGTTGTAGACAAGACACGGCTGTAAGCAAGACACGGCTGTACACAAGACACGGCTGTACACAAGACACGGCTGTACACAAGAGACGGCTGTACACAAGACATGGCTGTACACAAGACACGGCTGTACACAAGACACGGCTGTAGACAAGACACAACTGTACACAAGACACAACTGTACACAAGACACGGCTGTACACAAGACACAACTGTACACAAGACACAACTGTACACAAGACACAGCTGTAGACAAGACAAGGCTGTACACAAGACACAACTGTACACAAGACACAGCTATACACAAGGAAGCAGGAAGGAAAGGGTCCAACTCACTGATCTTGACGTTCTTGGATGGTTGTGAGGACGTCGCGTACGGGGTCATGGCCGACTCGGTTGTGTCAGCGTAGTGCACCGGGGTTGCAGTCGAGTAGCGGCTACCTTTCTTCAGTATCGACTTAGGTCCAGTGGCTGAAGGCATCATAAAGGGAGACTGATAAATATAACTGAACTAGAACACTGATGCAAGCACGACAGTCTGCCTGGTTATGTGGTGCACTGATGTTTTCACTAACGCAATAATTTTTTTACATCATATTTATAATTTATACATTTAAAAAAAAACTCGACAGATCCACAAAAAAAATCAAATCTAGTTTCATAACGTGCATAATCATCCGTACAATATCACGACCCATTTTGCTTTTTAGAAAGAAGCAAGTATTTTACAGTATACATAGTCACCTGCACGATTTCTGCCCCATCCGTGAATTCTTGCTACATTATGCTATACTGATGGATCTACATCTTTAGTTACATATATCTGACACTTCTACAAACTAGCAACAACAGATGTTTGACAGATATTTTGATAGCAAATGCAGACCATTTGACTACAGTGCACTTGCTATATTGGTGAAGGTGATGTAACCTAATATTGTATACATGCACTTAACTAAAAACAATTATTTCATGCTTTATTTCTATGCCATTCTCAAAATATGTGGTTATAATTAATAGAATCTATATGTTGCAGAATTATTTCTTATACTGTTACATTGCGACTGCATAAGGCAGACACCACATGGACCAGTATATACACAAGGGTTTACTACAAATTAGTAAAAATAATACTTATCAAAGTACCCTTCATTCCATGCAGGCCTCCTCAATCCGACACCATCTTAATTTCTCAGGGAAGTTTTCAGCCACCATCAGTCATACATAAATATGAAACAACTCACAGTGCAAGTAATGGACAGAGATGTGTTCTGAGAAAACACTGACCTGGCGTGACTGATGCCACTGACAGGCCCTTGACCACTGGCGTGAGTCCGTAGATGGACCGGCGCTGTTTGGCTCCCTTCAATCGAGCCAGTTGCTTTGGCTTCAGCAAGTTTTCCTCCAGTGCCAATGTTTTCTTTTTGGTTGCTGGAAACATCTTCTGTGGGTTGGAGGATTTCCGCCGCCGTGATCCAGTGTCCGTTTTCCGTTTGGTTTTGGATGGTTCAATGGCGGATGGAGGGGAAGGGGACCGCCCAGGGAGCATCACAGGCCTCTTCCCCTCGATGGGACTCAGATTGCTCCCTACAGGGAAACAACCAGTCTTGAAACGTAGTATTTATTAGACCATTAATTTTATATTTTATAAGACTGTTTCCTGCTGCAGCCTCACAACACCAAACACCAGCGTCAAACTACGGTGGCCAACTTCTGTTTTAGGTATTGACATACACAAACGCAACATTTATAGATATTATTATAAATTTACACAAGAGGCCCACCCCGAATCCTCACCAACTGACTTATTTTACGCTTTTCATTTCCAAATCTTATAAATAATCACAGCCCTATTGCATGTGTTCTATCATCTGTACATGTGGTACATTCACCTTCTGGGAAATAAATTTAAGTGTAAACCTACTAGAACAGATTTTAAGACACATCTTCCTAGTATCAAACCTTGATCGTATACACTGTACATTGGACAGGAGGAACATCTTACCCATGTGCATATCAATGCTATTATGTACTAACTATAACACACATTAGTTATTATGTGTGTACATATTTGTAAGATTATTATCCTCACCTGGCAGCGAGATATCTTGAGTGCTATTTTCAAAGCTCAACACTTGTCGAGGTGACCCTACAAGGAACAGGTGTCAACTGCATTAGCCAAATTACAACATCTAACCACAAAAACAAATTAATCTTGCCTCCAGTGCCAAAACACTGGTAAAATGAAATTCGCAAATGCATATTTTATACAGGTATATTTTATTAATTCCTAAGATTGCAAAAGAAATACATCATTATTCATTAGATTTCATGAATTAGATTATACAACACACAGGCAACAGAAAATGTGGTTTTAAAGCAGTTGCAGTGATCTCTAACTTGGACAACTGGAGAGCGAACTCAACTGGGATAATGGGACCTATTGTGGAGCATGAGTGCTGCAGGACCATTTATTATTTCTGAAACCAGTGGCCGGTACATTTTGGCACCTTTGAACCGTTCCCTAAAGCTGATGTACTCCTAGTCATCATGGCTGATGACAGAACACAGGTTCTAGCAATAAAGGCTAAATCTGATAATAATCTTACCTAAGCTGATGTCCAATGATTCTTCATGTTCATCGTCAGACAATTCCTTGGGTGGATCTATTCGTCCACGCTTTGGAGATTTGCCTCCCTGTTTCTTCCCCTTCTCCCGTGGATTCTTCCTCTTCTTGCCCTGCTTCACTGTCTTCCTCTTCCCAGTAGTTTCTCCCTTATCATCTTCATCAGTGTTCTTCCTCTGAGCAGACAATCTCTTCCCTTTCGTAGCCACTTTAGGATGACGATGAGGGGGGGAGTCGTCACTCTCTGACATCCCATCCTCTTCTGCCAACTCATCCAGTTTGCCAGTCGAGTCCCCTTTCTTTGGTGCTTTCACCGTTGCATCGACTGAGGTATCCGACAGGTTCCTGGGCGAGCCACCAGGTGAACTGTGCACCGATCTGGAGAGGTCAATCTTTCTGCGCATGGACTGTATCTTCTGCTTGGGGACTGGCGGTGGATTGGGCGTCTCTAGTGGGCTCTCACAAGTCTTTGAACTGACCTGTTTCCTTGCATCTTTACCGTGTTTCTCTGTCCCGTGTTGCAACCGTGGAGAGGTTCCCTCTTCCCCTTCTGACTCTCCTGGACTTGGTATTGCAGAAACCTTTGTCTTACCAGCTTTCTTCGCAACAGTTGGCTTTGCCCGGCTTCTCTGGGATTTAGCCGTGAAATTCCGTGCCTTAGCCTGTGGTTGTTTACCCATGCCTTGGTACTTATCTGCGGAGCTCTGCTTCAAATTGCCAAACACTCGGAAGCACGGCTCTTCAATTTCAAAGTCCTCCTCGCTCGTGAAGCCATTTGTGTCCTGATTTACGTCTGACGTCACATTCGTTGTCTGCAAGTGTGCCTTGGCTGGAGATGTGTGCTGGCGAGAAACGTCATCAGAGCTACTGTCCTGCCTCATTGCGCCCTCTTTAGTGGGGCTAGTCACACGTACAACATGCAACCGTTTGTGCCTCTCAATGATTAATGGGGATGAAGTTTTGTATAAAGAATGCTGACCTTTGTCATCATCGACATCACTAGCGTCACTGTCACCGTCTGCGTCAGCACTGTTTTTGCCACCATCATCGCCATTAGTGACACTTATTCTGTCATCATCGGCAGCATCAGCTTGGCATTCAGTGTGAGTGTCAGCACCCACTGTATGGCCGCCAACGTCACTTGGTCTAGCCCTGTCCATGGTGTGGTCAGTCATCTGTGACAGTTCATCACCTGCACCAATCAGATGGCCTACAGGCGGCACGCTCCATTGCTCCTCCGTCTCGCTGGTCGAGTCCGACAGGAAGTCATCTGTATCCATGGCAACCTCACTACACACACCACCCCCAATCTTGCCACCAGCATCGTCTTCATTGTCGTCACTGGCAACGCCCTCGTCCGTTTCACTTTGTGTCTCAGGCACGGGGCAAGATGTCTGTTTCCGTGGAGACGTTGACGGACTGCGATGTTTTTGCGAGGGAGCTGCAGGTGAGTCAACTACTGCTGTCTCCCCAGCTCTTGCCTCCGACACATGTTCGGTGTCGATACCTACTGTTGTCAACTGATCTTGTGTGACATGCACACGTTTGTTCACACCATTTCCCATTTTATGCCTACTTTTATTTGGCGACGATGTGTTTTTCTTACTGTTGCTTCTATCAAAGTCTGTCTCTTCACTGCCACCTCCTGTCTCACAACTGCTTGTGGACGTCTGAGAATTCCTTGATGCCACAGACCGTTTCCTGGGAGAGTCAACATTCTGGGATTCATCACTATCACTATTCACATCAGTGCTCTGCTGAGGTCGTTGCTTTTCCTGGCTTGAGTTTTCTGGGCAACTACTTTTTGACTTACGAGGACTATTCCTAGAAGTCACTTGCTGTTTCCTTGGCGAATCTACATTCCGGGATGCCGCGATAGTCTGAGATTCTGCCTCGGTAGATCCAGTCTCATCAGTTTCATCACCAACATTTGTGTCACCATTCATATCACTGCTCTGCTGCGATTCCTGACTGAACTTATCTGGGCAACTACTTCTGGCCTTTCGAGAACTCCTCGAAGTCACTGATCGTTTCCGGGGCGAATCTACATTCCGGGATGCCGCGATAGTCTGAGATTCTGCCTCGGTAGATCCAGTCTCATCACCAACATTTGTGTCACCATTCATATCACTGCTCTGCTGCGATTCCTGACTGGACTTATCTGGGAAACTACGTCTGGCCTTTCGAGAACTCTTCGAAGTCACTGATCGTTTCCTGGGAGAATCTACAGTCTGGGAAACTTCACTTGCGAGAGATTCTGCTTCAGCAGCCCCACTATCAACAGTATTGCTGTCGTTCATGTTCGTCTGCGATCCCAACGTTTCCTGGCTAGAACTGTCTGGGCAACTGCTGTTGGACTTGCGTGTGCTCCTCCTTGATCGTTTCCTCGGAGAAGCCGTTTTGCTGGATGCATCCGTTGGCACAACTTCACTGTCAACATCACTGCCAATGTTCGTGCTGCTCTGCATTTTCTGGTTTGCACTTTCTCGTTGTTTGCTTCTGGACTTGCGAGTACTTTGTTGTTGAGTACTTCGTCGTTTACTGGGGGAATTATTTAGCGCAGACTTTGCTTCGGTAGGTATAACCTCACTATCATCATTCCTGCCCCCATTCATGTCACCACTCTCCTGTGATGCCTCTGTGTCCTGGCTTGAGCTGTGTCGGTAAATGCTCTTGGACCTGCGACTACTTCTTCTTCTCAGAGTTGGCGACTCCTTCCTGGTGTTGTTCCCAGAGGACACTTCACTCTGTTCAGACTCGGCCTCAGAGGGGGCAGCACCACTGTCGACACTGGTGCCGTTGTTCCCTAAGTCACTGCTTCCCTGTGATCCCTGGCCTCCTGTTGTCGTGGGAAGAGCCTCTCCATTCTCAGATGTCAGCTGGGTTGGGGTTGAACGACGACCTTTTCCAGGCTGCCTGGGTACAGCAAAGGCTTGATCAGACCTGCCCAAAAACATAAGGAAATGAGTGAATGCTGCAGAGCAGACATATGCAGTATCTCTTACATTTTATTCTTAAGCAGCTTTTCTTCTTAGTTAGTAAATATAACAATAATGTTTAGAGCTATTCAAAAAATGCTAGTGAAATTAAATTGCAATCTAAACCTACAAGACACTTATTCAAAATCACATGTGCAGTGTAATATTTTTGTCAATTATGCTTTGTTCTAAGGATGACATTTGCACATATCTGTTCTTGATACACAGATTTATGTTTGATGCATCTCTGAACTCAGGTGCCTGAAGATACCGGCGCTAGAGTAACCTGTTACTAGTGTCCGATTTTTGGGTCAAACTGAAGAGTAAATACATTGGCATTCCTTCTGCAAGTATATCTCTGTAATCTGTGAATATTCTGTATACATGAGATGATAGGGTATAAAATGAGCCATATCAATTACCTACCCGTCAGTTTCACTGCTCTTGCGTATGGCCTCTGAGTATCGCAGCCTGAAACAAGCAACAACACAATGTAACATTGCCAACAAACAAATCACAAATCCAGAAGTCTCAAAACAATCTAATTACTTACCAACATTTCCATCCATAACTGGAAATAAATGTGTTCAGTGCATCGACTGATTACTAAACTGATGGCAATGTTAAATATACACATGTTTGTGTGACCTACATACTTTGATCGGTATATTTTACCAATCACCAATGGTGACAGTGGGATGAACACATCATTGTACAATTACAACATTCAGATATGTGGCCACAGATCATAGTAGTGCTAATACAGCCAACGTTTCAGTAGCCCCTTTTCACTGCAGTGAAGAAATATCACAAGGAATCATACCGCTTCTTCATCCTGAAGTTAACCAGGGCTGAGCATGGCTGGTCGTCCTCCTTCGCTGCCTGCGAGTTTTTGGGGCTGTCGACTCGTGTGATCGTACCAAGCACTTCACCCTCGTAGTTGAGTGGAGCGCCATTGGGGCCACCTTGCTTGGCGCCGTTCTTGTCATGGGCTGAGGCAGGTGCAGAGTTTTCAACGGATGATGGCACGAAGGGAGACATCGAGTGGAGGGGAGGGTGGCCATTGCCCTGTGACAGTCAACATACACAAGTGAGATAACTAACCATCAGAACACTTCACTTAAGAAAATGTCCTAGGGTTCCCGGCTGCACATCCTCGTGTCAAATGGACACAACGGCTATGAATGACTTTAGTTTTTAATAGATTTTTCGATACACATACATATGCAAAGTCAATTAAACATCAGCCAGTATAGCTGACCCGGTGTACTGCAGACACATCAGTGTACAAAGCAATAACATCTGCATTCTGATTATAGTTTGACGGCGTTAACAGCTTAGACAGGATAAATGCTCTGGTTAAATGACACTTACAATGATGCGGCCAGCTCTGTGACGTCACCAAGACCAAGTGTTTTACACCAACCAGATGATGAGGCCAATTTAGAATTAAGGTAGGACACTGGTCGGGAAATGGATTCTGATGATATCTCAACAACCAGAGAAGCAATCTTAATAAAACTTTCAGGATGTATGTCTGGTGGGAAAAGATGACCAACTGTATAATTTCATCTCATTTGCATAATCGTAACCATGGCAACCGGCTTTTCTGTGAAAATAGGTATGCATGATTTTGCGGGAGGTCTTGCAGAAAAACTAAGCACTTGTTTCCTTCTTTTTTGTTTGTCATGATTCACTGAAGTGTTGTTGAGTGCAATAATGCTGTTTTTGTTCAATCCCTTACAAAATTTATTATCAAAAAGAAGTTGCGAAGAATTATTTACATTTTTCCAAATATTATAACAACTTCAGTCATCAATAAAAATCTTCGTATAAAAGCTATCATGTTTAAAAAGCATCATTGCACTCACTGTACTGTAAGGAATACGTGGTAAAAAAATCAGACTCCTAACTTTGGTACTTTTTACGGGAGACCTCCCGCAAAATTGCAATATTGTCGAAAAGTAAGTTTTGAGAAAACGGCAAAAAACCAAATGAACATCAAATATTTTTAATAACACCAGTGTAAAGTCACCATTATGACTGTTTTTTATACCAGCAACATGTGGTAAATATATAATGAAAGTGTGTAAACCATATTCAGTACTTATATGGAAAAAAATATATAATTTACACAAGTTAAGGTCACTGGTGAAAGCACGCTGACTGTATGGCACACAGCTCAGGGAGCTTCAGACTCATAGAGTCCCCCCCTTGGCCTCCTGTCACACTCCCAGCTGCAGCTTCCCCAGAGCCTTCATCTTCCTGGACGTCTTGGACACTGCTTTGTGGCATGGTTGGCTATTCGCAGTCTCATAAAGAGACGCAACCCTCACAACTTCAGCTCCAGGTGACACGCCGAGGCTGTCTACAGCGTCAACTAGTGCAGTTGCCACCTTGTTGTGCTGCATGACAGCCAGTGCAACTGCCAACTCAGCTGTCTTCTTGCCACTGTGCTTTGATTTTAGAGCTCTCCTCCAGACTGTGGCATGGAGGCTCTCAGTGGGATTGGATGTCTGAATTACTTCTTGCAATGGCGAAGAAATTCATCACTGGCCAAGCGCACTCATACATTGTATATGTATTATGTAATGTTTTTATGAAATAAAATGTAATATATATATATATATATATATATATATACATAGGTATATACCTATGTGTAGGGCCTATATATATATATATATATATATATATATATATATATATATATATATATATACACACACACACACATATGTACATATATGTATACATACACACATACATCTATTCCTAAATAATTGGTCAGTTTCATAGACACATATCATAAATGATAAGCATACTGTCACAATAATTTGTTGATGAATTATTTAATGTTAAATAACCTGTTTAAATTACCTAAAATAGTTCTCATATCTGATAAGAAAAAAATAATGTTAGAAAAGTAAATCCAACAACAGTACCACCTTTCGTTTTACATTAATTCCACACTTGGTTAATATGAATGAAACAAATTCAGTCAAATTAGTTTATGTAATAAATAAATGTAACTTCTTCGAATAAATCTCAGTTCTTCCGACTGGTAGAGTTACAAAGTTCGTCGGCGCCAGCGCCGCTGTCACTGTCTATGACAGTGCGCGTCGCCGGCGGCCGTAGGCGTAGCCTACGCGGCATAGCAACGCCAGCCCGACGTCGCCGTTTCTTTCCCCGTTCGCTGCCGCTTCCGCGGGTCCGTTGCGCGATTGAACAGCGTCATGCAGGCTGTTCATGCAACCTCCCGCGCATTCAGCTCATTTGCGTTTATTGTGTCGTTTCTTTCTTTAAAATTGGTGAACACTACGGAACCTTCGTCGATCGGACGCCATGACACATACAGGTCAATCATCTTGAAGCCGCACCGTGATTGGCTGGCGTCGTTGCATAAGGTCAATTTTAAATAGCTACGTGACCGCGATCACCACATATGGTTCGGGTGAGGTCGGGCTGCCAAGCAACCGGCTCAGACAGTTGGTGATTGGATAGTTTTGCGGCACTTTCGCCGCCGATAACTAATTTATGTCCGGATGTCGTCGACTTTTGACTTCGGCAGCGTACAGAAGGGATCATTTCCAACACGACGATACCAAACATGGCCGCTTTGCAAGGAGCAATGTTTATGTTTGAGCGCGCTGAAAGTTGGCCCGTTTCCGTCGATTTAAAAGTCCATCCGCCATAACGACATTAGCAGCAAGTTGGGTAGCGACATATTTAATCGTTTTTTTGACACTTTTAGGACGAATTCAGTGAAATAAAGTTAGCAACATGTGTGGAATACATCGTTCGATCTGAAAATCCACTTTATTAAAAATCGACCGTTTTATCATTTCCTGGCAATTCCCGACCCGCGGCATACGTTAAAGAAGAGATGCTAAGCGTGACCCTAGTTGGCCACTTTTTTAGGACAAAGTATCCGACAGATGGTATTGCCCAGTAGTCGGCACATTTACCCTATTATGTCTGTATTGAGATTATGTTACTCACCCTATTTTTGGACAGCGTATGGCAGCTTATGTTGGCAGCACTTCTTCCTCTTGGCTGACTCAAGTACAATGACTCGTCATCTAAAAATGTCCAATGCTATCAGTATGTTATAGAGATAGTGATGCATGTTATATATCACCAACAATGCTCCTACACAGTTGGTTCAGACACACACTAATAACATCTCATATATGTCAACATTAACTCTTGTATTACATTCGATATACCAGACGGCTGTTACACTAATTTAATACAACATTTAAAGTATAAACCCGCTTGATGACTGTTATGCATCTCTTTGTGATCTTACCTGATTCAGTCCAGTAGTCATCAAACAATTCAAAACCCTCTTCATTCTTTCTGATGTTTTTCCCAGCTTTGACATCTACACCAGTCCTCCTACAAGCAAAGTCAAAAACTACTTTACTCAGAAATGAATGCTACAATTAAATTATTAACCCATTTTATCCGGAATACGATTCTAGTCGTAGTTACCCTTTTTATCCGGAATACGATTCTAGTCGTAGTTTGCACTTGACACGGCTTCCCTGCACTCTGACGTTTTGGAATCCCATTGGCTGGTTAACACCAAATGACGTCAGTATATCGGGATCACTAGGAAACTCATATTTTTCAACCAATCAGCGCCGTTCTGTGGGTATTTGCAGTTCAAAGCGGGTACCCCCAAGCTAAAGTGAAATCAAAGATGGCGTCGAGTCGCAAAGATCGTTAAATGTTGACGTATTTTGAAGGATAACTCCGCTAATTTACTTCATACTGGTGATGACAAGAAGGCAGACAAGTGGATAGACGATATAAGATGGACGGTTATGGTATTTGATGCGACATTTGTCCGTGAAGACATACTTTGAAGCCATCGAAGTGGGTCAACCGACAACGGCATCCATTTCCGCCACCTCGCTCCACGCCGTATTTTTGGCGCCAAACAAAGTTAAGAATATTTCTAACGACGGTAACTACTTCATAAATAAAGTGATGTTGAAATGTTGAACAAAGTTGTTACTTTATAGTACTTCTTTATTAGTTATAAGAAATGAGCCACAGAATTATATACAGTTGACAGAAAATATTTCAAAAATTTGTCTAATTCCGCCCAGCGGCGCCACACGTTGGCGATTCAGTCGACTGACGTGGGGGTATTACAAACAATTTTACATTATGAGATTATTATCCAAGATGTGTGGACAAGTTGTATACCTTTATTTTCAGCAGAGATTAATGCATAAAATAAACTCAACTTGCTCATTGACATGTTGCTTCCTTCATGGCGAAAATGTCGGGTGAAAAGTAATGTGACAAACCTCAACATAGGTTTGAATTTATTAGACATGTTTTGCCATATGCGACATATAATATATATGATAAAACTATGAGTTTATTGATGCGACTGTATAGTTTATTTTATCTACTTTCTAAAGGTATATCACATTTAAAAATTGATTGAGAAATAATAAAGTTATGTCCATTTTAAATGAAGGCCTGTCATTTTTTAATGCTGACAGATTGGTTTGAGGAAATGATCAGGACCTGGCTGCAACTCGTCTGCACTAGCTTCAGGATAAAATGGGTTAAGGATAAAAGTTGCACAACTAAAAATCCAAACAAACTAATGCGAACTATCATGCATAATGTTGAGTTGCTAGTCAATCAAGCTCAACCTACATGTAGCCTATATTTACTCTATATATTTACCTGCCAATGTTACGATTCTTCAGTGGATCAACAAAGGCTCTCTTCACCTGAAATGAGACAATAAGATGTAACTAATGATCTGATGGGCGATGAACATCCCAGTAGCGGGCATAGACAGGAGTAGAGGGCACAGACAGGAGTAGAGGGCATAGACAGGAGTAGAGGGCACAGACAGGAGTAGATGGCATAGACAGGAGTAGAGTGCATAGAGACGAGTAGAGGGCACAGACAGGAGTAGAGTGCATAGAGACGAGTAGAGGGCACAGACAGGAGTAGAGGGCACAGACAGCAGTAGAGGGCACAGACAGGAGTAGAGGGCACAGACAGGAGTAGAGGGCAGGGGTCGAAATAGTGGGCGTCCGGCAGTCCGAGGACTGCCAGAAATTCGGTCGGACTGCCGAAGATGGCGTCAGCGGCAGTCCGACGGACACCCGCCAAATTCGGGAATATTTTTACCATTTTTTATTCACAATGTCGATCGTTGACAATGGCAACGACCCCTATTGATCAAGTCGAAAACGATCGTCGCGAACCTACCGGATTACTAACCAATTACTAGAAATTAATGTTTTCCATTTCGATCTTCGAAGGCGCGTTTAAATTTCATTTTCATAGCTATCTTCAGAGGGGGCGAAGCAAAATTTCGGAGCCTTTTATTTGAGCGAGTCAGTTTTACATTAAAGTTTATTGTTGGAAAGTGTTATTGAATATTGTTAAAGTTATTTGTTACCGATGCGCGTAGTTGTTTACCGACAATAACATGTGAAGGCATATTTCCGGAGTGGATTTCGGAGGATGAACGAAAGGAAAAAGGTAATTACGCTTGCAGATATGATTGTATGCTATTTAAAAACACTCGTGATTGTATATAATGCACTGTCAGTAAATGTAACAAGTGGGAAGACTTGTTCAATGTTGTACTGATAACCAAACGCTTTTGTGGTCAGCCATGTTTGTTTACGCATCCAACTTGGATCAAGTCCGTTGCGGTTATTAATCTAATGCCATCCTTAATTATATTACAATTTAGAGAAGCCATCAGCGTATGAATGTCTGTATTACTGTGTTTTAAGTTAACTTAGATAATAATTTGGTAGAAATAAACAAAATATGTCTGGCATTTATTGTGATAGGCTAAGGGGTAACGCTGTAACGGTGACGCTCATCAGCTGAAATGGTTGTACCTATTATTTTCTGTGTCTTCTGTATCAAACATTTCAAGCCCATTGCATATTTTAACTGTTACTTAGCATCTTGTTTGGGGACATATCGTCCACAATATTGGGACATATGTGACTTGGGACATAACATCTATAATTCTTACAAAACATGGGTAATCTTATACTTACCTGGCCTAAATTAGTTGGGCCCTTTTAAACTATTTCTTGTCGATGTAGTTGTTCAAAATGTCATTCTACACCACTTCAGGTACCGTACAAAGAAGTCATGATCAATCTAAAAAATTTATTTGTGTTTTAGCAAGTTGACACGTCGCCCCAACCAGACATGTGGAGGCAGTGATACAGAGAGTGACAGTGATGACAGCGACAGTTATCTAGCGACAGCTCTTGCCAGATTGGAAGAGTGAGATGAACGAGCTTGTTGATGTACATATGTTTTTGGTGTTTATGTATATATGTTTCTGGTGTATGTGTATATAATTATGTTTCCGGTGCAGGTATATATAATTATGTTTCTGGTGTTGGTGTATATATGTTGTTTGTGCGGGGGTATGTATGTGTTTGATGTTCGCCTTTTGTATTAAATTTGTTCGATTTAAAAATATTGTGCTTGTCGTGTTATTTTGCTAAAAAATAAATTTGGGGGGCCATTTTCAGGACAGTCAGATATCCCTGAGGACTGCCAGATTTCTCAACTAGGCAGTCCTGCTGACTGCCAGATATTTTGGAGTTATTTCTACCCCTGGAGGGCACAGACAGGAGTAGAGGGCACAGACAGGAGTAGAGGGCATAGAGACGAGTAGAGGGCATAGAAACGAGTAGAGGGCACAGACAGGAGTAGAGGGCACAGATAGGAGTAGAGGGCATAGAGAGGAGTAGAGGGCACAGAGAGGAGTAGAGGGCACAGACAGGAGTAGAGGGTACAGACAGGAGTAGAGGGCATAGAGAGGAGTAGAGGGCACAGAGAGGAGTAGAGGGCACAGACAGGAGTAGAGGGCACAGACAGGAGTAGAGGGCATAGAGAGGAGTAGAGGGCACAGACAGGAGTAGAGGGCATAGAGAGGAGTAGAGGGCACAGACAGGAGTAGAGGGCACAGACAGGAGTAGAGGGTAGTGGTGGTTCGATATTCGATATATCAAAGTATCGTGATACTTGCGAAAGTTCGATACCGATATTTAGTGGTATCGCGATACTTCGATATTTTTGGTATCGAACGCCCACTGTTCGATACCTTCGATACCTTTGATATTTCGATACTTGACATCGAGTCCATTCGACGACGTCGATGCGAAGACGCAACATCGTTGTTGATGACGACGTTGTTTACCGGAGCTATCACTACAGTGCTTTGCAGCCTAAATTTACTAAGGCGTGGTTGTTTAAAAATAATATAACATAAAATGTGAATTGTTTTCTAAAACTTTATTGTAGAGTTAGTCTGTATAATAACTGTTTTCTGTGTGTGACCTTAGCCTAGGTCAGACTTCGCTTAGCCTCGTTATCCAAACCATGGGTTCGTACGTGATGCTCTCGTTTGGTGGCACTACCATGCCATCTTTCTCCCTACTTTACTTACGGTTACGTGTACAAAAACACACATCCTATAGCATTTTTATAGAGTGTTTATTGCACGCACTAGTATTTATAAAACTAGTTTAATAATAATATTGTTAATATAAATAATTATTCGAGCACGATGCGGAGGCTTTGTTTATCTGGGAAGTGACATATACGACGTGACTGATTAACGATGACGATTCGCTTACTGCATCTACGGTCACTGTGACACTGGCCAAACAGGTTCACCACTGGCAGAGCCAGAGGTAGAGGAAGAAACTGACCTGTTCTTGAAAACAGTTGCAAAAACATAATGGGGCTTGTTATGTGTACTTGATAACGTGGTAATTTAAGTTTTATATTTAAAAAAATATTGGTGTGAACTGGGAAGTACAATTGTAATTTTAATTAATATTTTTTCTATTATTAGTGTTATTTTATTGTAATCATCTATACAGTTTTGATGCTAAATCACAATTATCTTTATGATAGAATTAATAATAAAAAGTTATAACAGTGAGGGTTCAGCTGTGCTGGCAGTGACACTATTATAAGTGATAGGTGTTTTTATATAATAATGACATATTATTTGTATGTTTCATTTGTTTCAGCTGTATTTGTTGATGGTCATTTTAGGAGACACATTGACTTGAAATTAAGCTGCTATACTAAAGTGTATTTACAAACAGCTGGGGTGAAGTACTGTTATTAATTTAAAATAATTCAGTTCAATTAATTTATTTATTTGTCACTAGGTATTTTACTGCAGTTGTCTTTATTGTTTTAATATTATATTACAGTTACCTTTTAGTTTTACAAGTTACAACAGTAATCAATTATATTGAAACTGTTGTTTGTGTACTTACATAAATTGAAAATTGCATATTAATCATTGTTTGCATGACTATAAAATTGTCACATATTTCCCTACAAGTGATTTTTTTTTGTTTCTGTGGCATTAGTCTAAGTGGATAGTAGTGTTTCTTTGGAGATCTCTACTGTACTGAATTACACTTATAAGGTAAATTTCGAGTATCGATTAAAAATCTGGTATCGATTGATATCGAAGAATTCTGGTATTGAACCAGTAATATATCGATCGGTATCAAAGAATTCTGGTATCGAACCAGTAATATATCGATCGGTATCGAAGAATTCTTATATCGAACCAACACTACTTCTGTTGCATACTGTGCTTCTACTGGGAACTGTGTTCTATGTGAAAATTTGACTTAATTACAACGTAAGTATCGAACAAAATTCAGGTATCGATCGGTATCGAACAAAACCTGGTATCAAACCAGCACTAGACCACGGTGTTCCAAAATGTGGGTGCATTGCGACTTCGCGGTTGGAGCATTGCGACTTTGCGATTGGGGCATTGCGACTAGGCAGTAGGGGCATTGCGACTGGGGCATTCAGGCAGAGGGGCATTCCGATCATACTCCGTGTGCGTGTAACAGTAGCCTGATTGAATTTGAATATGACTAAAAAAATTACAGGGTCCACAGGCACCTTCAATGAATGATAATTATATTATCAACCATTCTATGGACTTGACACGTCAAATTTATACTAGGTGAGTTTCTGGGATTTGTCTTGTCTCCGACTTTTTTGTTTTTCAATTCTAAATAAATTGTCCAGGGGCTGGTTTCATGATGTGTATTTAAAGTTATACTGTTACTTAGTGGCATGTGGTTGGGTAAAGTGCTATGTTTACTTATTGAAAAAACAACCAATTTAGTATGACAATTATCAAAGCGTTAAGAACTTTCTTGGCTGTTTCATGGTAACTGGCCCCACAATCGTGAGAATCAGAAAGATATCCGAACAGACGTTTTTGCAACTTGTTAACAAAGCAATTCCTGGAGGCACTGTTACGAATTATACTGTGGATAATGCCGTACATATATGGTCCTGTTGTTAGCGTCGATTGGCAAATTTAGCGCCGTAAATTTAAACTGATGACAACAAGAAGAGCGTACGGTTTGTTAAGTTTGCCTGGCGCAAAAATCGACGGAAATGAAATGAATTGCCAATTGGGTCACACATTGTCTGTGTTATGATGCGGACTGCTCTAAAATGCACCAACTCATCTTATTACAACTTACCGCAGTTTTTCCTTTACCCGGCATTTTGTTCATTTACTAACAACTACATTAAAAGGTATTTAAGCGAACTTAAACAATTCGTTTGCAAACTACTGATCATTTGTTTTGAGCAGCCATTTTCCCCCGCTGACGTTTGAATTAAAAGATTAAAACTGGCTTCCATCTACGCACTGGTACCCGTTTTCGTGACGATCTTCTAGGGGCCGCTTTCACGATGATATTTTCAGAATATTTTTTTGTCTTTGAATATCCTGAAAATTACCCAAGTTAACAATATTCTTTACTTACAGAGTATATGAATAACAAAAAAACATATCTTCGAATCATAGCTAACATAATTTACCTACAGCATATAGAAAAGCATAAATACAACTATTAATTTATTTAACTTATCAATTAATGATCACCTATTAGTCATGGAATTAATTTATCGTTTTTAATTATACCAACTTATATTACAACTAATTTAACTAGATATGAATTTATGTTGCTAAAATTAAAATAACATTTATATGATGTATCGCAATAATAAAAATAATATAAACAACCAATCGCACGTTGCACAGACAATTGCTTAATATTACGTAAGAAATAAATATATATATATATATATATATATATATATATATATATATATAAATATATATATATAAATATATATATATATATATATATATATATGCCAAAAAATGCATTTGCTGATCAGAAACGTACCAGATATGATTATATATATATATATATATATATATATATATATATATATATATATAAATATATATATATATATATATATATATATATATATATATATATATATATATATATGCCAAAAAATGCATTTGCTGATCAGAAACGTACCAGATATGATTATATGTTTCATTTTTACTATAACACAATATTCTTACGTCGATCACGGTTTTCGTTATGTTTTTGTTTTAAAGAATATGTTTTGAAATCATAATTTCAACAAAATACACGATGATATGGATGAAGATCCCACGTGTTAGACATTAATTTTTTATTGCTTTAATTCATGACATTTTTGCAGTTTTGGGATCTGCCAGGATTTACATCCTCTCCGGTCTGTTCTTGGAACGATTTTATCGCTGAACTATTATAGCCTAAGTTACCTGTGCCCGACTGCGACTGCTCTAGAAATTGTTTGGTAAGATTTATGTGTTCTTCTAATCACGATTTCATGTATTTAATTAAACACACTGTATTAGGAAAAGTAACTGTTAAACGTACTGTAATGAGCGTCATTGTAATTTTTGACTAGTTAGATGCATGTAGTTCCAACTAAGTATCACATTATCGCCCACCCATATCATTTTAACTGTTGTCAATTTTTTTACTTTTAGTTTTTTAGGTAAGTGGTGCAATCATTTGTTTGCCTATCACCTCCACGTTTAAATGCATGTAAACACATAATGTTCATTTTGTACAAAGTACCTTCAACATAGTTCTAGCCCTAAACAAAACTCTCCAGCAAACCCTAAAGTTAAAAGTAGGGCAAAGTAGCACCACCTACCTGAGTTGCCTGTGTTGGCTAAGTGAATTTCATACACACTTTGATTGATAACAGATTCACTTTTATTTTGTTATCATTACAATACAATTGTATTATCCCGGAAGGGAAATTCGTTTGTTATCACGCAACAAGTATACAGACTGTGATATGAAATTTTGTTGAGTATGATATAACAGTTTTTGAGCAGCTGCTTTTTCATGACTTTTTCAAGGTGCGGGCCTAAATTGTAGGCATAAACTGCAAAAGTCCCAAAATTTCACAGAAACCGTGTTAGGGTTTTAGCATAAAGATACATTTATAGATTATTTTAATTATACTTTTTTAAACTGCATAACACATCAGGATACGATTAATGGATCATCTCATTAGTATAAAAGTTGAAACAAATTGTCCATTTTTTATACAATTGTTCAAGAATTCACACAGTATCAACATGCAACACTTAAATATAATTTTTGGTAGGGATGTCAGTAGATAGTGCTCTGATTCAATCGTATGGGAATCTGTTAAAAATTTGCTCTCATCATCAGCTTGTTTTACATAGGGTAGCTATTACCACCGGTCATGTTTTATTATATTAGAATAAAACTACATAAAAATTAGTAAGTTTTTTGCAACTTGAAAAAATCCAGTTATTACATAATCACACTTTGAAGTGGCTCTACCTTGGCCCTCCTGCATAATGGTACCTGCTACAATGACAGTCACAATATCGCTGCTGATTTCTGTGAAGTATCCCAAATCATCTGTCAGTGTTAGCCATACCTGTCCTGAGCTGAAGCATTGTCAAAGGATGTATGCAGAGATCGCATCAGAGCTCATTATGCCCCAGAACAATTATTTTGCGCTATACAGTATGTATAAGAATTAAATTATTATAGTAACAGTTACTACCTTACTATATGTATATCATATGATTAACATAGACTAGTGATGTGTGTTGCTAGCATCCACTCGTCATGTTGGCGTCTACGAGAGATCGCCGATGCAATGCGGGTAACCGTATGGGCAAGTTACTTGAGGCAGAAGATGAAGACGATTTCTACAAAACTACCTACGGTGGATTCGAAGAGGTCTGATATTGCACTTGCTGTAGTCTTGTCTGTCTTAAATTTAATCTTTCTACTATTTTACCATACACTTTAGACCAGGGTTAGGGTTAGTAATTTTATACTTGGGCACTTATTTAAGTGCATTTTAATACCTGAACTTGTACTTTGTCAATGTAACTAAATATACTTGTTCTTGACCTAATGCAATTGAAGTTGTGTTTGAACAAAATGTATGCTTGACATTAACCCTGCAGTTCAGACATACACAAATATTCAACAAACAGTTTTTTATTTACAGCTGTATTCGATACAAGCTATAATGAGTGAAGCTATGTATTTTTCTAGCCCAGAAATACTATGAATCTTGACGTACAATTACATATTGAATTACTAAGAATAATAAAATATAAATATTCCATTTTTATTTGATAATGAACCGTATTATATAATTGACCTTTTAAGTTGTGCATTGTGAAACAAGTTAGATTGACACATGGCTAATTTATTTACTACAGCTGTAATATCCTTTGAAACAGGAAGCTGACGACAATGATTACCAGTCAGAGGCGTCTCTGTCGGATGATGTTGACACAGACTTCAGTATTGATGAGAACGATGAGGTGCACAGTGACGACGATGATGAGCCTAGGCGCAAAAAGAGACTTGTCACAAAAGCTTACAAGGTACAGTGTCATTGTGAATTGGTTTCAAAAATGAATCGGCAGTAATGTTCTTAAATTTGCCGAATAATTTGATTGGAAGTGTGTGCTTGACAGGGATGTACAGGAATGTCTTTTTTTCTTCAAATCATTGCATGTTAGAAAAATATAAGCAAAAAACAAAACAATTTCTAACTTTTAGCAGGCCAATTAAAGTCGCATTATACAAATAAAGTCTAGTTAACATTTAGCTATTCATACAGAACAAACTAATTTTAAAGCTCCCTTTCCTCATTCTGAATAATTAATTATGTTTACAAACATTTATGTACATTCACTATGAGTATGAAATTCATATGTAACCTGCTTTTGTCGTAGTCAATATAGACTTTGACCTCTGCCTTTCATACATTCTGCATGACTTATGTAAATCTTGTTATATCTGGTTTGTAGAGCATTGTTTGTATCCTTTGTCTGTTTATTTTATTATTTGCGGCATCACCAAGAAGTGAGAGATCCTTGTTTAAAGGTGTCCCTGTCTGTTTGTGACAGGAGCCAGTGAAGAAACCAGAAACAGACAAAGAGGAACAGAAGAAACCAAAGAAAAAGAAAAGGAAGTTAGAGAGGTCGATGGTGCAGATTTACCAGTCAAATGGTGAGTGACACAAAGCTCTTTAGAAGCTGCCATTGTAGTCCATCAGAGGTGTATCTGATGGTGTCACAATGTTACAGATGTGATGTTATTGCAAAGTATTCGTCATAGTAAATTACTCTAGGAGACTGTTTTCTGCATCTGTGTGGATTGAGGTATGTACCAAGTTTTGACAGAATTTTGTTTGTCTAAGGCAACACAATGCAACTACCCCCAACACAACTACCCCCCTTAGTATGTTTAGACATGAATATTTTCAGACAATTTTTTTTCCGGCAAATAAGAATAACATTTCTAATGTCTGAATAGATGTAATCTGTTTGCCACTTTTGTTTACTTTCCAAGTTTCACATCCACACAGTAACACTGATTTCTCCAGGGCATTGCATAATTTGAATTTAGTTCGTAATACGTATATATATGAGTTCCATATCAGTTTGATTCTCACGAATGATATCCTTGCGTTTTGTATTATGTCATCAGATAGTAATTGTGATATCAGTAAATGAGGTCCACAGGGGATTGGTTCAGTGTGTGTTGCTTGTGTCAGAGCGACGCAACTTGCGCAAGTCGACGGTTGAGAAGGCGAAGGAGACGGAGGAGCGAGGGAAGGTGCTGGAGGCGAAGACGAAGCTGATGAAGGACTTTGCCAAGAGGAAGAACCTGTCTGATGTACGTCGTCTCACCCAGGAGGAGCTGCTGGCCGAGGCAAAGATCACTGAGAAACAGAACCTGCGCTCGCTGGGTGAGTCTCATCACATGAGGCGCAGTGGTCTAGAGTTGTACCACCAGAGATTATATCAAGAGGAATGTTGTTTAAAAATTTGGCAAATTTTCACATTTTATTGTAAGACACTAAAATGATTGGTTCCTTATCCGGTGTTTTTGTACCCCTGGGAAAGTAAATGATCTGATATTATAAAGTACAAATTATCTATAAAAAAAACACAAACAGCCATTGCATTAGCAGAGCAGCCAAAACATGCACTGATATTGGAATAACGTGCCACGTTTAGATGTATACAGTTGTATATAATAATAATAATACAGACGTTTTATGCACCAATACCAAAGATCAAGCTCAGTGGTGCAAGAAAGCCATGAGACTAACCAATCTCTTTATCATAAACAATGCACCATCGACAGACAGTGCTACAAAGCTAAGGAGGAAAGGCAGTATTAAAGAGAGTGAAATGAAACTATATTTCCTTCTAATTTAACGCTAACAAGAAGCGAATTCCACACAGTTGGTGCAGCAATCAAGAAAGCTCTGGTTCCAGCATTCGTTTTCATCAGAGGAATGTAAATGTTATTAATGGTTGATTGTAGCTGTCTGGGATTTCTTGCTGGAGTGAGCATCGGATTCAGTTATGCTGGTTGTGTAGATGACCATGTATTACATTTTTCCAGAGATGTACCAGCGACTAGAGTCAGAGAAGAAGAAGGCACGAGTGAAGAAGAACGTGTTTAAAGGCGCTGTCATCAGGTATCAGTCAGTGACAATGCCTCTCATAGAGGAACTGCCAACAGAAACAGAGATCAACGTAGTTGGAGAAACGTCAGAAGACAAAAATGGTGACAGGTAAATGATGGTTTACTTTCATATGTGTCACTCTCATCCACTGACCAGGCTCAGCATAGGTGTATGTAACTGGAAGAACCCACATAATTCCTCCTCCATCTCTACTGTTGTGAGTAGCACCATGTCTGCTTAGAAATCCAGTTCTGCTCTTTAAAATAAATTTTGCTCCTTAATTAGTTGTGATATGATATAAATCAAACACCAGGATGCGCTACTGGGAAACTGATGCTTGGTCAAGTATTAACCGTGTTTCATGGTAGCAATTATTGTTCTAAGACTTTGGTAGTGGCATTAGGTAAGTGTCTGTGATATAATCTCACCATCATCTGTTCATCCCTCTGAAGAATTATAATTGTTTTACATCATGTCACCCACTTAAACACTACAACAGAATGTAACCAGAAACAACACACTACAATAGGTGACTAATTCATGTGGTTTCATGTTCCAGTGAGCAAACGATACTCAAGCCTTGTCTGAACGCGAGTGAGAAATGTGAACGTACATTCATCACGTTCACAGATGAGAAAGTGTTCAGAGAATACTTCCCCCACAGGCGAGTGAAGACTCCCGCCAGACAGTACTGCCCAGTGACACGACTGCCAGCTAAATATTTTGATCCGGTCACACGGACTCCATACTCGACGGCCAAAGCCTTCAGGTTGATCCGAGATGCCTACGTGCAACAACTCAAAGGGAAGAAGAAAGGGGATATGACGTCTGGACACAAGGCGAAGTCACAACAGATTCAACTCATCCAGAAGATGTAGTTGACAGACTGTATTACATGAGGGTACACCGGAGTTGTAATACCTGGGGCAGTGCAGGCTGTATTACTTGAGGGTACACCGGAGTTGTAATACCTGGGGCAGTCCAGGCTGTATTACTTGAGGGTACACCGGAGTTGTAATACCTGGGGCAGTCCAGGCTGTATTACATGAGGGTACACCGGAGTTGTAATATCTGGGGCAGTCCAGACTGTATTACATGAGGGTACACCGGAGTTGTAATATCTGGGGCAGTCCAGACTGTATTACACGAGGGTACACCGGAGTTGTAATATCTGGGGCAGTCCAGACTGTATTACACGAGGGTACACCGGAGTTGTAATATCTGGGGCAGTCCAGGCTGTATTACACGAGGGTACACCGGAGTTGTAATATCTGGGGCAGTCCAGACTGTATTACATGAGGGTACACCGGAGTTGTAATACCTGGGGCAGTCCAGGCTGTATTACACGAGGGTACACCGGAGTTGTAATATCTGGGGCAGTCCAGACTGTATTACATGAGGGTACACCGGAGTTGTAATATCTGGGGCAGTCCAGACTGTATTACACGAGGGTACACCGGAGTTGTAATATCTGGGGCAGTCCAGACTGTATTACATGAGGGTACACCGGAGTTGTAATATCTGGGGCAGTCCAGACTGTATTACATGAGGGTACACCGGAGTTGTAATATCTGGGGCAGTCCAGACTGTATTACACGAGGGTACACCGGAGTTGTAATATCTGGGGCAGTCCAGACTGTATTACACGGGTACACCGGAGTTGTAATATCTGGGGCAGTCCAGACTGTATTACACGAGGGTACACCGGAGTTGTAATATCTGGGGCAGTCCAGACTGTATTACACGAGGGTACACGGGAGTTGTAATATCTGGGGCAGTCCAGACTGTATTACACGAGGGTACACCGGAGTTGTAATATCTGGGGCAGTCCAGACTGTATTACACGAGGGTACACGGGAGTTGTAATATCTGGGGCAGTCCAGACTGTATTACACGAGGGTACACCGGAGTTGTAATATCTGGGGCAGTCCAGACTGTATTACACGAGGGTACACCGGAGTTGTAATATCTGGGGCAGTCCAGACTGTATTACACGAGGGTACACCGGAGTTGTAATATCTGGGGCAGTCCAGACTGTATTACACGAGGGTACACCGGAGTTGTAATATCTGGGGCAGTCCAGACTGTATTACACGAGGGTACACCGGAGTTGTAATATCTGGGGCAGTCCAGACTGTATTACACGAGGGTACACCGGAGTTGTAATATCTGGGGCAGTCCAGACTGTATTACACGAGGGTACACCGGAGTTGTAATATCTGGGGCAGTCCAGACTGTATTACACGAGGGTACACCGGAGTTGTAATATCTGGGGCAGTCCAGACTGTATTACACGAGGGTACACCGGAGTTGTAATATCTGGGGCAGTCCAGACTGTATTACACGAGGGTACACCGGAGTTGTAATATCTGGGGCAGTCCAGACTGTATTACACGAGGGTACACGGAGTTGTAATATCTGGGGCAGTCCAGACTGTATTACACGAGGGTACACCGGAGTTGTAATATCTGGGGCAGTCCAGACTGTATTACACGAGGGTACACCGGAGTTGTAATATCTGGGGCAGTCCAGACTGTATTACACGAGGGTACACCGGAGTTGTAATATCTGGGGCAGTCCAGACTGTATTACACGAGGGTACACCGGAGTTGTAATATCTGGGGCAGTCCAGACTGTATTACACGAGGGTACACCGGAGTTGTAATATCTGGGGCAGTCCAGACTGTATTACACGAGGGTACACCGGAGTTGTAATATCTGGGGCAGTCCAGACTGTATTACACGAGGGTACACCGGAGTTGTAATATCTGGGGCAGTCCAGACTGTATTACACGAGGGTACACCGGAGTTGTAATATCTGGGGCAGTCCAGACTGTATTACACGAGGGTACACGGGAGTTGTAATATCTGGGGCAGTCCAGACTGTATTACACGAGGGTACACCGGAGTTGTAATATCTGGGGCAGTCCAGACTGTATTACACGAGGGTACACCGGAGTTGTAATATCTGGGGCAGTCCAGACTGTATTACACGAGGGTACACCGGAGTTGTAATATCTGGGGCAGTCCAGACTGTATTACACGAGGGTACACCGGAGTTGTAATATCTGGGGCAGTCCAGACTGTATTACACGAGGGTACACCGGAGTTGTAATATCTGGGGCAGTCCAGACTGTATTACACGAGGGTACACCGGAGTTGTAATATCTGGGGCAGTGCAGGCTGTATTACACGAGGGTACACCGGAGTTGTAATATCTGGGGCAGTCCAGACTGTATTACACGAGGGTACACCGGAGTTGTAATATCTGGGGCAGTCCAGACTGTATTACACGAGGGTACACCGGAGTTGTAATATCTGGGGCATTCAGGTGGCATCAGACTGGCTAATCAGGTTTCTTCAGGGAATTTGTTCCACTTGACAAAGATACTTATTAGTGTCTACATTGTGTAATTTTATGATTTCTCTCAGTTGATATGGGTATCCTTCCTCAATCTGTTACCTCACGAGGAGTTGTCTGTAAACACGATTCAACTTGTAAATAAATCACACTACATGACTGTACATTAACTTTATTTCTCATCCGACTGTGCAGCCTGCATCAAACATCTGACACACAGTGCACACAGTTAGCAATGTTTTGATGTTCTCTTCAAATATACACATAAACATTAGCACGTATCAGTCTGGTACATCATCTATCCTTTTTATCACGGTTTGCTGTCACTGATCACAACATACAGCAGTTAGCTTTCAATAAATAAAAAGGTCACTTCAATTACTTAACATCCTGCAAAACAGCAACATACATTAATATGTAGATACACGTATTTATACATTGTGTATCTGACAAGCTGCTTGGCAGTTACCACTGTTGGTAATACAGCTAAAACACCTGTTTGTTGCGTGTATCGAGTATTTGACTTGTGTAGTCCCTGCTCAACAATCCAGTGAAGATGTTTTCAACAGATGTACAAATGAATGTCATAAACTTTAAAATATCACAGACTAAACAATAGCATTGTGATGGAACATTAACTTAACTATTATCTCATTCGCCACAATGCATGCATCAGACAATAACATTATTATGTACATGAAGATCTGACACTGGATAAAAACTTCTAAACTTAAAACCTCCATGCCTAAAGGAATTACGATACTCTATCCAGACACTTCCAATCAACCTGGAGACAATACTACTTAGTACTACCAAGGGTGGCAGTAGGATGTGTTGACTAAACCCAATTATTTCACAATTTCTATTGATATGTTACCCCTCCCACAAACACTACATTGACCTGTAACCATGAACCAGCAACTTATTTCTTTATTCACTGTTTTATATAAACCTATTGCATAGGTGACCCGCTCGACAATCTATTGTTGGTGTCTAAATTATCGACCTCATTACCATTGACATGTATTAATTATATATATATATATATACATTTGTGTTGGAGACAAATATTTCCGTGTTTGCAAGGTACATGTATTCTGATATCTATTATCCTGTGCTTGTGAACTACTTTGACCTAACTGTCAAAACCTGAAACATCACAGCACTACAGAATGCACCCAACTGATAAAACGAAGACCAACACAGATGCATTCCAATGGCAGACATAAATACCTGGACGACTTCCCCCAAACTATGGACACGTCTCACATGGCACTGACCAATGACACAACAAGACAATGGACGGACCCTGACTACCTCCACACCACCCTTCACAGCCTTGCTACCCCTCCCAAACCCTTTCCCCCTTCTATCCCTCCCAGCCATCGTCAAAGATATTCTGTGGTCGTGACTGGTACTGTTCTTGGAACTCTGGCCCAAGTTTCTCCAGGTCTGACTGATCGTGGATGACCCCCTGGTGGAAAAAAGTGCTAATTAGTTGCTAGCTCAATTAATTACTCAACATCAGAATTAGACACATAGTAAACAATGTTTTTGCTGGTAACACACAGTTGTCTTAGTTTAGAGTCTGAAAACTTGGTATGTTTTATACCTATATCAATTTACGTACAGAAGAAGTATGTTATGGGTTATATATATATATATATATATATATATATATATATATATATATATATATATATATATGTTGTTTTACATATATATTTTAGAAAGTATACCCAACACAGTAAGTATATTTTTTTCATTAAAAAAATTGCAATTAGAATTTTGATAATATCCATCATTGAAATAATTTACACACTCAAACTTTATATGTTTTATATACAAGACAGTAGATATGATATTGGATGACAGAAATCAAAAACGCTATATATCCATGATGCTTTGCAAAGAGTAAGAAACAGCCAACACCCTAAGAGAAGAAAGGTTCATCTTGTAAGACATCAGCATTATGACTAAAGACAGCAATGTGACTTGACTGCCGGGAGAACAGACCTTGGGCAGGTAGCCAATGAGGTTGGGGCCGTGTTCACGCAGCATGCGCATACGCTCTTCCTCGATGACCTTCTTGCGGAACGCCTCCAGTGCTGCCTCCTTCTGGCGCTCCTCCAGATCCCTTTCCTGCAGGTCACATGACAATCAGAATATTATAACATCAATTACCGCCAGATAAACAGGAAGTCAACCGAGTTACGTTTATACGACCATGTTACTGAAGGTGACGAGACTATTGCAACATTATAACATTAATCTCTCCAAAATGAAAAGGAAATATGGCGTTACGTTTATACGACCATGTTACTGAAGGTGACGAGACTATTGCAACATTATAACATTAATCTCTCCAAAATGAAAAGGAAATATGGCGTTACGTTTATACGACCATGTTACTGAAGGTGACGAGACTATTGCAACATTATAACATTAATCTCTCCAAAATGAAAAGGAAATATGGCGTTACATTTATACGACCATGTTACTGAAGGTGACGAGACTATTGCAACATTATAACATTAATCTCTCCAAAATGAAAAGGAAATATGGCGTTACGTTTATACAACCATGTTACTGAAGGTGACGAGACTATTGCAACAGTATAACATTAATCTCTCCAAAATGAAAAGGAAATATGGCGTTATGTTTATATGGTCATGTTCAAAATCTTATCAGTGATCTGACACAATAAAAAATTATGTGTCCATAAAAAACATCAACTTAAATCTTACTTAAACACAGATCTTGAAATATAAAAGTATTGTCATTCCGGGGTTCAAATGGGGATGAATTTGTAATTACATTACATCTTTCTATATATATTCATATATATATATATATATATATATATATATATATATTTGAATAAAGCAATGTTTCTGTTGACTTATTGCTTTTTGCATCATGGCGCCACCTACCCTTTCCCTGGCGAACTGTTCGCGTCGTTCTTCAATGAGTGCCTGGACGGAGCGCTTGTGCTCCAACTGTTTCATGCGGCGCTTCTGTGCATTCATCTGTTCTATCCTGTCATCCTCCGCAAACTTGGCCAGCATCTGAACAGTACGCACAACACGCTCATTTAAACATACAACTCTAGTCAAATGAGACATTAATCATCACTCCCATTTCGGGATCAGTGTTTATTACCATAAATGTAAAATACACACATTTTGATGATTACAACAATAAGGTGAACCAAACATGTGTTTGTGGCTCTCAAACATGGTTTATTATATCAATGACTTTAAATAGTTTTCATGGAACCAATCATCATGAGCAGTTCGAGATCTGATAAAGCATAAATAAATAGTTGTTATTTTCATGAAATACTTGTATTTATTAAGAATGTCTCCAGCATGGTAATTAAACATAATAAAAATATCTGTTCTGTTCTGTTCTACTAACAGGGAATGAAAAAGCACAATCACATGCATAATAATAATAGTAACATTTTTATAGCATATGTCGTCAAAAATTCGAGCTCAAACAAAATCATTAGTCATAATTATAAACAGAGACGGACAAGAGTTGTTATTGGAACTTGGGCTGCCAAAACTTTAGGGTAGGAATGCAATTTCAAACAAACACATCTTCATTTTTTTCCGAAAGGTAGCTATAGTTTCAGATGATTTTACAGTGACAGGGTACAACTATAACAGAGCCGTGAAGAGTGGACTGTCCAGTAGACCCACAGTAAGGTCAGCACTGACCTGTCTCTTGAACTCGTCCTCCTCGGCTCTCTCTGCATCCTCTCGCATCTTCTTGAAGTTGAGTTGTTCCTTCTCCATGCGCTGCAGCTCCAGCATGTCTCGTATCCGCTTCTCTGCTGCCTCCTGCAGGGACAACACACGGATCAGTGTCACATGGATCAGTGTCACATGGATCAATGTCACGTGGATCAATACAGGATCATCTTCTAATCACATTACCTAGTCAGCTTAACAAATTATCTCATAGTTGTGATGTACTTATTTATTTTTATTTTCAGTTAGTTTTTAATTCACACTATGATATTTAGAAATTAACTGACCACAGGAGTGGAGAAGAACTACCAACATTATTACTGTGTCAGTGCAATGCAATGTGAATATCTGGGTGGCAATCTTGTTATATATATATATATATATATATATATATATATATATATTGTTAAGTCAACCATAGGTAGGCAAAATGTATTGATATATTGTGAACTATGCAATTACAGAAATACCCATAACAGTACTTTAATAATAATCAGCTGTGCAAAACGTCCATGTAAACATTCTGCTGGTCAATTCACATAAAACAAATACCACACAACACCAATAGTTTCTGCAAAAAACCAAATGACACCGGAATGTGAAATGATCGCTTTTAGAAAGAGACATCTGTAAGTGACCTTGACTGACCTTCTCGCGCCGGCGCTCCTTCTCCTCTTGCTCCTCCTCGTAGAGCTCCTGGCGCACCTGGTCCATCTCCTCCCGTGCGTGTCTCTCCTTCGCTATCTGGTCCGACAGCTGCAACAACAACATCACACGTCACTAACAACTCACCACAAGATACAAGGAATGAAGATAAACTGTTACTGTTTACTTCTTACTCTATCTAACAGTACATAACACATTTAATAATTATTTAAAGGAAAACACATTTATATGTTTATTTTTAGTGCACAGAGTTAAAACATCAACAGAAATAAGTTATAAATATAAGTAAAATAACATAAATTTAGACTAAAGTAAGTTAATTAAGAAAACTAAATATTCTAAGTATCATTTCACTAAAAATGTAATTAATAATAAATAATTTAAAACCGAAATAAGATATAAACAAATTATAAATTATGCATTTCACAACATCTGTTTTCATTTTGATGCAATCCAATGCAAGACACCCGCCCGACAAAGTGTCTGACCTGTTTGACGATCTCCGACCTCATCTCCTCTGCCTCCTTGCGTGCCATCTGGCGGGCGTGTTCGCGCTCAGCCTGGAGCTTGGCGAAGTCGAGGATGCGCTGGTTCTCCTCCTCCAGACGGTGTTTCTCCAGCTCCTTCCACCCCTCCCGCTGGCGCATGAACTCTTCCACGTACCTCCGCACCAGCTCCTTCTTGTGAGCCTGACGCTCACGCTCCCTGCAGGCGGAAGAGGGCAGATGAGTGGATGGGAACAGAGGATGATTGAAACTGTCTAATAATGCAACATACCAAGGACCTCGCATGTTTGTCCAGCCAGTTAGTTGCTTGGGGGGGGAGAGATTGTGTGTGTGTGTGTGTGTGTGTGTGTGTGTGTGTGTGTGTGTGTGTGTGTGTGTGTGTGTGTGTGTGTGTGTGTGTGTGTGTGTCTGTGTCTGTGTCTGTGTCTGTGTCTGTGTCTGTGTCTGTGTCTGTGTCTGTGTGAGTGTGTTTGTGTATGCTTGCACATGTGTGTGATTGTGTGAATGTGAGTGATTGTGTGAATGTGAGTGATTGAGTGATTGAGTGACTATGAGTAAGCAACTTGGGTAGTGGTGATATTAGTATGTTACAATTAACATGGCTTACATAAGATAACGTGACTTTATGATAAAGAAGAACATAAACCACCTCTTTAAACAAAAAGCTGTACAAGTGCTACAAAACATCACAACTGACATGAATTCTCCAAAGATAACAGGGTAACCTTCTGAGGACATATATCATTTTACCTTGGAATCAAGAAATTATGCATTACTACTATAAATCCAGTAGGAAAACGCTATGTTTTTAATGCCCACATTTGATCAGAGATTATTTTTAAGTTACATGTCAAACTTTTAAATATGTGATTAAATCAACAGTGTGCACACGTACCGCTGATCCTCCTCATAGACTTTGCGCACAATTTCGTCGACCATGAGTTTCTCTTTGAGCTGTTCCTCGTATTCTTGTTGCTTCTGTATCTCTTGTTCCTGCAGCACAAAGACAGGTGATGAGGTGTGTCTAGCAGGGGTGTAACTATATATCTCTAGCAATCTAGTTGACTGTCTTCAAAGCAAGCAGTGGTGCCATTCTTACACTAATAACTACAGTTCATGACTCATTTTTCTATATATTCATAAGTTCACAATACTATCACGAATCACGATACTTTTACAGTTAATCTTTAGTTTTTCAAGAATAATAACAACCACCAGTATGAAGGCAGGCTGCAGATGAAGCATAACAGATATTACACTTCTAAAACAACTTGTCAGTTAAGATTGTTACATGTCAGATTCGGGATATGTTGATTCTGCTCCACGTATCAGACAACAGATGTCAGCACCTACCTCAAGTTGTCGTTCCAGTTCTTTCTGGTAGCGCACATTGTCTTCGTAACGTTTGACTTCCATTTCTCGACGCAGGTTCGATGCACGTTCGCTCTCTGCCTTCATTTGTCTGTACACATCAGCATCGCGTGCCTACAATGTCACAATACACCACTGGTGACAATACCACAATACACCACTGGTGACAATACCACAATACACCACTGGTGACAAAACCACAATACACCACTGGTGACAATACCAAAATACACCACTGGTGACAAAACCACAATACACCACTGGTGACAATACACCATTGATGACACACCAAATAGTTCCACTCTCGTGTATAGATGAGTCTCAGTCTATCTGTGTATAATTATTAATATACTGACCATACTAGACTGCTACAGAACTCCTCTGAGAAGACTTTGCATATATAGATGCAAAATAATTATCTACTCACCATTTCGTCGAATTTCTTTGCCTCTTTCTCTGCCAACTGTGCAGCCCTCTCTTTGCTGGTGTACGCAGATCGTAGCTTTGCTTCCAACTCTCGTAGCTCATCGCTGCAAACAGTCAACAGATGTCAGCAAGTTCATGAGTGATTGAAATCCTAGAAAACATTTGAACTAGGGCAGGGTTAGTTGGGTATATAATATGTACATTTATACACTGCTCTTCATCAGTTTAAACTGCCTAAATGCACTTAGATATTCATGAAAAGAAGTCATACACATAGTAAAATAACTTCAAAAAAAACAATGGAAAATTTAAATGAGATGTCTAAGAGGCATGTAAATTACAAAGTATCCCTAAAATAAACATATACAGTTTGAATGTACCTTGTCTCTCGTATCTGCTGCCGCATCTTCTCATCTCTCAACTGGTTCAGTTTCATCTTCTGCATCTCGGCTGCGATGCGTAGTTCCTGTTCCTGCTGTTGTCTCTTCAACTCATTGTCTCTCTCTCGCTGCAACAACATGTGACTGTCACGTGACATGGTAACACTGTCTACTTCCTGTAGCAATAATAATACATGACTGCCATGCGACATGGTAAAAGACACTGTTGCTACAACAGCAACTCATGACTCTCATGTGACATGGTAGCGAACACTGTCTCCTGCTGCAGCCGACACACGTGGCTGTTATGGGACATGGTGATTCAGTGTGTAGAAGGTGTTAGTGCATTTATATGGACTCTGAGATAGCTACACTACATAATCATAACACTTCATGGGTGTTTTCTGTTTATTCCTCTTTTACTGTACTGTGAACTATAACTCAAATTTAATTTTTAAATATGTTGATACATTATGTATCTATCAATTACATCATTCTCTAAATGAAAACTAATTTTACATTGCGAAACACTAATCTGTAGAGACGTTGTCTAACACAAGTGAAGGCCTATGTGAATCTTGATGGTTTTTTTTGTGTTAGCTACACGATGCAAACATACAGACAGGTTTATCAAATATGTTTAGTTACAATTATATTCAAAATACAGCGTTTCCTATTACGTGATTTGTTTACCCTAGGATAATGAATATTTCGTGATTCCTTCGATTGTATTGCTATTGATGTATCATTGCACTAACCTTCATGATAGACTCCTCCATGTCACGTTCTCGCTTCTCGAGAGCAAGTTGTCGTAGCACGCGCTTGTCGTCCGCGGCCTCCTCACTCTCCAGGTTAGCATGAAGGATGCTAGCCGCCATCAGTTCCTTCCTGTTCACATCGGCCCTGTCCAGGAAGCGCTGCTCGGCCTTGATGTTGAGGGCCTGCTGCATCACTATCGACTTGGCTGCCTGAATGAACATGATGCCTAACAGTTATTTTATACTCTAGTCATCATACACCATATTAATTTATTATTTTTAATTTTAACTGAAATAATTACGTATTACTGTACATAGTTATTAATGAATTAATCAATTGATTATATATTTATCTCAGAATTTAATATATAGTTATATATATATATAATATATATATGTATATATATATATATATATATATATATATATATATATATATATATATAGTACATACACTACATTAAACAACTGATGATACCTAATTTACACCAATGTCATTTTGTATTTAAATACTCTATTCAGTTATGTTACCTTATGAACAATAAAGCCTTATTTCAATGTATTAAATGATTCATTTGTATTATTATTATATTTACTTCTGATTATTTATATCAATTATTGTCAACACTGCTGAAGACAGTTCTTCTTTGGATTTTAGTGTCTAAATAACAGCATTCTTATTTTAAATTTAAATATAAGCACTTAACATGTAGTGTGACTAAATATTGAGAAAGCCATGTCTCATGTTGCTTGTGTAAGTATGAACAGCTTTAAGTGAAACTGCTGGTGGTATCAGGCCAGATATTGTAGTAGCAACCACTACGATCAGCAACCACCAGCTACACATGGACACTTTGTCCCAATAGAAATTGACTTGTGCTACTAAAAACTGGTTAAACATAAAACCCCAATATTTAATATGATCATGATCTGTGATGTATATATACGAATTACATTTCAACTAGCATTCCAAACTAGCATGACATGTTCAAATTTTCAAATAAAATGGGCCAATAAACAGTATTTTTCTGATTTAAGAATGGTAATTAACAACGCATCTAACTTCTATGTTTTTAACTCAACACCGTTGCTCTGCCTACTAACTAAGTGGGTTAAAAGTACTACTTGCATCATCTGGAGACTTGTGGTGAAGTAAAAGCGATAAACAATGATGTGTATATGCAAGATCAAATTCCAGGGTAGTGTCTGTTAAAATTCTATTATACCAATGGCAATGCATCAAATGTTTTCTTTTTTTAGTTAATAGTGTATATCATGATTCCGTCAACTTGTCCTGTCAATCAAGTGTCAGGAAAATATACTTGTCCGATATTTGTAACTATTTGTCCTAAATAAGTGGACAAACGTAGAGTCCTGCCAACAAAACATAAAAATATATAAATGTCACAATTATGATGATTATTATTATTACAACAATTACGTTTTCCAAATGATTTAAGACCATATTTTACTTTTCTATCTCAGCGTTCATTATAACATTTCCTTCAATTTCTATAAAATTCGAATATGTATATAATCATAAAATTTCACAGCATATTTAACCTCTACTGTTGAATGTGCCCTGGAAAACTCATTAAATTCTAATGCTTCAGTTTCCTACAAACCATTTTGAAATCTGACACCTCTTAAAGTTCTGATAGAATCAGACAGTGATCTGTCGTGTTGACATCAAAATGGCACCAGTATCATGCATACAATACGCAGAAAACAGACGGTCATGTCATATTAAAAAAATTCTGATGCCATGTTGCATAAAAACATAATTTCTAATCATTCCACACTACACATATCCTCACAGGAATTCAGACAATCTGCATAATATTATTTCTATAGGGTACTCTTCCGTCGCATGCCATGGGAATGGCAGACTAACCCATTAAATATTATTCAAAATTATTGTTATTATTGTGGTCTTACGTCTAACATTACAGTGGACTGCAATTATTAAAGTAGTTTACACCATTTTATGGCATATTTCACTTTCTCATTGTTTTAGCCATATAAAACAAAATGTATCAGCAATTTGACATTTCTACTTATCATGAATGAATGCGAATGCATCGTTTATAATTTTCATTGATTTGACTGATGACGTTCGTTGAATCGTTGAAACAAGCTGAGAAACTTATGTATCTGTGCGTAATATACATTATAAATCCGATCAATACCATTGTAAAATACAGTTACAAATACTTGCCATTGTCAAGCCGATTTATAAACTATGTAAGGTGGTCGCTATTCTAAAATTTGTTTGCACCACTTGATTCCAAAACTACCCGCACAAACATGGCCGCGAGTAACATGTTTGTGTTGTTAGGGTGAATCAATCTTGTTTCGAGGTAGGACAGGATGAAATATAAGGAATTAAAATGCAATAATTGCAAATATGCACATTACAAATAAGATATATTGCCCACATAAATGGGTTTTTATATAACATATTTACGAGGAGATTGGCACGTGAATACATTATTCGTATTATATTAACTATTGATTAACCAATAATCCCTATTTGTAATAGATTTGCCCATTTTCGGGATGAGATGTCGTTGACGCGAGAAGAGTCGCCCAGTGAACGAAATGTTGGTTTAAAATGTTATTATTATCTCGAAGCTGATGTAAATCTAACATTCTATTTTCCAAAGACGTGGGTTGCGTATGATTACAGAAACGTTCAGAAAACATAATTTTTTAGATAAACTTTAAAAAATATTATAATAAGAAATAAACATAGGTAAACGAAACACGTTTTTCAAATTCTGCGCAGATGCTTCGCTTGGTGCTTGACGACAAAATCGAAATACTAGTAATGATTATTGCGTTTGGTATATTATAAAACCACAAAGTAAGCTATCAAATATTTAAACAAAAACACGTTTCCTTGTAGCTTCAATAAATACAAGACATATAACAGGAAACGCAACCTATGTGCATTTCTATCTTCACTATTTTAAATACATTAATAGTATTAGTCTATTTTGCGCTTAGTTTTAACATTATCTCTGTCATAGAGCAATGGGATTATACGAACATTATATATCATATTAACAATAAACAAGTAATACTAATTAAACATATTAAATGCGTAAGTACCCAGATAGCATGCAAACGTTACATTAACGTTTGCATTTGGTTAGAACCGTTTGATTTTGGTTACGGTTAAATCTCTAACATTCCCGAAATGTTAGTTTTCCGTTGTTTTTGTTTGGTTAGAAAGTAAACGTAGATCTACGTTAAATAAACGAGCAAAATAACGCAAAAAAACGTTCACATGTAAACGTTAAACCAACGTTTCTGCTAACGTTGTTTGCATGCTGTCTGGGTATTACAACATTGCTATCATAATGTTCCACGATATGAAGTATCGTATTAATAATACTAATTATAAAAGTGTCTAATAATACCCCCAATCTAATTACTAATGTGTAAAACATTACCAGGTGTTTTTCTAACTGACTGCAATTTTTAAAAACAATTACCGATAATGTTTTCCATCGTTTTAGAGGATAAACGAAGGCGTTTCACTTTCACGCAACCAGTGTAGTATTTTATGGTATGAATAGACGCTGTGCGGGTTTTAGACCGCTTTAGTTTTTACTAAATTAAACTACGCCGTTAGTTGTATCCTTTGTGCTATTTGCATATTATAATATTACGTAGAAATACTATGCGTGTAATACATTAGCAGGAAACATTAAGGTATAGTGTGCAACATTATGTTTATGGCAATCAAATGGTAGAGCCCCTTTTATCGACCGGGACCATTTTCAGCCAGCGCATGCCCGTTTCTACCGAATGCAACAAGCTTATCTGGGTGTATATTTTGGTAGATTTTATATGAAACCGACGGTCACATCACCCTATTAAACATGATTATGTATAAAGGACTATCCAGTAAAAATTCGCACGTAGAGCTTTGTGGATTTACTCTACAGGAAGTGAATGCATTCAACCGGTAAAGTCTGAACGGTCCATTGATTCTGATTCATTTTGCCTTTTACTTAGAGAATTCAGGCAATATTAGGCTGCTCATGGTCCCAAAACCTCAGTGGGTAATAGAGGCCGGTTTCTTGGTCCTTTCTGTCTACTAAAAGCTACTTGCTGGTTTGTAGTTAATATTATTAATTTTTGAGCAGCACTGAACATGCGCACACTATCCACGAAGTCGTCATAATTGACGGTAGTGGATTACTGGAAGAAGAAGTGGTGGTGATGATGACGATGCCGCTTACATTTTTTTGTAAAACTGCCAATTTCATGTGCATTCTGTGATGTATGTCAGGGATATTGTGAATAGGAAGATGGGACACTAGAATGTTTTTTTCCAGATGAGTACATAAATGCTGTGGGTGATGCATAATATGTCTTTCACCCTTTTCTTCCTCTGCTGATATGCTATATTCACTCACCAGGCAGTAACCTGGCTTCAATTATTTAGGGAGTACGTGAACCTGAGACTCCAAGTTTCATCTACGGATTCCTTGCATGTCACCTGGTAATTAAGAGACTAGGAGTTTGTAGGATTCCCTAGATTTAGCATTTTATAAATCCATTGTCACAGTGGCTGGTGCTAACAGGCTATTATTGTGAGTCACCATTGCCATCTGGCATCATCTTTGAACTGTAACAGGTGATCATGCTCACATCTATTAGTTCAAAAATACTTGTAAGCCCATAAAGAACAGTGTAGTGAGTGTATTACACTTGCTTTTAGATACAGCATGTGTGCTGCCACATTAGATGAACAGAGGTGTTCACTGGTGATTGGTGAACATATCAGCATGAGAAACGTTAAGGAAACATCTGTCTTTCGAAAAGCAACATTCTGCTGTTTCAAAACGTTTGCATGATTATTGAATAATTTTTTTGAAAAAGGGCGGACTCCCACATTTTTATGTGGGAGTCCCAAATATGAGCAGAGTAGGGTTGATTGTACTCCCACCGGATTTCCATAAAAAATGAAAGCCTACAAGATGTAAATAAATTGGAAATGTTTCGGTTTAACTAAGTTTGGTGAAGTACACAGAGGAAAATAGTTTTGCAAAACTGCAAATGTAGGTACTTTCTGTTCTGTGTCACCATCAGTAATGTCAGTATAACATATTTCTTTGGTTTATTTGTGTGGAGTGTGTTGAGAGATTAATAAATTATATGTGCCAATTAGCACTCAGAATACACCAAAGATTAAAATACCAACACATCTCATAATAGACCCCCACCCACAATAAGCTCCGTACATTGTGAACTTCATGGTCATTCAGTTATTATTAGTACATATGATTGAAGGAAAACATTTACACAATATTCTTCATCTAGGGGGTGCTGATACACAACTTGGGCCTGTGATGTGATCATGCTCTTTTCCCGCCTGCTCACTGTTTATTTTTTTCAGTTTGTCTTTAAATTCTTTTATAGAATGTTATTAATATAAGGCATATCTACAACACGTGTTAACAAATGCTGGATATAATGAATGACTGCGGCATAATGAGGTAAAAGGATGCTGGCGGTTGATGGTACAAGGCTCAAGTTGTGTAAAGGCACCACCTGGTTTATTAGTTCTGTAGGTTCTCCATTGATATAAGAGACAAATTATTTGAACAAAATAGAAATACACATGTACACTGACGCTATAACATGTCAATACATACATAGTGGTAACCGCAGCATTGCATTTATGTAAATACCTTGACAACATCTAGCAGACATTGAACATCAACATGGCGCAAGTGCCACAGAAGATTGTGCTGAAAAATACGACAAAGATGAGCTTAAATGAGCGGTAAGAAGTTATGGGGTAGAGGCCCATATTTAAAACACTATATGCCTATCAACAGACTTACTGTATTATTTGCATAATAGTATAGATCAACACCGTGGAATTAAAAATTTCAACCTAATTTCTTTGTTACTGCTGTTGCTTTCAAGTATCAGTACAAGTTTGATGATATTTGTTTTCTTCAGAAAATCTTCTTTGCTTATCTATTGCTCATTTCTCTTGTTTGTCATCTTATAGTTTAGTTGCACCATTCATACGGTGAACATTCTAATACTTAATGTATAAAGATATACAACATGTATGATTAATATACTGTGCATAATTTTTGGAGAACATTACATATTTGAATTTTCAGTCATACGAATTTAGTAGTTATGGTAAAATCTATCAACATAAGCTTTTACAGTTTATCTTTTAGGTCCAGACTTGTCATTCACAATTCGTATATCCTATGTTTTATTTAATAAAATATAAGAATATGTAATTGGGGAACTTCTAGTTATAGCAAATACAATATGACCACTTTCATGGCACCAAACTCCTCAGAATCCTGAGCTAAATGCCACGGTCATTGATGTTATGTGTCCTACTGGAGAGATTCCACCAACTTATTGCAGCAGCTGAGACAGTTTGAGTCTGAGTCTGGCAACTAACCTGGGGAACAGAATAGATTAGAACCATGACAGATTGTTGAAGCTGCCTTGGCAGATTGAGTAATGAAGAACAGATTTGATATTGCTGTGTTTACATGTGCAGGTTCACAACAGTTCAGCGGACTGTGCCAGTACAGCAAGTCAGGGCCACCTTCCAGGCACAGACACAAGCATCGGCCAAGAACCGGCGGCTCGCACAACAGATGGCTAATCGCTTGTCCGTAGACACTATTCCACAACAGCCAAAACCAGTAAGTGTGTTGTCTGTCAGAGGAGCTGGGGAGGGGATTATGTCTGACATCTTCCTTATGTGTCATGTATTATTTATGTATGCTTGCAAGGGAAAGATGGTGTACATAGTGTTCGGTAATTCTGTGTGTATGTATACCTCATTGTTGATCCTTTGTCTAATTGATGATTTTTCCCTTAATTGGTATAATAGTCCATTGTACATTCCACATAAATAAATTGACATGTTATGAAATTTTACAAAATATTGCTGAAACATTGTTATTTTATCAGTAATCTTGTCAATATTATACTGATTGGATTCTGTAAAATTCCTTTAATGTTGAACGTACTATTAATGACTGGTCCCATTGTTTGCTTCATAGAGGTCCCTAAAACAGCGCCTCGGCACCAACGTGAAAGCCCGTCTCAGCTTAAGCCAAAGGGGTGTCATGAGAGGTAACCTGAGGGGGCGCACAAGGGGTCGACTAATGACCCGGGGGCGAGGAGGTCTAGTGCCTCGCGGTTCTTCCACATCCCTTGTCACAGCCAGTGACAGCGCACTGTGGACGACATCTAGGGGGCGTGTGCGAGGGGTGTTCCGAGGTGTACGGGGGCGATTCCAGAGAGGTCGAGCACTCGGCACTACAGCAGGTTTGTTACTTGGTCAAGTACTGGTAGCTAGATAGCCGATGACATTCTCAGGTAACAATTGCCTCAGCATTGACAAAAAAATCCTGAATCTGATTTGAACACCAGCCTGGTTGATGTGACTAACAGGACAGATTTGGGTGAGGAGTCACAATTCCTATCGCTTGTCACAGTACAACCACGTTGAGTGATAACAAGTACAAGCGTGTTGTTAACTTGTCACAGTACTAGCCACATTGAGTGATACCAAGTTCAAGCGTGTTGTTAACTTGTTACAGTACTAGCCACGTTGAAGTGATAACAAGTACAAGCGTGTTGTTAACTTGTCGCAGTACTAGCCACGTTGAGTGAAAACAAGTACAAGCGTTTTGTTAACTTGTCACAGTACTAGCCACGTTGAGTGATAACAAGTACAGCGTGTTGTTAACTTGTCGCAGTACTAGCCACGTTGAGTGATAACAAGTACAAGCATGTTGTTAACTTGTCGCAGTACTAGCCACGTTGAGTGATAACAAGTACAAGCGTGTTGTTAACTTGTCCAGTACTAGCCACGTTGAGTGATAACAAGTACAAGCGTGTTGTTAACTTGTCGCAGTACTAGCCACGTTGATGATAACAAGTACAAGCGTGTTGTTAACTTGTCGCAGTACTAGCCACGTCGAGTGATAACAAGTACAAGCGTGTTGTTAACTTGTCGCAGTACTAGCCACGTTGAGTGATAACAAGTACAAGCGTGTTGTTAACTTGTCCAGTACTAGCCACGTTGAGTGATAACAAGTACAAGCGTGTTGTTAACTTGTCACAGTACTAGCCACGTTGAGTGATAACAAGTACAAGCGTGTTGTTAACTTGTCACAGTACTAGCCACGTTGAGTGATAACAAGTACAAGAGTGTTGTTAACTTACGGGTCGGGCTCGTGGGACGTCACGTGGTAAGGTGTGCGTGGTACTAGCCAGGTAAGTGAACAAACTCCGTATATTTTAATTTGGGTCACAGAACCACTTGATGATCAATCACGATGTTTTTTCACATTTGATTGGTGATAAAATACACTGCTGTTCTCAATTTGTCGCAAAACTGCCATGGGTGATACGAATCTGTTTTAACTTGTCACAAAGCCACGTTAAAAAATACACGCGTGTTGTTAACTTGTCACAGTACTAGCCACGTCGAGTGATAACAAGTACAAGCGTGTTGTTAACTTGTCACAGTACTAGCCATGTTGAGTGATACCAAGTACATGCGTGTTGTTAACTTGTCACAGTACTAGCCACGTGGAGTGATAACAAGTACACGCGTGTTGTTAACTTGTCACAGTACTAGCCACGTCGAGTGATAACAAGTACAAGCGTGTTGTTAACTTGTCACAGTACTAGCCATGTTGAGTGATACCAAGTACATGCGTGTTGTTAACTTGTCACAGTACTAGCCACGTTGAGTGATAACAAGTACACGCGTGTTGTTGACTTGTCGCAGTACTAGCCACGTTGAGTGATAACAAATACAAGCGTGTTGTTAACTTGTCGCAGTACTAGCCACGTTGAGTGATAACAAGTACAAGAGTGTTGTTAACTTGCAGGTCGGGCTCGTGGGATGTCACGTGGTAGAGGTGTGCGTGGATCATTCTCAGCCAGGTAAGTGCAACAAACTCCCAAGATATATGTACTTGGCGAGAACACTTCTGATCTTCATATGCTTTTTAACAGTGATTGTGATAAATACACTGCTAGTTCTCATATTTGTAGCAAAAATGAATGGGTAGATTGATCTAGTTTATTTGCTAAAAAGAAATTATATACATGACAATTTAAACATAGTTTAGATGCGAAAGCAAATAAAGAATAAGCATATATGTAATATTACTGAGGGTAATTTGCACATGATTTTATAATTGTCATTTTTGGATTAGAAACCACTATAGAGACACATTGAGATATAAATTGTGGTAAAATATGAAAACTATATGTTTTACACAGGTTGTTTTATAAAAGATGCATCGTTCCAGATTCCGTGGAGGTCGTGGTGCTGTCGGTGCGGGTCAGAGTCTACGGGGTCGGCGTGGAGTAGGTCGAGGTCGTTGGCCACGGGGTCGTGGTCAGGGCAAGGTGGTGTCACGAGAACAGCTCGACAACCAGCTGGACGAGTACATGACAAAGACACGCACGCAGCTCGACTCAGATCTAGATGTGTATATGAATCAGGGAGACAACTGACATGCCCTTGGACAGCACCAGGGGCATGTCAACTGCCACTAATGTCTGGCCAGGATGTTGGTGGCTTGTACTTGTATCGTCACAGCTGAAGTGACACATTCTTGTCTTATTAGTGCTGCGTGCACATATGGAGCAGTGCTGTGGATATTCCGCCGGTGAACGTCTGAATGAGCACTTTCTCTTTTCATCAGCACCAAAGGTTCATCACACAGGACTTTACATGTGTAAAATGCATTTGGAATTTTCTTCGTGTGTGCACAAAAACTGCCGTGGTTTGACAAGTGGATTTGACTGTTGTGTTTCTATAGACTTGCTTGAATAATGAATACCTCGAAACAGACTCTTGTCACATCCGATAATGATCATGCATGGACTGATTTATACTGTACTGTCCTCACAGAAACACCCTCATTGGTTCCACAAGAGTTGGTTTTATTGTCCTATTGTGTTTTTGTCTGCTACTGTGGAATCATGAATTTGGGTCTAACTGAAATGCAAATCTGCCAGTTCACATCAGAACCAAACTTCAGTAATACCAAGGGTTTTCTGCTGAATGGTTAAATGGTTGGGTACTTCTGCTACAACTCAAGATGTAGTTTCTGTTTTCGATGCTTTCTAATATGTTGATTGAGCATTTTAACCAAAATGATTTTTTACTGATAGGTAGTAGATCTTATTTTATACAAAGTTGTATCACATGGATCATGGAACATTCAATATACGTAGTAAGACTTGGACAAACCGGTGTTAACTTTAAGAGCAGGTTGACGATGTTTTTAAACCAAACTAGATATAAAGTTGCTGTTATGTCGATAGGTTCATTAGGGAAAGAATATACTGGCAGCATTGAATTAGATTTGTAATGTTAGCTGCTAGATGTGTTCAATAAAGGCATGTCGTAATGACAAAGAAGTTAAAATAAATTGTCTATTTCGGAGCCTGTGGTCTTTCAGTGAAATGTTTGCAATGCGTTTTGTCTGTGTGTGCATAGTGCATACGTGTAGGCATGTTTGCTCAAGAAACGTCTGGACCATTCCTAACTAAAAAATTAACTAAGCCTTGCATAGTTTATTCATAATTATTTAAGTGTCACTCTGTAAGCATTCTGTAATCCAATTCCTCACAGATTAGATAAAACATGCCAAGTGAAAACCTAGTTTTCAAGCAAGAACAAGACAATGGATTATGGAAAAGAGCAAACCCATGGTTAAGATGGAATGAATCAAATAGGGATCATGTTCAGTCATGTTATGTACACTTTATTGTACAGGTAATACCACCATGAAATAGTTCCCTAATAACTGTCCATGCATCTGATCACTTTCAACTGTTCCTTGTATGTTTCCACCCAACCAGTGCCAGGTTTCTAGGCGAGATCTCGTCATCGAATATTGGCACTGCTGTGGCACTGATGTCGTGCTCATGTAGAAATTGTAGTCGGTCGAGGACTACGAGACTCTCGAGGACTGGCTGCAGCGCCACCTGGAGGGCCTGGCAAGAAATATTGATTTTAAATGAGGCTGAACATTATGTACATTTTTACTTTGCAAAACAAATGCAGCAAAGTAAAGAATTATGTGCATTTATGTATAACCACTTATAAAACTAAATTAAGTATTTAATAAATATATTTTATTTCTATAATTCTTTTCAATACAATTTTAAATGAGATACTTTTTCATACATAATAACTTTTCTTAAAAGAAGTAAAAACAAACCGTTAGCTAAAATCCATTTTCAGTTTCAGAAAGAAACGGTTTCATCGAGTTGTGACATTTTAATGTGTGATAATAAAGATTTATTATAGTTCATAATTTCGATGTAATTCGGCACACTCAAATCTGTCGGTCTCACTAGCTCGCTCGGTAGACATGCTAGCATGTTGCACTACATTTAAAAATCAAACATCACCAGTTCGAATCCTGCACAGCCGATTTCTTTTTCATGCTTTCCCCCAAAGTATTAGAAAACATCTTTTTATACAATGGTGCATTGGTTGTAAATAAATTTTAATTTCCTTAAATTAATTTAACCATCTGTGTATTACCATAATATATATTATTGTATAACATCAAGACATAATCTGTATATTTTTACAAAACAGCTGCCTTCCAGTTCTAGTTATCAGATGCATACTGGTACTTACAGTGAAAGGTTCGATAAAGACCATGTCGGGCGTATGTGAAGAATAGAGATGTTGAAGTTTGTTTAGCACAAGTGCCATGTCTTGGTTCCCTGTAAAACTTAATGTTCCACCATAAGCAGGTAACTGCGACAAGCAACTCGGGGACATGGTGAAAGCCAGTTCAGTTTATACAAAATCTGCTAGGAAGTGGCACCAACATATTCACCTGAGCCTAACATTGACTAAACATATTTAATAATATTAATAGACGGTACTGTTGGCAGAAACACCTTATATTGATTGGTACGAAAGCCAGCATTACTTTTGAAATTACATGTTAATAAATACTGTAAAACGCATGTATAATATATTAAGAATTAGGGATTGTAAACACTGACATCAGGAGAATACGGATGTTGATATGACTGCAATTGAACTATCTGGTCACTAGTCAGATAGGTCAATTGTTTGCAAAGAAATATTGTCTGCATTTGAAGTGCTAGTATGGAAATGTAAATCAAAGCATCTAATTCCAAACATACTACCAATTTGTTACAATTCTTTGAATATACAGTGGTGTGGCTGTGACCAGTTATACACTGCCTACTTTAACTACCATGAACAGTTATACACTGCCTACTTGAACCACCATGAACAATTATACACCGCCTACTGAACCACCATCAACAATTATACACCACCTACTGAACCACCATCAACAGTTATACGCCACCTACTGGACTACCATAAACAGTTATACACCACCTATTGGACCACCATCAACAGTTATACACCGCCTACTGAACCACCATCAACAGTTATACACCACCCCTAACCAATCAACATTATACCATCTGACCACCATCAACAGTTATACACCACCTACTGAACCACCATCAACAGTTATACACCACCTACTGGACCACCATCAACAGTTATACACCACCTACTGAACCACCATCAACAGTTATACACCACCTACTGAACCACCATCAACAGTTATACACCACCTACTGAACCACCATCAACAGTTATACACCACCTACTGAACCACCATCAACAGTTATACACCACCTACTGAACCACCATCAACAGTTATACACCACCTACTGGACCACCATCAACAGTTATACACCACCTACTGAACCACCATCAACAGTTATACACCGCCTACTGGAGCACCATCAACAGTTATACACCACCTACTGGACCATCATCAACAGTTATACACCGACTACTGAACCACCATCAACAGTTATACACGGCCTACTGAACCATCATCAACAGTTATACACAGCCTACTGAACCACCATCAACAGTTATACACCACCTACTGGACCACCATGAACAGTTATACACCGCCTACTGGACCACCATCAACAGTTATACACCGCCTACTGGACCACCATCAACAGTTATACACCACCTACTGGACCACCATCAACAGTTATACACCACCTACTGGACCACCATCAACAGTTATACACCGCCTACTGGACCACCATCAACAGTTATACACAGCCTTCTGGACCACCATGAACAGTTATACACCAGCCTACTGGACCACCATCAACAGTTATAACCGCCTACTGGACCACCAACAGTTATACACCACCTACTGGACCACCATCAACAGTTATACACCACCTACTGGACCACCATCAACAGTTATACACCACCTACTGAACCACCATCAACAGTTATACACCGCCTACTGGACCACCTACTGGACCACCATGAACCGTTATACACCACCTACTGGACCACCATTAACAGTTATACACTGCCTATTGAACCACCATGAACAGTTATACACCACCTACTGGACCACCATCAACAGTTATATACACCACCTACTGGACCACCATCAACAGTTATACACCGCCTACTGAACCACCATCAACAGTTATGGATCTGATGTTGTTGTTTACCTGATAATGTCGTCCTGTCAAACACAGCCGCCAAGTATGTATCAAAAGTGTCATAATCCTTCCTCCGCGCCACTCTACGTCTTGTCTTGGTCAGCACAGAATCCTCTGTCAGAAAACAATCAAATCTAAATGATTGTGTTGAGTACCGGTAAGTGGATTAAAGTACTGAAAAGTGATTAATTAATACCGATGATCCCCGTGGGGAAAAAGTAATTTATCTGTCAACATGTCAGTCACTTGATGGCCAACTGTGATTAAAGTCAAATAAAATTACATTTTGCTTGTTATCTAACTGACTAGATAGATGTTTTATTTATTTCAGATCAACTGTGTACATAATAATACAGTAGACACAATATTGTTAAGTATACGTAATGATTGATCTTTGGAGACCAGCACTAAGACCTAAGAGGTCGCTGTTGCGCTGACCATCACAATGAATACCTACATCTACGTATGTACATGTATTACTGATGTTATATAATGATAATAGCAAATCAAGATAATAATTATAGTAATTAGAAAATTAATATCATGGTTAGAAAAAAATGTAATGTAACATTTTAATATAATAATAATTAAGTGACTATACTTTAAGTACACGATTGGTATATAAATGAATTTATTAATAAATAAATTAAGAGAAAAGGTATCAGGTAAGTTAACATTTTTGGTTCAGCAACAATCAACACAATTACACAGGGATTCGCCTGGTTCTATGTCAACACATAATATTTTCGTGAAAAGTACCAATGTTTCAACAACCTTCACATAAACTGACAATATAAAATGTTCTTAACTTACCTGTCTGGCAGAATAGTTCAACAATCCCTCTAAATGCCACATTCTTCACGTGGTATTCATGATCTGCAGATGTCTGTCTCTGCCAGCGAGCTCTTCAATGTAAAGGTAAAATGCAATAGATTCATGAACTGTTTGATAACAAATGACATGAATGTACAGGTTTGTTCTGAGCAATCTGAAGGAACTCTGCTTGTTCCTACACCAAATAACAAGTTCTATAACCTTTCAGTTATGCCAGTTACTGAATAAAAGTGACAGAATTGGGTGTTAACTTACACCGCACAGTATGTAATATTATTATCTGAGTAAATTATCATGAACACTTAACACCTTAACACTAATCAACAGACCTTCATGTGTTCAATAAACAGAAAGAGGCAGTCTTTTTTAGACCCAGAACTGTTTCCTATGAAATATACAAGTTCTTCTCCAAGTCACCAGGTCTTGAATATTACCTGGTTTCCTGAGCAGCCAGCCTCAGTGCAAATGTGTTAAGGTGCCACTCAGGGTGTTTCTCCTGAGCATGTTTCATCACTGCTCGTAGCTTGGAACTCATCGGGAAACTCTTGTATTCCTGTGAGTCTGCAGTGTAACCAGACATAATGTTACATTGCACTGTAAAAACAGCCATATGTCTTTGATTCCAATAAAATTTCTCTTAAACAAGTGTTGTGAAATCAAGAAACGACTTACATACAGTCAATTTACAAAGAAAGCCAACAATGTGAGCAAACCGGAGTAGATGCATTTTAATCTAGCAAACTAGCAATACAATACTTACTGTTATAACATATTTCATGACATTTTAGAGAGTTAGACAAACTGAATGAATATCCTGACTCTGTGTACAGGCAAACAAATTAAATTAACAATCGTCACAAAATACATATGCAATTGTGATTGAGAATCTAACTGGTTCCAAATGAACCGTGCCTAGTTGTGTCTGCAAGTGATGATCAAAATGGATGCCAAACTAATATATTTTGTTGACATTTTTGTTTCAGGGAGTTTTATTTATTACAAAAACATCAGAGAAACTTGTTATATGTGCAGTCATTTTGTTCTAGGAGACATCAGGCTACAAAAAAGTAATTTCCATATACAACCATTATCAACAAAGCGGGCAAAGGCATTGTTTGACAGAGGTTGTGCACATAATTGTGATTGTGACATTGCCTAGCTGACGTATCTACATCAATTGTCACATTTCTGCCTGAAGGAATATGATCCTGTGCAGGTCATGTTGTTGTAGCAGCAGCCAACACATGAATGAACATGAACATGAACATGAACATGAACATGAACATGAACATGAACATGAACATGAACCTGTGCAGGTCATGTTGTGGTAGCAGCAGCCAACACATGAATGAACATGAACATGAACATGAACATGATCATGAACATGAACATGAACATGAACATGAACATGAACATGAACATGAACCTGTGCAAGGTCATATTGTGGTAGTAGCAGCCAACACATGAATGAACATGAACATGAACCTGTGCAAGGTCATGTTGTGGTAGTAGCAGCCAACACATGAATGAACATGAACCTGTGCAGGTCACGTTGTGTTAACAACAGGTAACACATGAATGAACATGAACATGAACCTGTGCAGGTCATGTTGTGTTAACAGCAGCCAACACATGAATGAACATGAACATGAACCTGTGCAGGTCATGTTGTGTTAACAGCAGCCAACGCATGAATGAACATGAACATGAACATGAACCTGTGCAGGTCATGTTGTGTTAACAGCAGCCAACGCATGAATGAACATGAACATGAACCTGTGCAGGTCATGTTGTGTTAACAGCAGCCAACACATGAATGAACATGAACCTGTGCAGGTCATGTTGTGTTAGCAGCAGCCAACACATGAATGAACATGAACATGAACCTGTGCAGGTCATGTTGTGTTAGCAGCAGCCAACACATGAATGAACATGAACATGAACCTGTGCAGGTCATGTTGTGTAGCAGCAGCCAACACATGAATGAACATGAACATCAACCTGTGCAGGTCATGTTTGTTACAGCAGCCAAACGAATGAACATGAACATGAACCTGTGCAGGTCATGTTGTGGTAACAGCAGCCAACACATGAATGAACATGAACATGAACCTGTGCAGGTCATGTTGTGTTAACAGCAGCCAACGCATGAATGAACATGAACCTGTGCAGGTCATGTTGTGTTAACAGCAGCCAACACATGAATGAACATGAACATGAACATGAACCTGTGCAGGTCATGTTGTGGTAGCAGCAGCCAACACATGAATGAACATGAACATCAACCTGTGCAGGTCATGTTGTGTTAACAGCAGCCAACGCATGAATGAACATGAACCTGTGCAGGTCATGTTGTGGTAGCAGCAGCCAACACACACAAGGCAGTCGATGTCTGTCGTCCGGGTCAGCAACCGCAGCATGGTTGGGGTCAGGTCACCACAGCAGTGCAATCCCATCATGCACAGGGGCATTCCCTGAGGACCCTGTGACTTGTCAGTGATCCCAGGTTCCAAAGCTGTGGAGTAATGCACATGATTAGTGATAGTCCAGGGGATATTCTACTCTGCTAGTAGGATGTTTAAAATCATGTTAATTTCAATTTCTATTTATTTGTCATGCAATGGACTTAGTGGAGTTTCTTCACAGAACAGATTTTTTCTCTTGAAAAACTGTTGTTTAAAACTTCATGATTTGGACATTATCCTGTTTCTAATACCACTATAAAATGCCCATTCTACTACAGATCATTTATTTTAATTCATGCATATGCAGAAGATGGTGCAATACTCACTCACACATCATTCATGCTATACTCACTCACTCACTCACTCACTCACTCACTCACTCACTCACTCACTCACTCACTCACTCACTCACTCACTCACTCACTCACTCACTCACTCACTCACTCACTCACCCACCCACTCACTCACTCACTCTCTTTTATGTTTACCTACAACACCAACCAACCCAGCACCCACACCACACCCACTCACCCAGCACCCACACCACACTCACTCACCCAGCACCCACACCACACCCACTCACCCAGCACCCACACCACACTCACTCACCCAGCACCCACACCACACCCACTCACCCAGCACCCACACCACACCCACTCACCCAGCACCCACACCACACCCACTCACCCAGCACCCACACCACACTCACTCACCCAGCACCCACACCACACTCATTCACCCAGCACCCACACCACACCCACTCACCCAGCACCCACACCCACTCACCCAGCACCCACACCACACTCACTCACCCAGCACCCACACCACACCCACTCACCCAGCACCCACACCACACCCACTCACCCAGCACCCACACCACACCCACTCACCCAGCACCCACACCACACTCAATCACCCAGCACCCACACCACACCCACTCACCCAGCACCCACACCACACTCACTCACCCAGCACCCACACCACACTCACTCACCCAGCACCCACACCACACTCACTCACCCAGCACCTACACCACACTCACCCACCCAGCACCTACACCACACTCACTCACCCAGCACCCACACCACACTCACTCATCCAGCACCCACACCACATCCACCCACCCAGCACCTACACCACACTCACTCACCCAGCACCAACACCACAGTCACTCACCCAGCACACACACCACACTCACTCACCCAGCACCCACACCACACTCACTCGCCCAGCACCCACGCCACACTCACTCACTCAGCACCCACAACACACTAACCCAGCACCCACAACACACTCACTCACCCAGCACCCACACCACATTCACTCGCCCAGCACCCACACCACACTCACTCGCCCAGCACCCACACCACACTCACTCGCCAGCACCCACACCACACTCACTCACCCAGCACCCACACCACACTCACTCGCCCAGCACCCACGCCACACTCACTCACCCAGCACCCACACCACACTCACTCACCCAGCACCCACACCACACTCACTCACCCAGCACCCACACTACACTCACTCACCCAGCACCCACACCACACTCACTCACCCAGCACCCATACCACACTCACTCACCCAGCACCCACACCACACTCACTCACCCAGCACCCACACCACACTCACTCGCCCAGCACCCACGCCACACTCACTCACCCAGCACCCACACCACACTCACTCACCCAGCACCCATGCCACACTCACTCACCCAGCACCCACAACACACTCACTCACCCAGCACCCACACCACACTCACTCACCCTGCACCCATGCCACACTCACTCACCCAGCACCCATAACACACTCACTCACCCAGCACCCACACCACACTCACTCACCCAGCACCCACACCACACTCACTCGCCCAGCACCCACACCACACTCACTCACCCTGCACCCATGCCACACTCACTCACCCAGCACCCATAACACACTCACTCACCCTGCAACCACACGACACTCACTCACCCAGCACCCACAACACACTCACTCGCCCAGCACCCACACCACACTCACTCACCCTGCACCCATGCCACACTCACTCACCCAGCACCCACAACACACTCACTCACCCAGCACCCACACCACACTCACTCACCCAGCACCCACACCACACTCACTCATCCAGCACCCATGCCACACTCACTCACCCAGCACCCACACCACACTCACTCACCCTGCACCCATGCCACACTCACTCACCCAGCACCCACAACACACTCACCCAGCACCCACACCATACTCACTCACCCAGCACCCACACTCACTCACCCAGCACCCATGCCACACTCACTCACCCAGCACCCACACTCACTCACCCAGCACCCATGCCACACTCACTCACCCAGCACCCACACTCACTCACCCAGCACCCACACCATACTCACTCACCCAGCACCCACACTCACTCACCCAGCACCCATGCCACACTCACTCGTCTGTCATAATGTAAAGACAGATTGCCTCTACTGACAGATACTTGGTCAAGACTGTGCACTCACCATGTGATAGTTGCCCTTCATTCTGTGTCATGTTCTGCTCCTGCTGTGACTGACTTGCCTCCTCTACCAGAGACTTGTCTCCTTTCAAACACTCTTCATCTAAGAGCTCATTATGAAGCATCTGGTGAAATTCTGTGAAACACTCATCAGTGTCACACAGTGTGAAGGTGACTGATCGGAAGTCTGTATTTGATAATTCTGAAATATAAATGTATAACATTACAGCAACAATAAATATAAAATATAATAAATAAATATATATATATTTCAAATATATATAATATATATATATATATATATATATATATATAATAAATAAGTAAAATGTATTATTTATGCAGCAAAGAGTCTAAATGTTAAGCTTTGTTCTGCTTAAAAACAGCAGTCTGCTAATATGGGAAAATTATAATATATGACGAGTGTTTGCTATATATATATATATATATATATATATATATATATATATATATATATATATATATATATAGAAACACTGTCATATATATAATTTTCCCATATATATATATATATATATATATATATATACAATAATATAAAATTTAATAAATAAATAAATAAATATATATATATTTCAAATATATATACATATATAAATATATATATATATAGTAAATAAGTAAAATGTATTATTTATGCAGCAAAGAGTCTAAATGTTAAGCTTTGATCTGCTTAAAAACAGCAGTCTACCTAATAGGGAAAATTATAATATATGCAGTGTTTGCTATATATATATATATATATATATATATATATATATATATATATATATATATAGCAAACACTGTCATATATTATAATTTTCCCATATATATATATATATATATATATATATATATACAGCTGTTTTAAACAGACCAAAGCTTAAAATTTAGACTCTTTGCTGCATGAATAATACATTTTACTTTAAACTCCCTCCTCTGTGCAGGTACCTTGTTGATGGTGATGCAGCTTGTCTAACAAAGAGGACAAGGTCGACTGGTACGAGCAGTTATAACAGGCACTCGCCAAAATGCCACAACATGACATGCTTTTGATCATCGGAGACATAAATGCCAAAGTTGGTACTGAAAACTGTAACTGTGAAAGGGCAAAGGGCAAACATGGTTCTGGTCTGATGAATGACAATGGTGAATGCCTTGTTGGCTTCTGGTTAAACAACAACTGTATAATTGGAGGTACAGTGTACCATCTTTGCACACCGAGACATCCACAAGCTCACCTGGAAATCACCTGATGGTAGAACAAGCAACCAGATCAACCACATTATCATAAATGGAAAATGGCATAGGTCCCTTCAAGATGTGAGAGTTGGCTGTGGAGCTGACATTTACAGTGACCACTATTTGGTAATGGCATGCATCACGTTGAAGCTTCACAGAGTGGTGCCACAGAGTCACCGCCGGAAACAACTAGATGTCACAAGGATCGCATGCCCAGTCACCAAACAGGAGTTTGTTTTGGAGCTGAGAAACTACTTCAGTGCATTAGCAGACACATTATGGGAGTCTGACCATGAAACCACCAACAAATGGGGCACCATCAAGAATATGTCAAAGCAGCTACCAAAGTCTTGGGCCACAAGAAGAAGAACCACAAGGAAAGGTTAACACTGGTAAGATGGGAAAAGAATTAGAAATGGAAACAACTGAAAATGAAGATGCTGAGTACCAAATCATCAAAGCTCCAACAATAGGTCCAAGAAGCCTACAAAGGCAAAGACAAGGAAGTGAAAAAGAGTGCCAGAAGTAACAAGATGTCCTTTGTAGAAGGGCTAGCAGCAGAAGTGTGCTGCAGCAAGAGGTGAACTGAGCACTGTCTATAAGATCACCAAACGTCTCTGTGGTAATTATACTAATCACTCGGCCTCCGTGAAAGGCAAAGATGGCAGCACTATTATAACTGAACGTGAACAGGCCGACAGATGGGTTGAGCACTTCTGTGAAATCCTGAACCACCCCCAGCCAGATAAACCCCCCGACCCCCCCACCAGCCAGATGACCTCCACATCGACACCAAACCCCCCCCCAACAGAAGTGGAAGTCAAAAATGCCATCAAAGCTATGAAGAGTGGAAAAGCCCCAAGTATAGACTCTATTCATGCTGAAATGTTGAAGGCCGACCTCAGTACAGCTACCAGAGACCTGACTGAATTGTTCGAGTCCATTTGGGACAAAGATACTATCCCAAGTGACTTCCAAAGATTGTTCCACTGATAGAGAAGTTTTACATCCACTTTGAATGCAGCGTCACCCTCGGTAATGGATCGTCTGAGTGCTTCCCAGTGAAATCTGGTGTTAGACAAGGGTGTATCCTCTTGCCCATCCTCTTCTTGGTCGTCATCAACTGGGTTATGTGGGAAACTACAACAAATAAACCCAGGGGTACCCAGTGGACACTCTTCTCCCAGACAGAAAACCTAGACTTTGCCAATGACCTTGCATTTCTATCAGTAAAACTTGACCATCCGCAGGAACAACCTGATAGATTAGACAGCTACGCAAAGCAAACTGGGCTTACCTTCAGTACCACCAAGACACAAGTGATGAGTATCAATGCCACACCAACCGCACATGTTACTCTTAATGGTGAACCATTTGTGTTTGTACAGGACTTAATGTACCTGGGTAGTGTCACCAGTAAAGACAATGGAGCCCAAAAAGACATCAAAGCAAGAGTGGTTTCGCCAAACTTCGGAACATTTGGAAGTGCAAGCAGTATACCATGAAAACAAAGATAAGACTTCACAACAGTAATGTGAAGTCTATCTTACTGTATGGCTCAGGGTGGTGGTGATTGGTTAAAGGGCTTAAAAGGGGACATGGCAAAGATTGACCCATTCCACAATGAATGTTTGAAAAAGATCTGCCGGACATTCTGGCCAAATAAAATATCTAATGTGGAACTCCATAAGAAGACGGGTTGCAACAGTGCTGTCCTGGAAATTAAACGCTGACGATTGACATGGCTAGGACACATCCTGAGAATGCATAAAGACAGTTTCCCCAAAGTTATCCTAAGATGGGCGCCACCTGGAAGAAGGAAGCCAGGACGACCAAAGACAACATGGCAAAAGACAGTAATGGCGGTGTTAGAAGATATGGGGCTCTCATGAGGCGAGGCTCAGGCTGCAGCAAAGGGCAGGACCCTGTGAAGGAACATTGTTGTAGTCTTATGTCCCACTGGGGATGAAGGCGAAAAGTAAGTAAGCAATTTAAAATCCACACTGTTACCATACATAGTTGTATTATTTTAAACCCAAAATATTCTCTTGATTTTGAGAGAGTTTTGTCTTGGACATTATATATCAAATCTCTCATGATGGAGCGGTCGACCAATGCTGCCTCTACGATTGTATACTTACACATATACACTGTATTTTGTTTATCAGGCTGTTACGTTTCCTTCAGCAAACTGACCTTTTTTCCTGACTTGTTGCTCTGCGCTGTGTGTGCGAGTGTTGACACCCTCCAGGCCCAGCACCCTGTAGCCATAGTCCGCACTCAGCACCTGGCCCAAGTACCCCTGCAATGGAAGGTCACCGTTGAGGGGCTGGATATATCCACTATTACCCCCCACTATTTCTGAAATGGGAATGCAGAATAGTGGTTTTAGAATAGCTTTAAGACGGACACAGTTGAAGTTTTGATAAGTGTCGGTGGAGGTCAGTTGAAAGATCTTTTTGGTAGGCCATTGTAAGATAATCAGAATAGTAATTACCAGTAATATAAGTTAAATCAAGACGTATAATAATCTTGAAGCACTGATAACAGTAATTTAATCTACACCTATATTGGTTATGACAAATAAACCTTACATTTGAAAGGATTTACTTACAAGACCGGAACCTATATCAACAATATGCCGCACTGCGCATTCCTTGCAGAGTTTATCCACAACAGCTGCCATCTGACTGACTTCATGGATTTTCTTTGGATTCATTCCTTTTCTCATATTTTTGTCCAGTTCACTTCCTATCACATGACCTGGCTGTGGACTCCTGGGAAGTGACAACGTCTGGCATGTCTTGATGAACTCTTTCAAGCTTTCAGGCCATGATTCCTACAGCAAATACATTGTTATGATCAATAAGTTATATGTGGGTGATTTGTTTAAACAATTTGGTTATTTGAGTTTAGAGATTATATATAATCAGAAGAATGCATCCCCATGTACCAGTGGATGTTATGCTGTTGATTATGCCAGTCTCAATATCACTGGCAAAGTGCCAACAATCTTGCTGCCTTTCAAGATTTGGCAGTTTTGTTTTGGCCTATGGTGCTGTGTGCGAAGTTGAAGAATGTTTTTGAATACATAGTACAACTCGGCAACTTGTGAGAATGGTAAAAAAGTAATTATGCTGGGTTTTCTAGTAAAATATTGTGAAGTGGGGCACTGGTATTTAGTACTATTTATATTACCCATCAGAGTTCCCGCAACATGGCGCGGGGACTGGCAGTTCCAGGTCCAGTTCTACAGTACAGTTTTACAACTAGTTCAGTGAACTTCCACACATTTTTTGTGTTATATCTGCTGGGGCAGTGCAGCCAATTACCATTTGTGCAGATGGAAGAAGGTTGCTGGAAGTGTTTATATAATTCAGAAAGCATTTGTAGGACATTATTTAAACAAAAGATGGTTGTTGTCGATAAATTGTTTATTTGTATGCGGATAAATTATTAAATATGTGAAAACACTACAGTGTGTCCAGCATCTGTGACATTACCTTGAAGAATCCATGTGGAAGAGCACTCAACTCATGCCCTGCCAGTGATGTCAGAGGATCTTTCCACTAAAATGTAATAACAATACAACTTCAGTGATTAAATATGTCATATGAAATACATGTTCCACAACACATCTAGGATACACAATTTTGCCACTTGTCCACATCTTTATGACAGGGTGGCTTCCTCATTCAGACACAATCCCAGCACACTAATGTTTTTTTGGGGGGATATGTTGGTTTATGTGGATATTGTGTTATATATTTACATAAATTATGTTGCAGACAATTTTGGAATGTGATGAAATACTAGTGTTTTAATGTTCAACTTCATATGTGCCGTACTCACGGTAGAGATAAAGGCTTAGTCAGTAACTTTCACTTTTAATTAAATATTACATATAATTAAATCTCATATTACATATACCAACTGAACCTATTATTACTTATAGGTTCTTACAGGTCCTTTTAAGGTTTGTTTAGATATTCCTGCTTCTTGTGCCAGCTCTCTGTTTTAACTTTTTTTTCGGACTCTGTGCACACATCCGAGTTTGACACAATCTATTCAAGAGGTGGTGTAGTGTGTTTAGTTTTTATAGGGTGGTTTTTCCAAAATCTATTAAAATAAATCCTAAAACGACTTCAGTGATGGAGTGTCAACCATAGACTGTGAGAGACTGTTGCATACATCAATGCATTTGTGTATAAATAATTTTTTCTAATGTTTAAATGGCAGCTTTCTTAATTTGTTTAGGTTGTGTCCTCTTTTTTAATCATTTTCTCTCAGTGTCAAAACATTTGATTTAACAGCAGAATAATTTTTAGTATCACATATATCTCAATTTTTTAGTATCGTATAAATCTCAATCATATCTCCCCTAAGTATGTAAGTGTAGGTAGTTTTATTCACTGCAGACATTCTTTATAATATAATTCTTTGCATCTGGGAATTAGTTTAGTTGAATATTTTCAAGAGCTGTAATTTTCATTAATTAAGAACGCCATACCTGGCTTGCATATTCAACAGGTAGTTTGGTCTGGTACCTTGCAAAAGTCAGTGGCCTGTCTAAAATTTAATGTCAATCCATTTGTATCCATTGTATAATAATATTAACAGTGTTTCCCATATATAAACATCCTCATCATAAACAACTGGCTGTCTTGTTAGATTAGGCTTTAGTCCTTTTTAGTTTAATCGGTTCAGTCTCATGAGCACAACCTTTGCCATGCATGTATACAAACCAGCCACAAGTTTGAGCCATGCTGAACTTTGAACTGATATGAGATCATAGCTACAAGTTTTGTTAAATCACAATTTCTTGACTAAATTAGTTCTGAGTTCTAATTATCCAATAAACACCCTTTCCAACCTGCTCTGCGAATATTAGCAACTAATTCCCTAATTCGCAGAGCAGTGACGGCATTGGTCTGCGAATATTGGCACTGTTTCCCTAATTGGCAGAAAAGTGACGTCACTGTCCTGCGAATAGCCAGAGGGGACATAATAATAACGAAGTGTCTACGCGTACGTGAGCCGTATCTTTAGACCCGTGGCTTAACTGTACGTGAGGATGCGCACGTATCCTGTTTTTCAATTCTGTGCAAGCGTGCTGCGTCCGTCTCGTCGCATCGGTACAGCGGAATTACACAAGGGAGCGATTTTGTTCGACATTGTTAGATTTACTGACTGCCATAGGGCTACATATATGTCAACTTGCGAAAAAATAACACGCACAAAATCTCACGTATATTTAGAACTGATTGCCAAAAGAGCTTCCGTTCATACGTACATCAACATGCATGGGCGGAAAAAACTCACGTACTTTTATATTTGTTTGCGCGAAAAACCCCACCTAGGCCTACTTTTAGATCTGAGTTCTAATGATACGGCAATAGAGCTTATGTATATAAACATGCATGTGCAGGGAAACGTTTGGAACTGACAGCAACTAAAGATAAGGCTCACATATAGAAATCATGCGCATGCGCTTATCGAATGCCGTACCTTAGATAAACGATGCTAAAAATACAGCTCATGTAACCGAATATAAAAGCATACGCATGAGCAGTATGAATGCCGTACTTTTAGACTGGCGGCCTAAACGTACGGCTCACGTACGCGTAGCCACTGCCTAATAATAATGATTAACGTGGCTTACATCTGGTGGAATCTTCTCCCATGTTTTGTCAACAAAATATTTTGTCAACTGCAAGTCATAAACCCACTGATATCGGATCGTGAACTCAACGATGGCTTCCAGAGTATCAACTGGGCTTACTGCCTCAATGTCCATATTTCAGCGTTTGGCCTGGGACAGCTTGTTTGCGATGTGGATGGACGGTGAGCGATAATACAAGGTATACAGCAAATATAATTAAATGCAATAGCAATCGCTACAAATACACTCGTGAAACAACGAGATATTGTGAACAACACATATACTATATGCTACCGTGGTGAATCATGTTGGCAATAGCGACACATAGTAAAATATGTCGTAAAATATTCGTTGGACGATATCGTTTCTGTGGGCGCAGCCATGTTTATCCGCGAAGCACGGACTGTCATTGGGCAAACATAGCATGCCAGAAAAACATCACTGATAATCTACTTTTCTAACTGAAATCATCACAGCTGTGGCGTATATTTTGGACCGTTGTTAGATTATGTAATGAACACTCTGTTGACCATGTTTACCACGATTTCGTAACAACGTTCAGGGTGAGGAATGTATCGGAAGGATCAGTTGGCCTGACTTGCCCCGACTCTTTCAACAAAGCCGACTCGAGCTGATCCTACTCTAGAAAGGAGGCCGTACCCGGTGTAAGGGTCAGTAGCAAGAATACTTCCGTGTATTATGCATGCTCTTTTAACCTGCAAACATCACCCACTCACTTTTGATAAACCATTCTAGCAAAATCCGATCTAATAATAGATCATTTTCCTAAATGCAGCAGACGTAATTTCTGACGTTATGTCAATATATGTGAAAACAAAGTGTCAAATTCCATTTCAATCCAGTATTGTGAAGTTATGTTCTACCAGTAAATTCAGTTATTACTTTCAATTATATGTAAAACTGGCACTTCAGTTATCGATTTCATCATTATTACATTGTTATCTTGATTCCCCTGTGCACTAGTTCCACAATTTAACATTATCCCAGGCATATTGATGTTATGAAAATATTGCATCTGAACTTGTTGAGCTCCAAAGAGCAACCTGCTCTGCATTAACATATGCTGCTATATACCTTTCACAGCCACAGCATGCGGATTGGCCCAAACTGGGTCACTCTTTCAGCCTCAAAAGTGTGGTAAGATGCAATATTTTGGTGACATTAACATGCCTGGGATTCTGTGGAAGGATCGAACAATTTACGAAGTGTCTACGCGTACGTGAGCTGTATCTTTAGACCCGGATGCGTGCGTATCCTGTTTTTCAATTCTGCGCAAGCATGCTGCATCCGTCTCGTCGCATCGGTACAGCGGAATTACACAAGGGAGCGATTTTGTTCGACATTGTTAGATTTACTAACTGCCATAGGGCTACATATATGTCAACTTGCGAAAAAATAACACGCACAAAATCTCACATATATTTAGAACTGAGTGCCAAAAGAGCTTCCGTTCGTATGTACATCAACATGCATGCGCGTAAAAAATCTTGTACTTTTATATTTATTTGCTAAAGATACGGCATGCACGCACGAAAAAAATCACCTACCGAGGTAGGCCTACTTTTAGATCTGAGTTCTAAAGATATGGCAATAGAGCTTATGTATATAAACATGCATGTGCGTGGAAACTTTTGGAACTGGCAGCTACTAAAGATAAGGCTCACGTATAGAAATCATGCGCATATTAAATGCCGTACCTTAGATAAACGATGCTAAAAATACAGCTCATGTAACCGAAAATAAAAGCATATGCATGCGCAGTATGAATGCCGTACTTTTAGACTGGCGGCCTAAACGTACGGCTCATAAGGTATAAAATGTTGGCAAAAAAATATGTATATAACAGTGTTCAGTTTAGGCTGCCATAGGCACGATATTTGTTAGATTGTCCCACCAAAATTGCTTGAATGCGTCTAAGCACTCGGCACACACAGATTGAATCAACACGCTTTTGAAAAAACTAATCTTATATTAAAATACACAAGCATATTTTTTATTGTTAAATGTGTCCTGTTGCACTATATTGCAAATGCAAACAGTGGAATCTGCCACGTACGAAGACCAGTAATAATTAGTAAACTTATTATTCTGTGCTGATATCTTAAATGCGCGCCGTTAGGCTGAACTTGTCCGCTGACTGCTAGCACCAACTGGGAAGCAGAGCGCTCGCAAACAATGTGCCAAAAGTGTGACTTGGCCTAGATCCCAGATTAAACCATTTGTCTAGTCATACACAGGGACAGGCAAAAGTTGTCATTGGAGCATGGTGGAAAAGCAATTTCAAACAAATATGTTTTCAGTTTTTTACGAAAGGTGTCTATAGTTTCAGAAGATTTAATCATAATAGGGAGTTGATTCCAAATTGTTGCGCAGCAACAGAGAAAGCACGTTTGCCAATATTCAGCTTAGTTGTAGGATCAAAACGTTGTTTAGAAACAGATGATCTAAGGGTCCTAGAGATATCAGAGAAATACGCCAGATTAAGTAAGTATGTAAGTAAGTATATAAAGATGGAATCAAGGTGGACCCTGATACTAAAGAGGCTTATCAAAACTTCAGTTACCAGCTAAATTGTCATCCATTACCCTAACCCTATCGAACTTATTTCACACCCTCCCTGACTGAATGGATGGTATCAGAAATACTATCTATACATAGGTTGATATTCTTTTAAATGTTCCAATGCAACCTCATGCAGCGTATGACTCCAACAGACCCCTCCTGCAGCGTATGACTCCAACAGACCCCTACTGCTGCATATGACTCTGGGACAACAGACCCCTCCTGCAGCGTATGACTCCAACCGACCCCTCCTGCAGTGTATGACTCCAACAGACCCCTCCTGCAGCATATGACTCCAACAGACCCCTCCTGCAGCATATGACTCCAACTGACCCCTCCTGCAGCATATGACTCCAACTGACCCCTCCTGCTGCATATGACTCTGGGACAACAGACCCCTCGTGCAGCGTATGACTCCAACCGACCCCTCCTGCAACGTATGACTCCAACAGACCGCCCCTGCAGCATATGACTCCAACTGACCCCTTCTGCAGAGTATGACTCCAGCTGACCCCTCCTGCAGCATATGACTCCAACTGACCCCTCCTGCAGTGTATGACTCCAACAGACCCCTCCTGCAGCGTATGACTCCAACAGACCCCTCCTGCAGCGTATGAATCGAGTAAAGTAAAACAAATTGAATGACCCCTGCCCAGTGTTTCACACAGGGGGCATCACTCCAACTGACCCCTCCTGCAGCGTATGACTCCAACAAACCCCTCCTGCAGCATATGACTCCAACAGATCCCTCCTGCAGCATATGACTCCAACAGACCCCTCCTGCAGCATATGACTCCAACAGACCCCTCCTTCAGCATATGACTCTAACTGACCCCTCCTGCAGCATATGACTCCAACAGATCCCTCCTGCAGCATATGACTCCAACAGACCCCTCCTGCAGCATATGACTCCAACAGACCCCTCCTGCAGTGTATGACTCCAACTGACCCCTCCTGCAGCATATGACTCCAACAGACCCCTCCTGCAGCATATGACTCCAACAGACCCCTCCTGCAGCGTATGACTCCAACAGACCCCTACTGCAGCGTATGACTCCAACTGACCCCTCCTGCAGCATATGACTCCAACAGACCCCTCCTGCAGCGTATGACTCCAACAGACCCCTCCTGCAGCGTATGACTCCAACAGACCCCTCCTGCAGCATATGACTCCAACAGACCCCTCCTGCAGCGTATGACTCCAACAGACCCCTCCTGCAGCGTATGACTCCAATAGACCCCTCCTGCAGCGTATGACTCCAACCGACCCCTCCTGCAGCGTAAGACTCCAACAGACCCCTCCTGCAGCGTATGACTCCAACAGACCCCTCCTGCAGCATATGACTCCAACAGACCCCTCCTGCAGCATATGACTCCAACTGACCCCTCCTGCAGCATATGACTCCAACTGACCCCTCCTGCTGCATATGACTCTGGGACAACAGACCCCTCGTGCAGCGTATGACTCCAACAGACCCCTCCTCCAGGTATGACTCCAACATACCCCTCCTGCAGCTATGAATCGGGAAAAAAATGACCCCTCCGTGCAACAGGGATACTCCAACGACCCCTCCTGCAGCGTATGACTCCAACAGACCCCTCCTGCAGCATATGACTCCAACAGACCCCTCCTGCAGCGTATGACTCCAACAGACCCCTCCTGCAGCGTATGACTCCAACAGACCCCTCCTGCAGCATATGACTCCAACAGACCCCTCCTGCAGCATATGACTCCAACGACCCCTCCTGCAGCGTATGACTCCAACAGACCCCTCCTCAGCATATGACTCCAACAGACCCCTCCTGCAGCGATATGACTCTGGGACAACAGACCCCTCCTGCAGCATATGACTCCAACAGACCCCTCCTGCAGCATATGACTCCAACAGACCCCCTCCTGCAGCAGTATGACTCCAACGACCCCTCCTGCAGCATATGACTCCAACAGACCCCTCCTGCAGCATATGACTCCAACAGACCCCTCCTGCAGCGTATGACTCCAACAGACCCCTCCTGCAGCGTATGACTCCAACAGACCCCTCCTGCAGCGTATGACTCCAACAGACCCCTCCTGCAGCATATGACTCCAACTAGACCCCTCCTGCAGCGTATGACTCCAACAGACCCCTCCTGCAGCATATGACTCCAACTGACCCCTCCTGCAGCGTATGACTCCAACAGACCCCTCCTGCAGCGTATGACTCCAACAGACCCCTCCTGCAGCGTATGACTCCAACAGACCCCTCCTGCAGCATATGACTCCAACAGACCCCTCCTGCAGCGTATGACTCCAACAGACCCCTCCTGCAGCATATGACTCCAACAGACCCCTCCTGCAGGATATGACTCCAACAGACCCCTCCTGCAGCTATGACTCCAACAGACCCCTCCTGCAGCAGTATGACTCCAACGACCCCTCCTGCAGCATATGACTCCAACTGACCCCTCCTGCTGCATATGACTCGGACAACAGACCCCTCCTGCAGCGTATGACTCCAACGACCCCTCCTGCAGTATGACTCCAACAGACCCCCTGCAGCATATGACTCCAACGACCCCTTCTGCAGCAGTATGACTCCAAATGACCCCTCCTGCAGCTATGACTCCAACAGACCCCTCCTGCAGCGTATGACTCCAACAGACCCCTCCTGCAGCAGTATGACTCCAACAGACCCCTCCTGCAGCGATATGACTACAAATAAGACCCCTCCTGTTCCAGGGGTATGACTCCAACGACCCCTCCTGCAGCAGTATGACTCCAACAGACCCCTCCTGCAGCGTATGACTCCAACAGACCCCTCCTGCAGCATATGACTCCAAAGACCCCTCCTGCAGCTATGACTCCAACAGACCCCTCCTGCAGCGTATGACTCCAACAGACCCCTCCTGCAGCATATGACTCCAACAGACCCCTCCTGCAGCATATGACTCCAACAGACCCCTCCTGCAGCATATGACTCCAACAGACCCCTCCTGCAGCGTATGACTCCAACAGACCCCTCCTGCAGCTATGACTCCAACAGACCCCTCCTGCAGCTATGACTCCAACAGACCCCTCCTGCAGCGTATGACTCCAACAGACCCCTCCTGCAGCGTATGACTCCAACAGACCCCTCCTGCAGCTATGACTCCACAGACCCCTCCTGCAGCATATGACTCCAACAGACCCCTCCTGCAGCGTATGACTCCAACAGACCCCTCCTGCAGCATATGACTCCAACAGACCCCTCCTGCAGCATATGACTCCAACAGACCCCTCCTGCAGCGTATGACTCCAACAGACCCCTCCTGCAGCTATGACTCAACGACCCCTCCTGCAGCGTAGACTCCAACAGACCCCTCCTGCAGCGTATGACTCCAACAGACCCCTCCTGCAGCATATGACTCCAACAGACCCCTCCTGCAGCGTATGACTCCAACAGACCCCTCCTGCAGCATATGACTCAAACAGACCCCTCCTGCAGCATATGACTCTCAACAGACCCCTCCTGCAGCGTATGACTCCAACAGACCCCTCCTCAGGTATGACTCAAACAACCCCTCCTGCAGCATATGACTCAAACAGACCCCTCCTTCAGCGTATGACTCAAACAGACCGCTCCTGCAGCATATGACTCAAACAGACCCCTCCTGCAGCATATGACTCCAACAGACCCCTCCTGCAGCATATGACTCCAACAGACCCCTCCTTCAGCATATGACTCTAACTGACCCCTCCTGCAGTGTATGACTCCAACTGACCCCTCCTGCAGCGTATGACTCCAACAGACCCCTCCTGCAGCACATGACTCCAACAGACCTACTCCTGCAGTGTATGACTCCAACTGACCCCTCCTGCAGCGTATGACTCCAATAGACCCCTCCTGCAGCGTATGACTCCAACAGACCCCTCCTGCAGCATATGACTCCAATAGACCCCTCCTGCAGCGTATGACTCCAACAGACCCCTCCTGCTGCATATGACTCCAACAGACCCCTCCTGCAGCGTATGACTCCAACAGACCCCTCCTGCTGCATATGACTCCAACAGACCCCTCCTGCAGTGTATGACTCCAACAGACCCCTCCTGCAGCTTATGACTCCAACAGACCCCTCCTGCAGCGTATGACTCCAATAGACCGCTCCTACTGCACATGACTCCAACCAGGGCTTTATGCAGGATGAAATTATTGCCAGTCACACATGTTTTGGGGGACACATGGATATTAACTGTTTAGCCAGTTTACAAACTTTTTAATGTGTCTGATGACCTGAAATGGACTACAAACACACATGTGACACCATTTTCACTCACTTTCAAGGCATAACTAACAATATCTATGGTTTTGGAAGACCTTTTTTTGCTCCTTCATTTTTCTACCTGTCTACCCATATTTCTACCGTCCATATTCGTTTTTACCTGTCCAAATTACGGGTGGACATGTCTCTACATAAAGCTGTGACTCCAACAGACCCCTCCTGCAGCATATGACTCCAATAGACCCCTCCTCCAGGCTCCAGCGTATGACTCCAACAGACCCCTCCTGCAGCGTATGAATCTAGTAAAGTAAAAAAATGAACGACCCCTGCCCAGTGTTTCACCCAGGGGGGATGATTCCAGTCATGTGGACAGGTAAAACCTGTTGTAGACAGGTAGAAATATCACAGGACAGGTGGTGGATGGGTAAAAGAATGAAGGGGCAGAAAAGGTCTTCCTAAATCATATATATTGACAGTTATGCCTTGAAAATGGGTGTAACCCGTGTGTTTGTAGTTTGTCTCAAGTCATAAAATGCACCTCAACCGCCTGAGTTGACAAACCGGTGATTAGAATCTACTGATGTGATGCTTGTCTGGCGCCTAATGTGTAGTGCACATTTTATAGATATGTTGTATCTGACTGAGTTGCCAGATACTGCCCGTGAGGTCACTCAGGTCGTGTTACTTCTTTATTAGTTCCACTCTCAAATGTTCAGCATATAAATAATTATAAGTCGGTCAGATTAGAAATGCAGATGCAGTGCAAATGCTCTAGTGTCCCACTCTGGAGACTACAGTTTATAACCCACTGGCTAGTGACTACCATTGAGAAGTTGAGTCATGTCTGTCACTTGTCAGCTCACTAATGTGTTTAGCAATAACATAGAGGATTTATGATGTTCCATTATGTTGTCACCACTCACCAGAGGGGCAGAGACAGTGACACATCTAGCATACTGGCATCATGTTGGGGGCAGTTATAGCACCATCTGATTACAGGAAACAGGGTTAACCTTGGAACAGCAGACGTAAATCAAGTTTCTTTGAAACGTATTATAGTTAATCAGGCATTAATGTGGTCTTTAATGTGGAACATGTATCTTTCTACGTAAGTCTATTGTGCAGTGAGCAGTATGCATTTTAGACTGAAAGTACAGTTAAATTCAATAGGATATTTACATTAGTGGAGCAGTAACCTGGAGAACTCTGAGAAATCCCCTCTAGATAAAGGCTGTATGTTGTTGTGACTGTGAACTGCCAATAGGTACAGCAATGTAGTTAGTAGTTATCATGTATGTCATGTAGTTATCACCAGAAACACAGATTATCATCAGATGTGTACTTCGAGTACTAAATTACTAAGAGTTGTGTACCATGAGCTAGTGCCAAGACATCAATTATGATTCTATTAATACATTCTTAGTCTGGTGTTATTTTGGTCTACTTGGGTCTTGTGTCTACACCGGTTCAGTCTAGCTGTCACATGTGCTCCTGTGAATTGAAGTTTTATTCTGCTAGCGACACATGTACAGGTATACAGCCAGCCTAGCGTCATCTGTCTTCACACTATTCTGTTGAAGTGTGCATGTGTGTCATGCCAGCTAGCCCCTTGGAAGTGTGATCTAATTATAGTCAAATGAAAATCCAGCTTGGCTAACATGGCGTTGTGTAGTGTATATTGTGAGTTACTTCCGTGAGTTCCGTCTTGATTCCACGGCTATAGATAGCTAATCAAATTTTACATTTCCACAAATTCCAGACGTTCTGTTGACGTTTGTATGCAAGCCCAGACTTGGTGATCTGTTTATAAATAGTAAAATGAAAGTCCAGCTTGGCCGCACAATGTGTACAAGTGTACTTTTATTGAAAAAATACTTCAAAAAGGGATTGGATACAGTAAGTATCAATCCATTGGGAAACAGACGGAATGTGTATTGACTCTGAGATTGATTAACCCTTTTGTCTTGTTGCATGTCTGAGCTTGGTTTCTAAGGATATAGGCTCAATAGAACTTATCTTATTATTATTATTAAGTAGGCTTCGGCAAGGATTTTTCACTCAAATTAACCGTGTTACACATAGAAGTATTAATCTTTGTGAAATAAAATTTATATGCCTAAAACATCATTATGTTGTCTCTTTATATGCCAACTTTTGTTCTTGTTACTCAAATAATATGCGTTCAGTAGCATTTCAAAACGACCCACTACTCAACGAAAATCTGCCTGTGGCGACACGCTGTCTGTGCTAAGATGCTATGTTGTTATGCTAGCGCCTCATCACGTGTACCAATTTAAGCGTAAAATAGGCTTTGTTTTCAAACATCATGCCATGTCAATTTTTGACCAATTCAATCAGAATAAAGCTTCCAATCATACACCTTTAGTCAAACTTTAGTTTCACTAAGCAATGTATACACAGCTAATGTAGTTTCTTCTTTATTAATATATTTGTAGGTTTCTATCATTATGCTTAATCCTCCAAACCAGTTAAGTTTTTTTATTATATAACCTATCAAAGAAGATATCTTTTTTTCTATTATCATCATTAAGTTTTTGAATAAATAGGTTTCATAATGATAAGATAAATGATAAGATATGAATGTTCCATTGATGGTGTTCCTGTTGTGTTCCAGGTCATGGCATCTGTGGTACTTGCGGATGAGCATCTCTATGAGGACGAAATGGCACAGTCGCTACCACCTTCACACAAGGCAAATAAATCCTGGTCAGAACTTAGACAAGCAGTCAGAAAGACCAGGCGCCTGGCTTCAACACTTCTCAACCGCGTCCCAAACACTTTCACTTTCCGAAGTATGAGCATGCCAAATGGGCGGGAGGTGCGGCTGTATTATCTCGGCGTTCCTTCAGGAACACGCGAGAATACACTACTTTATGTAGACGTTCCGTTAAACGAAAGCCCTGACGGAAACGTGCCACAGCTCGAGTGGAAATTATTGCTGGAAGCATTTCATGCGACACCGCTGCATGGGAAGTTTTCGAAGGAAGAGTTGTTGTTGAGAGAACGAAAACGAGTTGGTTCCTTCGGAATCACGTCGTACGATTACCATGACACGTCGGGCAAGTTTGTGTTTCCCGCCTGCAATGGATTATACATGTGCTGTGATAAACTGGTGGATGGGCACTACATTGTAAGTATCATAGGCTTATCTTGAGGACATTGCTCACATTGAAATAATATCTGGATATGACAAAAGTTTGCATCTAGATTTGGTGTGTGTGTGTGTGTGTGTGCATGATGCGTACGTGTACTCATGCATGGGTGAATGAATGAGCCACGGTGTTTGCATGTCTTTGTGGGTGTCTTTATGTGTTGGTGGGTCCCATTGGCATGCTGTTTAGGCCTTCTGAATCAAGAGTTTCTGTGTTTGAATCATGTGCCGCCATTTTGAATCTTAGGCAGAGTTATTCCAGGCTCAACATTGCTCTAGTTTACTCAGCTGTGACTAGGCATCTGATGCAGACAGTGGTGGATAGTTGTGTACAAATGGTCTTGGTACAATGATTGCAGCATGACTAAACATTTTCACATACAAGTTGGCATGATGTTCAATGGTACATATCTGGCTAGGAGTAGTAAGCACTCCTAAGCCCTAAATACTGTCCTGGGTATGAAGTCACCTGTTTTTAAACTGTTGTGCAGACATGGGGTCAAATACATTGAAATGTATTTAAATACAAATATAAATACTCTTGAGGGATACAAATACAATTACAAATACTTTTATATGCAAAAGTATATATGTATTAATGCAAAAGTTTATATGTACTAAATACAAATAAATTGAAAAGTATTTCAAATACTTTTTAAAATACTTTTCATTTTCAGAAAAGCAAATCATAGATCAAGACATATAGTTTATAGGCATAATTAGTGTTTTGCTCATACGGCGACAGGAGACCAGTGCTAGGGAGTCTTGTTATTGCTAACTACATCACAGTGACAACTGACTCAGACATCTCTATCCACAGAGAGGCCATAATCTGTTGTTTGTTAAGTTAAGCCAGGAGGATTATAATAAAAAGCCTATGTTGTCCTTGGAAGAGGCAATGCTAATGATTGCTAGGATCGCTGTTGAGTGAAATTGCAGTGAAGGTAATCAGTTTGGCAGGCGTTACATGTGGCCTTGAAACAGAAATGTTGGTACTGACAATATATTTCTGTATCTGTAGTTTTAACTGGCAAAATGTCCTAGGGACACATGTCGCCAATATTTGAAAAAGTATTTGAAAGTATTAGAAAATGTCAGATACTAAGATATGTCAGATATGAAAGTATTTAAATACAAATTCAAATACTTTTAATTTTTAAACGTCAAAGAAAATTAGAAATACATTAAAAGTATTTACATACGTGTAGTTTCAAATACAAATGTGTTTGACCTCATGTCTGCTGTTGTGTGAGTGTTGCTCTTCTCTCTCTCCCTAGATGTCAGCAGACAGTTGCTTCCTTCATCCTTGTCACTGTCCCTTAGCCCCACCATCACTGTCTGCCTCCCCTCACCTGGCACTTGCTGTCTTGTCATGTGAGTGTCTTGTATTTTGGCACATTGTACATGTTGAAATAAGAGTGTGTTGGACTGTGTTACATGTTGCCCATCAGCAGTGTTGTCCCTTGTAGGACAAGCCCGTGTTTCCCACAGAGATGCCCAGCTCCTGTGCCAGCTCCAGAATGGACCCAAAAATGTGCCCAAGCAATGAACTTTTACTGGCTTATGTCAGTGGCAATGACTTATGGGTAACTCACCTGGAGAGTGGTTGTGAGAGGAGACTTACTTTTGTACATAAAGGTTGGTGACATTTACTTCACATCATTTAATTAATTTATTTAAGAAATAGTTTTCCTTCCTGACATTCCGTTTTCAAATTTGTCATTGTAAAATCAATATTTAAATGCTATCTGTTCTGACATCATCATAATGCAAATGTTTTGTTGTCCAAACCAAACAACATTATTTTTTCAATTATTTGTTTACTTCAAATGTTTCTCCACAATATAATTGTATATCACTTGCCGGAAGAGAAGGTCGATATTATGAGTCAAACAGATCAAAATTTAATTGTTTAACAAACATTTTCACAAAGCAGCAGATGAACCCAGCCTCTAGCAGATGATGGATTCCCCCGAAAATATTCGTAAATGATGCTATGATGTCAGTTTGAACAGTTTTTCGCATTAATGTAAGTTATGCAAAAAATCACCTACTGACTGACAGTCCTCACTATAACAAAACAATTGATGGATATACCAGGTGGATGGATATACCCGGCAGTCACACTCAGCCATCTGACACACAAACCTCTTGACCAACAAGAAACAATAATATAATTTATTTTTAAATGAACCAAATATTTTACAATTGATATTTATACTGTATATTAAAATTATCCTATAATGCCAATTATTTGACTTTGTACTTTTTAAACAAACTTATAATTGTCAATATAGCCAGATTTATTTACACGATGTTTGAGTGATTCTTATTAATTTATTAATCTATTTATATATTAATTATTTGTCTTGTAAATTAATTAATTTATAATTAATTTATGTACTATTTTAACAGTTTATATTGTTTCTATATTGTGAATGCATTGATTAACTAAGTAGTTAATTGCATGGTAAAAAAAATCAGGTATTATTTTTATTATTATAGTGAGTAAAACTGTAAATGTATGGTAAACAAATGTTGTGTCCACTGTAGGCCTGGAGAGTATTGCTGATGACCCTCTGTCGGCGGGAGTACCGTCGTTTGTTGTCCAAGAAGAGTTTGACCGGTATACAGGTTACTGGTGGCAGCCACAAGTGACAGACACAACAGGTTGGTCAAGGAAGTCATGTGACTTGTTCTTGTCAGGAGTCATCGCAATACAGTTGTGTGCAAAATCACAAGTCTGGTTTTGTTTTTTACTTTTATTGACGTACATCAGCTGATTTTTCAGAGAAATGTTTGTTTGTTTGTCATATTGCAAGGAGGTGGTTGTCTCTTGAATTAATTTAAAGTTAACATGTTGAGAACTAAAAATATAAAATTGTGTTTTATTTACAGCTTCAGGTAGCGCTGTCTATCGGATACTGTATGAAGAAGTGGACGAAACGAAGGTGGATATATTACGCGTGGTGTCTCCGAACAGTGAGGACACTGCAGATGAATACAGATACCCTAGAGCTGGTACGTAGCAGATGAGTACAGATACCCTAGAGCTGGTACGTAGCAGTTGAGTACAGATACCCTAGAGCTGGTACGTAGCAGATGAGTACAGATACCCTAGAGCTGGTACGTAGCAGATGAATACAGATACCCTAGAGCTGGTACGTAGCAGATGAGTACAGATACCCTAGAGCTGGTACGTAGCAGATGAATACAGATACCCTAGAGCTGGTACGTAGCAGATGAATACAGATACCCCAGAGCTGGTACGTAGCAGATGAATACAGATACCCTAGAGCTGGTACGTAGCAGATGAATACAGATACCCCAGAGCTGGTACGTAGCAGATGAATACAGATACCCTAGAGCTGGTACGTAGCAGATGAATACAGATACCCTAGAGCTGGTACGTAGCAGATGAATACAGATACCCTAGAGCTGGTATGTAGCAGATGAATACAGATACCCAGAGCTGGTACGTAGCAGATGAATACAGATACCCTAGAGCTGGTACGTAGCAGATGAATACAGATACCCCAGAGCTGGTACGTAGCAGATGAATACAGATACCCTAGAGCTGGTACGTAGCAGATGAATACAGATACCCCAGAGCTGGTACGTAGCAGATGAATACAGATACCCAGAGCTGTACGTAGCAGATGAATACAGATACCCTAGAGCTGGTACGTAGCAGATGAATACAGATACCCAGAGCTGGTACGTAGCAGATGAATACAGATACCCTAGAGCTGGTACGTAGCAGATGAATACAGATACCCTAGAGCTGGTACGTAGCAGATGAATACAGATACCCTAGAGCTGGTACGTAGCAGATGAATACAGATACCCCAGAGCTGGTACGTAGCAGATGAATACAGATACCCTAGAGCTGGTACGTAGCAGATGAATACAGATACCCCAGAGCTGGTACGTAGCAGATGAATACAGATACCCTAGAGCTGGTACGTAGCAGATGAATACAGATACCCTAGAGCTGGTACGTAGCAGATGAATACAGATACCCTAGAGCTGGTACGTAGCAGATGAATACAGATACCCTAGAGCTGGTTCGTAGCAGATGAATACAGATACCCTAGAGCTGGTATGTAGCAGATGAATACAGATACCCTAGAGCTGGTACGTAGCAGATGAATACAGATACCCTAGAGCTGGTACGTAGCAGATGAATACAGATACCCTAGAGCTGGTACGTAGCTTGTGGCAACTGGGCAATTGGTTGTACATGGCATGAGTAAAAATGAGCACCTATTAAAAAATCAGTTTATAAAACCTGCTAGTTATTTGACACAACTGTGTGTTACTGCCATAGTTCTCACCACACACTCCAGAGGGACTAAGTAACATCTCCAACTTGTCTTCCTGCTGATAAGCCATGTACACTCAGTACTAATGCGCACATGCGTGATTGTGCTTGTAACACTTTAATGATGTCAGTTTCTGTAACATTATGAATAAAATTAATAGAATGTTCTAATGACTGTACTTCATTAGATCTAATAGACAGTTTGAATTTGAAGGCAGTATTGATATACCTAAAGTATCATGCTGATATATGTTTTGTAGGAACACCAAATGCAATTTGTACATTGAAAATGCTGGAGTTCACATTGGATGATGAGGGATTGGTAAGTTTGATAAATATTAAAATGTATATTATCCAGCATAAATGAAGATAGCATCTTATAAGCGTAGTTAAATGGCATTAAGTTGTATTTATATTTAAGCAAATACTGTATTTTTAGACAGCTGCCTGAGTTATGCAAATATGCAAAATAAAAAAGTTTACCTTAAACAAGACCAGTCTAAGAATACTGGGTATGTATAACCTTATGCATTTTCTATATGTCTTTGTGTTCTGTGTGTGTGTGTACATGCATGTGTGTGCGTCTGCATGAGTACATGTATAGTCTCAAACATTCAATAGAAATACTAATTTATATATTTTATCCAAGTACACAATATAACTGTTTTAAAGAGGAGTTATGTTTAGATTGTTGACGTGGTGAATAGACAGCTTCCTGAAGCAGCCAGTTACTCCCTCAATTGGATGGAATACATAGTCCGGGCGGGCTGGACGCCTAATGGAGAATAGTAAGTGATGTATGTTACATTCTATACATTTATGTATTAAATACACTTACAGAGTTACCATTTAAAAAGGTAAAGGTAAGTTCTTATATAGAGCAGTGTCCAATCCTCAGGATTGTTCAAAGCACTTAACACTTTACTCCTGACAGACGTGTTCACTCAAGCATAACTCAGCTTGCCCAATATTCGACACCACAGCACGTGCATTAATATTCTGAGCAACTATAGAATGAAATAGCATACACTATTGATATCAACTGCATTCTGATCACGGGGCTGGCTGAGTGGAGTGGAAGTAGAGAACTCCATCTTGTTGACAAGCATTCGCATAATTTAGGTGTGTTTCTGATCATCTCATATGGGTAATCAGAGAAATTGTCATGAGGTGATTATGGTAAAAAGTCTAGTCAGTGACTATGAATCACTAAAACACATTTCATTCATAGTTACCAACTCACTATATAGTCCAAACGACTTCAGGAGTTTTTGGCCCGTATTTGCTTCTAAAATTTCTGCCAGTCAATTTAACTGTCCACTCTAATGCACCACCCTACCCGTCCAAAACGACCTTTACTCATCCAAATGATGAGAGGACAGGTGTGTGGATAAAGCTATGCTCCCTTGCAGTGTGTACGCGCAGCTGTTGGACCGGAGACAGCAGCGACTACAGCTGACTCTCATCACGCCAGCATCCTTCTGCTGTGTCGACCCGACGGAGGACGAGTTTGTCATCTCCTCCGATGTCTACCACGACATCGACATGAAAGACTGCGGCTTCGAGGGCCAAGATCAAGCCGATGTCAAGGTCATCTACGAAGACCGAACAGACATCTGGCTGAATGTGAGTGCAACACCAGTTGTGTCCGTTCATGTGGGTCATTTACAGGTCACTCGTCAGTAAAAGATGTTCCTTGTTAAAGGTGAGGTCAGTCACACAGAATCTGTCTGTCTGATCTTATCTTTGCCATGACGATGATGATGTACTGGAATTTATACCAATTTTGTTTTCATATTTTCATAGTGTCAGTCTTCTCATTAAAATATGAAACAAAACAGATCTGCAATTTGAAATTGTCTTTGACATCCCTGTTGTTGGGTAAGTATAATGTTTAGTTTTGACAAAATCATTAGATAAACTGTTGCCTTACTTTGACAGGATGCAACCAAAATGTTGTGAACAATTTACAAAAATGGTCAAACCCTGTGTATATATTTATATTTAAAAACCTGTGCTAGTTATCACCTGTCCATACTAGTAATTTGTATATTATATTAGTCATTTCTGAAAAATCTCAAACTACTTACTGATAGTGAGTATTCAAGTCATGAAATTTTCTGTAACAACAAGCTGTTTTTAATGGTAATATTGTACTGCCCAATTGTGACCTTTGTGAAAACTAATGATTTTAACACCATTGAATGTGATGTGTGATATAAGACATCAATTGAAGTTGCAGCATTAAACATGTGCATTTGTGAAACTTCATTTATGCAGTTGTTAGTGCCTTGTGTGTGTTTATATAATGCACACACTCTTGTATATGGCATGTTTGTTTCTGCGATAAAGTGATTCATTCATCCATGCATGAATCCATTCATCCATTAGTCACAGTTGCCAACTGTTACCTGATTACTGATACTGTTGAATTGCCATGGAAACATATTGACATGATGGCAGGTTCACGACATCCTACACTTCTTCCCGCAAGAATCGCCGACGGAGATCAGTTTCCTGTGGGGGAGTGAGAAGACGGGATTCCGACACATCTACCATGTGACATCTAGCCTTGAGGACAGCTTCAATGAGAACATGACAGACGACATGCCAGAAATTCCAGCTTTTGGTGAGATTTTGTAAAATAAAAAATGTCATATTTATTTATTATTTCCTATAGTCGTAGTCAGCATGTTTCTGTCCATGGTGAAAAACTGATTATGTTCGAAAGGATCATTTAAATTTTTTCACAAGTCCAGTAATACACAATTTCACAAATTGGTATAATCTTTGTGAGCTCATTGCACAATTTTGCTCCTTAAAATCGGTTTTGTTTATAAACAGTGACTTTGTATACTGATAACAGTCAACTATAGGATGCTCCATTTCATTCGTGTGTCATCGACATAGTGTCCTCTGTAGCGTGGCAATAGTTTGTTTGCATTTAAACCTTTACTTAACCTCTTCCTCCTCAGTGGGACGTCAGACTACAACAATGTTCCTCCACAGCGTCCTGTCCTTTTCTGCGGCCTGCGCTTCGCCCCACGAGAGCCCCATCTCTTGTATTTTGAAAGAAGCTCCTTAGATTTAATAAAGGATTATGTTTAATGGTCGATTTTCCATAGCAGTTGGTTACCTTCGTGACACAAAAGACGTTCAGCTGAATTTGACAGGGTTTGGAAAGAAAACAACATTTTCTTTTCTTATGTCATATATTCTTGCAGATGAATTATTTTCTCTGGTTGTTTCACTACAATTACGTGAGATAACATAACTTTATGTTTCACCCAGGATTGCCGTCAAGACCACAGGTACTGAGAGAAGTAGCCTTAACCAGCGGCGACTGGGAAGTTTGTGAGAAGCAGGTAAGATTTGGGTCTCGGGAAGGAGTTATGATTAGTCGCTAATTCTGCGCATAGAAAACACAATTTTCTATAATGTTTGCATGTTTCATTTTACCAATCATATCTTATTATGTCTTCAGTATCAAACAAATGAAAGAGGAAGAAAGAGACATTTTATATTTATACTTATTAAAATATGTATAGACTTTATAGTATAGATGTACTCCACTGAACATTCTGAGGACATAAATTCTTCATGCTTTCAATAATTACAATCCTGAGCTAATTTATGTTTTTGTTAACGTGTAAAGTCTACCGTCATAATGCAGTTGTCATGGGAATGTACATAAGAAACTAACCTAGACTGTGTCAGGAACTGATGAGTGGGTACAGCTGTAGTGTTTCATCCACGTGTCATATTATTGCTACAGGAAATAAAGTACGTAACATTTGACTATGTTGCAGATCTGGGTTGACTCACGCCGAAAACTTGTCTACTTTGTCGGAATGAAGGACACTCCCTTAGAAACACACCTGTACGAGTGACAAGTTCCTAGTTCTTAGCCACATAAATATAACATTACAGACTCACAGGAAACTACTGCAAGGCTACCTGGCTGCCTGATGTGGTCTTGATTGGTTTCTATAAATAAAACAGTTTATTTGTAACAATACATATAATACATGAAAATGCAAGATATAAACATGCATCAAATTTTTGTCTGAGTAAAACTCCTTTTGGTTAGGTGTAGGCTTGTAGACTCTTGGCGAGTGAAGCTACAAGATTGTAAATTACCTGAATATTATTCTGAGTGAACAAAGCTAACAAAATATGTGTTTAGATTTTCTGTTGATTGTTTACAGATACGTCGTGTCGTATGAGAAGCCGGGTGCGATTGTGCGGTTAACACGACTTGGCTACTCTCACACCGTGTCCCTCGACCAGGTCTGTTGTTGTTCTGGTCTCTAGACAGGTAGATCAAATGAGAGTTCCAAATGTACACAATTGACCAATCTGCAATTTTGTTGCAATGTAAAACGTATTTCCCGGAATACCTTTGCTGGTATATGACATTGTGGATTATCTGAGCTGATTATCTGTGCTTGATAGTATGGCTATCTCTGCTGGCAGGTAATGGAATGGATTATCTCTGCTGGCAGGTAATAATATAAATTATCTCTGCTGGTACGTGATAGTATGGATTATCTTGGCTGGCACATGATAATGTGGATTATCTCGGCTGGTATGTGATTGTACAGATTTTCTCTGTTAACATGCTAACATAAATAATCCATACTATCACATGCCAGCAGAGATAATCCATACTATTACATGCCAGCAGAGATAATCCATACTATCATATATGCCAGCAGAGATAATCCATACTATCAATGCCAGCAGAGATAATCCATACTATCATATGCCAGCAGAGATAATCCATACTATCATATGCCAGCAGAGATAATCCATACTATCATATGCCAGCAGAGATAATCCATACTATCACATGCCAGCATGGATTATCTCTGTGGGCACGTGTGATAATATGAATTATCTCTGCTACCAACTGATGGAAAGGATCTATGTAATGTACATGTAGACGTATGTTTCTGTAGAGTCATCACAGTGAGTGCTGTACACACTACCTGTGTGTCATGTCCACTTACATTGTGTCTATAGGAGTACAGTATGGACATGTCATGTCAGTGTATGTCGTGTGTACAGTAGTGCAGTATATACATGTCATCTGAGTGTATGTTGTGTGTATAATAGTGCAGTATGTACATGTCATGTCAGTGTATGTTGTATGTACTGTAGTGCAGTATGTACATGTCATGTCAGTGTACGTCATGTGTACAGTAGTGCAGTATGTACATGTCATGTCAGTGTATGTTGTATGTACAGTAGTGCAGTATGTACATGTCATGTCAGTGTATGTTGTATGTACTGTAGTGCAGTATGTACATGTCATGTCAGTGTACGTCATGTGTACAGTAGTGCAGTATGTACATGTCATGTCAGTGTATGTTGTGTATACAATAGTGCAGTATGTACATATCATGTCAGTGTACATCATGTGTACAGTAGTGCAGTATGTACATGTCATCTATGTATGTCATGTGTACAGGAATGCAGTATGTACGTGAGTGTGTACAGCAGTATGACGGAGGCTCCGGCCTGTCACGTGTACAACATCCACTCAGAGCCGTCCCACGACCCCCCGGCTGTGAGGACACAAGTGATGGCCACCCTACTGCAGTCAACACGTACGTAGTACTCTAACTTTAACCCTCTCCCTCCTACAACTCCCACCCCAACTGAATGATGATTACATTGCTGAGGTCTACATATCCCTCAATCCTCCATCCACGGATTCTCATAGTCTCTGCATAAAAATAATGACTATTTATAGTATTAATATTGTGTGGGTAATGTTAATCCAGTATTACTATTTAGCCAGAGGGCACTATAATCCTTTCAATACACAGTTGACATGAGTTACTAAGACCCAACCAGTTGCCCATATTATTCAAATTTAATTTTTACAATAGTGTACTCAAACATACATCCATGCTCCCACCAGAAATGTTTTAAGTTGTTGAGAAATTGAACATTTTCCTTTACTGAAACTTCACATAATAATAAAATCTTTATTGTTACACATTGAAATGGCAGTAATTTCAGTAATAATACGGTTGGCATCATCAACATCGAAAATATTACATTTCAAAACCATTTCTAATGTCTAGAGTTTCCAATAAAACGTTCACATTTCCCATAGTTGTGTATGACCAACCAGACTGCCACACACAGCCTATACATTCGTAGACACATCATATCTTGTGTCGCATTCATGTAAAACATGACTGTAATTAGTGCTACAATGACTGACTCGTGTCAACATGTCACAGCCATCTCAGACGACTACCACGCCCCGGAGTTGTTCAGCTATGTGGGGCGAGGGGGCGACACGATGCATGGCATGTTGTACAAACCCCATGAACTGAAGCCCGGCTGTCGCTACCCCACAGTGCTGTTTGTGTACGGCGGCCCACAGGTGCAGTGTGTGAACAACTCGAACAAGGGAACCAGGTATAACCGTTGATCTTATGGTCTGTCATGTATGTTTGCTTTACCTGAGTAAACATATGTTTTACGTTATACACATTATTGTTAATGCAAGTCCTGTAGTAAAATGTTCACAAATTGACATAATAAATTATTGTTTGCTAGAGTGAGTAAACAGTCGTAGAGGAATTCAGTTTCCCGTACAACGTCAGATACCTTGGGTTCCCTCAAATTGCATGGTTTTTGTTATAGTTTATTATATAATGCGACATTCTTTTCTTGTAGATATACTGAAAATTATTTGAAGATAAGATGAATACTTTTTCATGTATTATGAATGTTACATTAAATATAACAGTTTAACTATGACATTTCAATATAAAGGTTGTGTCTTTTTAAATGTAAACAATGTAAATTAACGTCAGCATTCTTCATTAGTAAATGTGTTCAAGGCCTTGTGAATCTCCTTGTGAGCTGTGACACTGTACTGGAATGTCTCATTTTAAACTTGTTTGGCTTTTTGTACTTGATAAAAATGGCAGAATTGTTTGATACATTTGTAACCAATGAAATTTATTCCTGTTAGATTTCTGCGACTTCACACCCTGGCATCCCTGGGTTACGCGGTGGTTGTAATAGATTCGCGGGGCTCATGTCGGAGAGGCCTGAAGTTTGAGAGCCACATCAAAGACTGCCTGGTAAGAACACAACACGTCATAGGAACTGTTTGCTTAAGGGAACGGTCAATTTATGCAGTCACAGTAAATACGACAGGAGCATTCGGTGAAATAAAATATTTTGGAATAAGGATTGCCTGTCAGTTTACGAAAATAATAAAGGTTACATGGAACAAATGCAAACAATTAAAATTTATGATTTTATATGATTTATTCCAAATAATGAGTATAATTTTACTTGAAATAGTAAAAATAGAAACATTTTGAAAGGTTTTTTGTTGGTGCTCTTATTCAGGGTTTTACGTGGAAGAAATTGTGAGAAATAGTGTATATCTTGGAGACTTCTGTTAAGTATAGAAGCAGTCACTAGTATAGTAATCACTAGATTATAAATTTACAGTTTCTAAGAATAAAATAAAAACCAATATTTAAGATCAAAAAATATAATGTGTGTGTGTGTGCGTGCGTGCGTGCGTGCGTGCGTGCGTGCGTGCGTGCGTGCGTGCGTGCGTGCGTGCGTGCGTGCGTGCGTGCGTGTGCTTACATGTGCGCTGGAATGTGTGTGCACATATAAGTTCTGCGAGTCTTGAGTGTTGTCTGTAGGGTTAAGCACGCACGTAGAACAACAGAAGATTGTGGTTTGTTCCCATGTGATAAGACGCCCTCTGGTTGTAGGGTACAGTGGAGATAGACGACCAGGTGGAGGGGTTGACTTGGCTCGCCTCACAGGTTGACTTCATCGACACAAGCAGAGTGGCCATCCACGGCTGGTCTTATGGTACGACCGAGTCTGTCACTGCCATATTTCATTTACCGCTCTTGTTGCTAAATGGTATTTAGTATCAACATAACAGGTAAAAAGTAAATGTAAGTTGTTATATAGCATAGTACCTGGTCCTTAGGGTTGCTCTGAGCACTTTAGTTCCTTGCAGATATGTTCAGCCATTCACCCCCTCAACCTCTCTAGGAAGGAATCAGTCATGCTACAATTAATTATCGTTGTTGTAACATTATCAGTGTACGTTGTATTTCATTGTTTGGTTAACGAGGACTTGAACAAATGTGCGTGTAGTTCTGTATCTATTGACAGCAACCTTGTGTTTCAGGAGGATACCTTTCACTCATGGGACTGGCACAAAAACCCAACATTTTCAAGGTCAGTGTACAAACTGCCTGTTACCATAGCAACATCTAAAGTGATCTCTAATTTTACACTTTGAAGTAAGCATGTGATAAAGGTCACTGTCTAACATGACATAGTAAAGAAATGTTTGTTGAATAATATTTCTTTCATATAAAATGCAGTTTTGATAATGCACACAAGTCATCGAGAAATAAATGCTAACTGACGTGATTGGTTCATATGTTGGTGCTGCCTGGAGCGCCACCTAGTGTCCAATGGAGCGAGTGTATTGAGTCGAGTGTGTTGCAGGTGGCCATAGCGGGAGCACCAGTGACGTCGTGGAACCTGTACGACACGGGCTACACGGAGAGATACATGGGGCTGCCCAAGGACAACCACAACGGCTACAAGAACGGATCCGTGCTTGAGTTTGTGGAGCGATTCCCGTCAGAGTAAGTGGCACGATACAGGCAGTTATTGCTGTCTACAGTCTGACATCCACAAGTGTAATTGGTTTGTGCCAGGAAATGCTAGAGGCTGACTTTTTTAACATGACTCTGAAACTTGATAAACATGATGTGGGTGAAGTTGTGTTTGTTTGGTTGTGTCATACTTTGATCATTAAAACACTGCTTTGTTTCTGTGTTATTGCACATTATTACTTCAAAGTTATGAGCAAAGAAGTATCAATTTTTATTTCTGTGCAAAGTTCATTTTCTATAAAATCAAAGTTCAAGGAAACGAACATAACTGTCTTTTTAAATGTTTCACAACTTTTTTATTTTTAAAGCTATATAGTACATGGATAATATTCAGTACTAGTTGGATTTAACCTAAATTGCTATGCAGCCAGTTATGAGCCAATTGATGTGTCCAATAGCTCACAGCTTACCTCAGTCACAATCTACTATGCACATAACCTCCACCGAACTTTACCTTACCAACAACGTTAATGATGATAATATATGTGAATTATGTTACTATGGCAGCGGACGTATGTGAAATCAAACAAGTTTAGGTTTGTTGCTTCAGAAACGTTTAACTTTTTGTTACACAAACAACCAAAATAAAAAAATACACAATGGAATGTTTGAATTCTTCCTGTCCAGTTAATTTGATGGAGCTGTGAATTGTGTATATTTGCAGATTGTGGTGAGGTTTAGTTAGATTGTGCTATTGTTTCACAGGGAGAACCGACTGCTGATAGTACATGGACTGATGGACGAGAATGTCCATTTCTCACACACCAGTGCACTCATCAACGCGTTAATTCGTGCGTGTAAACCTTACCAACTGCAGGTGTGTATAGACATAGCAAACTCACCCATGCATGACTGCGTATTACTGTTAACTACGTTTTTTTCTCACTTCTACTAGGGAGTGGCTGATTGGTAAACATTTGTTAATCTGATGAGAAACATGGATAGATATAAATGAATTTAAATACATTTAAATGAATATAAAACGTTTTGCTTCTGTTTTATTTGTATATGTCATAATAATCATATATATATATATATATATGTATATATATATATATATATATATCGTATGGTATACAATTACTGTGACTAAAGAACACATTGATAGTAAACAAATCAAGATCTGACGCGGCAAAAATGTTGCTTACTTTAGAAAATATAACTAGGATATGTGAATTAATTTGATTTTTTAACAGACAACATAGTGCTGAATGATATCCTTCTATATTGAACTTATACAATTTGATCACAAAAAGATATTACGGTGCTTTTGGAGCATTTGCATGAAGTGTCTTTGTGATTTATATGAATGGCTTAAACTGATGTTTGGTCTACGTTACCACAGGTCTATCCCAATGAGCGACATGGCATCCGTAACCCGGAAGCGAGTGAACATTACGAGACGATGATCTTCAGCTTCCTGCAACAAAACCTCTGATGACACTGTCAACTGTCAACACAGCTGTCTGGCTGTACCTTGGGGGCTTCTCTCCCTCACAATGTGCTTACTACTGCAGATGTATCAATGAATGACTGTTTTGTTAACCAGAATCTATGATTGTGCATAAATCTGTACAGAACTGAATACGGCCACGTATGTTGCTTTGTCCTCTGGCCTGTATGTCAGCCGTAACCATGACAATGGTCAGTGTGTGTTGTAAATTTATACCAGACTGACATATATAATGTTCATGTATCTCAGTTGTTTAATACTGTTATTAAAATTCACTGTGTGAATGAAACATACATTTTGACCCAGCAACCTCAACTTGTAAGTGATGAAACATTGGCAATTATTATGGTAAATCTCAGAAACTTCTCAGTAGTCGCTATATAAAGACATGACGTAATGTATGTACCTAAAGCAAAATCTGGCTAATAAAGTATGTACCAAAAGCGGAATCTGACAAATAAAAACCAACATCATATCAGCATTTGAATATAATTTTCCAAAGAAAGTTTTTCAACAACAATTTTTCATTAAAATATCAACATTTTTAAAAATATATATATTATAAATACTCAATAAGATGCCATTACTGCGCTTGGATTAGTGGGTTGATCGGTTACGTTTATAATTATTTGGAAATTCATAAAATTTATTAATTCATGATGGTGAAATATATGTTGAGATAAAATGTGATGTAAATGGATTGAATATTTTATTATAGACCTGTATAAAATAATCACTAAATATAAGCTCCAACATATTTAAATATCAACCATTGCAAAGATCTTGAAATCATTATAATACATGAGACAGTACTAAGACATAGTTCTGTATAAAATTTTGACAATTTACTAATGCATTTTCTTTTGATTATAATTCAGATGTTCTTAAATCAATATATGTCAGACAGAAACTGCTTGTGTACATGTTCTGGTCTCATGAGAAGTGTTATTACTTGGGACTGTTTCATGACAAAACAAAGTTAATACAGTGATTTGCTAAAATGTGTATTTGCTGACTGACTTGTCAATATAATAGTCCTAAGATTACAAAGCTACTGCAAATGTGATGTAACAAAAATTGCATATACTGTATACTCCGACTATATCACCTTTATATACGACATACGTGCATCAAATGTAATACTTTGCAATCATAATGGCTTTCTAAATGCTTCTGTATGTTGCATTAAAGTTACTGAGAAAGCATAATTACCCAGGTACTTTTATTTTCCACAGTACTACAGTCAACGTTACATCTGCTTCCTTGAGTAGATCAGATTTTATGAGTTATGTGTTGAACCATTTACAATATAATGTACAGTATCGTGTATAATATTATACTGATGTGAAATTGTATGCATGTTTGTGTGCTTGTACTTTGCAATACGAGAATTGTATACATAACAAATGTTTTGTCTGCTGTGACTGACCTATATATTCTTGTGACTTATGATAATATTGAGTTAACATTGTTTAATGAGCCTCATTGTACTACATAAAAGCTGTCACCTTTTTTGAGGGTGACTATAATATGTCAGTTGAATAAGGGTTCTTATGAACTGCGATGTAACTTTTAACAAAAGAATTCTCTCTTTTTTGAAATTGTTTTACCCTAGAAATAATGCTCACAAATCATGCTACCATTTGTGTGTTATTGAAGCTATCAAGGGGATTAATTTGGAACACTTAGCTGAATACCTGAACTTCTGTAGTAGGTATACCACATACATGACCCAATATGAGGAGAATACTTTGAAAATATACACACAATTTGATCTTTATTTAGACAACTAATAATACAGAATGTCTTCGATTACTGTGGTCAAAAATGGGTAAGCATTGAAAAAATCTGTTGCATAATGATCATGATGACAGTTACCATATATTACCATGATACAAAATATGTTGTAATCATAAATAATGACTGAATTCCTGCACAGATTGACAAAAAAGTATTTGGGATAAGAAAGTGATGTCACAACTGGGGTGACATGTTCATTTTGGAAATACAAGGCTTATCTGTCGTGTCTAATGGTGAGCTGTCGGACTTGTTTATTTCTAAAGATATACGTAGATGGTTATCAAAGATGCTCACAAATCCACAGAATAGAGGTTCTTGAAAGGACAGCCGATGTGCCCCTCCCTCTTTCCCTCGCTCCCTGCAGTGTCTATGATTCAGGATAGGAATGGGTGTATTATAATGGCAACAGATGTGTTCACATATGACTTTAGTGTGAAGACTAAGTGTGAATTTAGAGCATAAGAAAAGAAAACAAATCGGCTCTACATTGGTAAAAATGTATTAGCACACCTTGGACACCTTGACATGGAACAGAAATTGAGTGATTACAATATTCAGCGCTATCCCACTCGACTTTGTAAATGCCTAACACTTCAACATGTGATATGTCCAACAGTATTCCCCTTCTACCTGTGATACGTATGGCCAACACTTCTCTTTGAAGTATGTTCAACACTTCTCTTCGACCTGTAATAAGTATGTCCAACACTTCTCTTTGACCTGTAATAAGTATGTCCAACACTTCTCTTCGACCTGTAATAAGTATGTCCAACACTTCTCTTCGACCTGTAATAAGTATGTCCAACACTTTTCTTCGACCTGTAATAAGTATGTCCAACACTTCTCTTCGACCTGTAATAAGTATGTCCAACACTTCTCATCTTTGACCTGTAATAAGTATGTCCAACACTTCTCATCTTTGACCTGTAATAAGTATGTCCAACACTTCTCATCTTTGACCTGTAATAAGTATGTCCAACACTTCTCATCTTTGACCTGTAATAAGTATGTCCAACACTTCTCATCTTTGACCTGTAATAAGTATGTCCAACACTTCTCATCTTCGACCTGTAATAAGTATGTCCAACACTTCTCTTCGACCTGTAATAAGTATGTCCAACACTTCTCTTCGACCTGTAATAAGTATGTCCAACACTTCTCATCTTTGACCTGTAATAAGTATGTCCAACACTTCTCATCTTTGACCTGTAATAAGTATGTCCAACACTTCTCATCTTTGACCTGTAATAAGTATGTCCAACACTTATCTTTGACCTGTAATAAATATGTCCTACACTTCTCATCTTTGACGTGTAATAAGTATGTCCAACACTTCTCATCTTTGACCTGTAATAAGTATGTCCAACACTTCTCATCTTTGACCTGTAATAAGTATGTCCAACACTTCTCCTCTTCATCCTGTAATAAGTATGTCTAACACTTCTTCTCTTCATCCTGTAATAAGTATGTCTAACACTTCTCCTCTTCATCCTGTAATAAGTATGTCTAACACTTCTCCTCTTCATCCTGTAATAAGTATGTCTAACACTTCTCCTCTTCAACCTGTAATAGGGCCTGCAAGTGGGTCACGATACATGGCGTGACTCCTCGTGACTGGAGCTTATTGGGGACTAAGCGAGACTAATTGGGGACTGGACACAAGAATAATATTCTAACGATGGATGACAGTTGTAGTTTCCGACTGATGAATACTAGGAAAATCAGTTCACAAATATCTTGTGTTATACGTTTCTTATCTTAAATGTCTGATTTAATATTGAATTTACCACACTATCATAGACACATAGCGATTTACGTAATGCAGATAATCGACACGATGCTAGGCTGTATGTTCTTTTACGGGATTTGCATTTTACTTCTTTTTTTCGATAACACTTATATCTGAAAAGTTGTCTAAATACATAATCATAACACATGTACACGTTTGGCCCAAACAGGTTGTAAGGGAAAACTGGCACTCTTCATTATTTCAAGTCGCCAAACACAAGTATTTCCGCTATTATGCCCCCCATAATAATCGATTAAAATTCATGTTTTCCCGTGATCTTGTCCCCGGAAAAATGTTCCCTGCTTCTGCTTGTAAAAATTTTAAAATAAACTGAAATACGCTATTTCGGGACAGTTCGATGATTACGACCAAAACAAAACAAAGTCCTATATGTTAACATGGAGTATATGGACCTCCCCCAATTTTCCAAGCCTCTTTTTTTCGCGAACTTCCCCCTAAAAGTTTCCAACATTTCTCTTCGACCAGTAATAAGTATGTCCAACACTTCTCTTTGACCTGTAATAAGTATGTCCAACACTTCTTATCTTTGACCTGTAATAAATATGTCCTACACTTCTCATCTTTGACGTGTAATAAATATGTCCAACACTTCTTATCTTTGACCTGTAATAAATATGTCCAACACTTCTTATCTTTGACCTGTAATAAGTATGTCCAACACTTCTCATCTTTGACCTGTAATAAGTATGTCTAACACTTCTTCTCTTCATCCTGTAATAAGTATGTCCAACACTTCTTCTCTTCATCCTGTAATAAGTATGTCAACACTTCTTCTCTTAAAAAACCCCTGTAATAATATGTCAACACTTCTTCTCTTCATCCTGTAATAAGTATGTCTAACACTTTTTCTCTTCATCCTGTAATAATATGCCCAACACTTCTTCTCTTCATCCTGTAATAAGTATGTCTAACACTTCTTCTCTTCATCCTGTAATAAATATGTCTAACACTTCTTCTCTTCATCCTGTAATAAATATGTCTAACACTTCTTCTCTTCATCCTGTAATAAATATGTCTAACACTTCTCTCTTCATCCTGTAATAAGTATGTCTAACACTTCTTCTCTTCATCCTGTAAAAAATATGTCTAACACTTCTTCTCTTCACCCTTTAATTATTTCCTTCTCCTTTCACCCTTTAAGATTTTAAATTTTTTTCACCTTAAAAATATTTAACATTTTTCCCTTTTTTGAAAAGATGTCTAACACTTCTCCTCTTCATCCTGTAATAATATGTCTAACACTTTTTCCTCTTCATCCTTAATAAGTATGTCTAACACTTCTCCTCTTCACCTGTAATAAGTATGTCTAACACTTTTTCTCTTCACCTGTAAAAAATATGTCTAACACTTCTTCTCTTCATCCTGTAATAATATGCCCAACACTTCTTCTCTTCATCCTGTAATAAGTATGTCAACACTTCTTCTCTTCATCCTGTAATAAGTATGTCTAACACTTCTTCTCTTCATCCTGTAATAATATGTCAACACTTCTTCTCTTCATCCTGTAATAAGTATGTCTAACACTTTTTCTCTTCATCCTGTAATAATATGTCAACACTTCTTCTCTTCATCCTGTAATAATATGTCTAACACTTCTTCTCTTCATCCTGTAATAAGTATGCCCAACACTTTTTCTCTTCACCCGTAATAAGTATGTCTAACACTTCTTCTCTTCATCCTGTAATAAATATGTCTAACACTTCTTCTCTTCATCCTGTAATAAGTATGTCTAACACTTCTTCTCTTCATCCTGTAATAAGTATGTCTAACACTTCTTCTCTTCATCCTGTAATAAGTATGTCCAACACTTCTTCTCTTCATCCTGTAATAAGTATGTCTAACACTTCTTCTCTTCATCCTGTAATAATATGTCTAACACTTTTTCTCTTCATCCTGTAATAATATGTCTAACATTTCCCCCATCCTGTAATAATATGTCTAACACTTCTTCTCTTCATCCTGTAATAAGTATGTCTAACACTTCTTCTCTTAAACCTGTAATAAGTATGTCTAACACTTCTTCTCTTCATCCTGTAATAAGTATGTCTAACACTTCTCCTCTTCATCCTGTAATAAGTATGTCTAACACTTCTTCTCTTCAACCTGTAATAAGTATGTCTAACACTTCTCCTCTTCAACCTGTAATAAGTATGTCTAACACTTCTTCTCTTCATCCTGTAATAAGTATGTCTAACACTTCTTCTCTTCATCCTGTAATAAGTATGTCTAACACTTCTTCTCTTCATCCTGTAATAAGTATGTCTAACACTTCTCCTCTTCATCCTGTAATAAGTATGTCTAACACTTCTCCTCTTCATCCTGTAATAAGTATGTCAACACTTCTTCTCTTCATCCTGTAATAATATGTCTAACACTTCTTCTCTTCATCCTGTAATAAATATGTCTAACACTTCTTCTCTTCATCCTGTAATAAGTATGTCTAACACTTCTCCTCTTCATCCTGTAATAAGTATGTCTAACACTTCTTCTCTTCATCCTGTAATAAATATGTCTAACACTTCTTCTCTTCATCCTGTAATAAGTATGTCTAACACTTCTCCTCTTCATCCTGTAATAAGTATGTCTAACACTTCTTCTCTTCATCCTGTAATAAATATGTCTAACACTTCTTCTCTTCATCCTGTAATAAGTATGTCAACACTTCTCCTCTTCATCCTGTAATAAGTATGTCTAACACTTCTTCTCTTCATCCTGTAATAAATATGTCTAACACTTCTTCTCTTCATCCTGTAATAAGTATGTCTAACACTTCTTCTCTTCATCCTGTAATAAATATGTCTAACACTTCTTCTCTTCAACCTGTAATAAGTATGTCTAACACTTCTCCTCTTCATCCTGTAATAAGTATGTCTAACACTTCTTCTCTTCATCCTGTAATAAATATGTCTAACACTTCTTCTCTTCATCCTGTAATAAGTATTCCAACATTTCTCTTCGACCTGGACATCGGGTGTCGGTGATAGAAATGAGTCATTAATGCAGTGTGTTATATGCGGGACATCTGGAGCCTGACGTAAACCCTACCTACCAACTCTCCTGGGATTTCCGGGCGTCTCCCGGTTTTGTAATGTATTTCCCGATTTCCTGGAATACAAGCAAACCTCCCGGATTTTCGCGTCAAATCTTCAACAACACGGCCAGTCACCCGCACCCCCCCCCCCGTCACACCCGCGCCTCAAGATGCCATCGGCCAAAGCATCTCTAACAGCACCCGCCGTACATCTCCCCCGTCGGCCGCTGTCAGGATCCTAGACGGCGCGACACGGGAGACGTTCTCAATCACTGGTGAATCTCCATAATTTCAGAACAGCAAACACATAAATGTGGATCCTGAGTCGATAGTTCGCTTGGACTTGGTGGGGAGACTACTTGATTCGTGAACAGTTTAGAATCGTCTTGCAAGTTCTTCGATTCGAAGAAAAACATAATCTAGACGCTTTAACGCTCCGTCTAACAGCTCTCGTGATGGTAAGAGAATAAGAAAACAGGAAAGTTTGAGTATGCGTTTGGTACGCGGCCTACATTGAACCATATTGATAGCGCGGGGTCTGAAGAGCAATGGCGACGCGCGTCCGGAACGGAAATGACGTAACTGTCGCTAACCGCCATTTCCTTACCCACGTTTAAGCGGTAACTGACGGCAAGAGGTTTTCTGAGTTAATGCGAAATGCGGCGCGATAGTGCAGCAGACAAAACAGAAAATTACTCAAGGAACTTGAAAGAACATGTTGACATGGTAAGTTGATATGATGTCTTTTTATGACCATATATAGGCCTACATGTGTGTAAAGATGGGGCGTTGTCTGCCACACCTTACGCATGATATAGCCTTATAGGCCCTACTATTACGACTAACCAACAGGAATAGACGACACTACAGTGATGCAAATGTTGCTTATAATAGTGTTGCTGCCTTTCCTGTAAAAACTAATTGTGAACTCCAAATAATTGCGACACAATCAACAACATCGGTATGAACGGTAAACGAACTTGCATTGCAAATATGCAGCTAAGCTGGTAAATCGACACTGCGGTCTACAGTAGGCTGTCGGGCACACCGACAAACACAGTGCTAGACTCAGGACCGTAAATAGGGTGCCTGTTGTCTTGCGTGTTGGTAATTTGGTAAGCTAGACGAAGCTTCGATAAGACGGCTTATCTTGTCGTGTAGTAGGCCTACACTTAAATGTCAAACGGCCACATGAAGGTCAAACGGCCACACGAAGGTCAAACGGACAGGGTGGGAGTGTTATTAATTGTAGTACCCGAACCGGGGCTGTGGTGGCGTGCATGTTAATTAATATACATGTCGCAAAGACACCGAAATGTCATTCAGACCTTTCTGTATCGTACTGTGTCGGACAACATCTCGAGTCAGTGCCACTTCCGGCGATGAGGCATTTCCACAGCGCATGACTTGTGAATGGAAATCAGCGCCCCGTGATGACTGACATTTGGTCTGGGTGAAAAACAATCTTAAAGTTGGTTGAACAGGCGGGTATAAGGGTGGGTACACTTGCCCTAGACATTTGGAATGTTGGCGCACTGTACCAGCGATCGACTGGCGTACCTCTAGACGTTCTGAAGTTGCGAATGTCACAGCGAAAATGGTTCAACAATACCCCCCCCCCGTCTTCCAATATGTCGTATCCAGTTGGCAGTTAGATGCTTTAGTCCCCAGACTACCCTTTCTGGTCCAGCCCCTGGGTAGCGCACTTTCTTCTTTCAAAGATGCGTCGACATGACAGTTCTGAGGTGGCTGACGCGTTACGCGAAGACTTCGTACATTCGTGACTGCGCTAGTTGCTTATACCGCCGGCTATATTGCTGGAATTGTTCCCACGTCAAACTGTGAAGAAGATGACCATAATATAATTAAGCGTACTTATATGACCAGTTGACCACACCATACAACAGGTCACGAAGTTTTTGCTGTTCTCATTCCCCTATCGCCATCTTGCCAAGAACGATTCTCACCGTATTTCTACATATCCATTGTGCTTGGCATTCACCCGCAATCCTTCCGCTTCTTGTCTTATATCTTGATAATTATAGACAACTTTACGGCTTGTGGACTATACTAAGTGTATGGATATAAATGAAAACGAGAATGAACAGCCAGATGTATGTACAAATAGACAAACATTACATTATTTATTTTTCCCAATACATTGCACAGAACAGAAATACAAATAACGTACAAATAAAATGACCGCACAGTTCGTGGTCTGGTCGCCGGAAAGGCTAACAGGCGCTACCGACGTGGACCACAAGGTAACGCCACCATCGCAAGCCAGTGCTGTTTGTCATGCAACATTAGCCATGGCAGATTCTCGGCGTACGCGAAGTCCGGACGTTAGCTGAGTGAAATGAATAACAGACTTCGCCAGTCGCGACTGCGTGAACCGTGAGAACAGCGCAAAGGCCAGCCGCAGTTAGAGGCGGTTGAACCACGCCTGGTAGGAATCATGATAACGACCGTTCGCACCCTAAACATTGCCTCTACACGAGCCAACTTTGGCTTACATGTGTTTAAATTATGGTCACCTGACCGGGCAACAGCTGTTGGCGATTTCATTGGCTGAGCTGAAATTAAAAGTTTTTTTTAGATCGATCAACCAGGCTGGCATTACGTAATCAGCAACAGCGACCCCTGGCGCGCGAGGATGGGTATATAATGCTAAATATTTTTATCGGGAAACTGTGTACCGAGTGACACGGTGATAAACGCGGGTGTTTTTCCGGGCTTTTTATGCATTAGGGCCTACTATTTGCGGTTCTCTGCAATGTTTATAATAATAGAAAAAGACAGACTTGAAGGAGCAACGCGCTTGCATCAAGTATTTTTGTTTTAGACTTTTACTGCACCGTTGGCCTTTAGGTTGGTTCATGCCAATGCATTCTCATGGAAAAACTCAACATGCCGCGTATCGCTGACACATTTGTGCCCCGCTTGCTTCCCAGGACCGAAAGGAGCGCCAGCAGCGAGGCTCACTGTGTGTAGTGAATAGTGACCCACAGAAACAGGTTAGATATGGTTGAAACTCCCTTTGTAAGGTCATCGCTGGTGACTGAAGATGTAGATTTCGTTAAACGTTCACCGACGGTTCTTGTGGGTGATTTGACGCACTTTTCTGCTGGTCGATGAACGACCGGAACATTCGGAAATCTCAACCGACGTTTGGCCACGTTTGTGCCACGATAACCACGTCTGGCTTCGGCCAACGGCATCGTCATCAAACGCGTGTTTAAACATTTCGTGAGTCTCCGACGCG
>JAODUO010000043.1:630000-662500 GCA_025642075.2 Ridgeia piscesae
TCGAGTTGTTGGTGTATATTTCCTTCAAGAGTTCGATGTACACATCTTCTATCCCCTGCTCTTGAAGCGAGGTCAGTACTGCTTGAGTTTGCACTGAGTCGAAGGCTTTCTCGTAGTCGACGAATGCGATGCAGAGTGGGATATTGTATTCTGTGCACTTCTCATTCAGTTGGTTTACGACGTGGATGTGGTCTGTCGTTGAGTATCCGCATCTGAATCCAGCTTGTTCTCGTGGCTGGTTTTCGTCGAGTATTTTCTCTAGCCTTTTCGTTAGTACTTTCGTAGGTACTTTATAGATGTTTGATAGTAGACATATCGGTCTGTAATTCTTGAGGTCTTTCTTATTTCCCCTCTTGAAGATTATCATCATCTTAGCGTTCTTCCACGATGTGGGTATTTGTCTTTCTGATAAGTATTTAGTGTACAGCTTAGCAAGTGTCTTCGAGATGGTATCTTCTCATGCTTTCAATGTCTCAATGTTTATATGGTCGTTGCCTGATGCTGTCCCATTCTTCATATCTCGTAGTGCTGCTTCCACCTCCCATGATGTTATCTCTGGTACCTTTTTTGGTTCAGTGTGGAATACGGTACTCTGTTCACTGTCGAATAGCTCCGTGTAGAATTTCTCTATTCGTTCTATGATCGTATCTTGATCATGGATTCCTCTACCCTGCTTGTCCATGAGTGTGATCAATCTGTCACGGCCTAGCTTCTGCATTCTTCGGACTTTCTTCAGGCTCTTTGATGCCATGATCGTTTCTCGTATGATCTCTTGGTTGTATTTCCTGAAGTCATCTCTTGCTTTCGTTTTGATGATCTTGCATATTTCTGCGTACTCTATTCGTTGTGTATTGTCGCCGTTTCCAGCCATTTCTCGTCGTTTCGTCATCAGGGCTCGTGTTGGTGATGATAGCCTCGATTTATGTGGCTTATTAATTGCCTTAGCTACTCAGGACGCGCTTTGTTGGATCATGTCTGTGATGGTTTCGCTCAGAATATATATATATATATATATATATATTTTTTTTTATGTTTGTTCAGATATCTTTTTAAGGGCGCTTTCCAATATTTTTCTATCCTGGGAGAACTAATTACTTCCGGTTTATTCCGGAGGAAGAAGTATATATATATTATTGGCAGTATTACATTATAAAATATATATATATATATACTTGTGTGCGCGCGCGCGTGTGTATGTGTGTGTGAGTGTGTTTGTGTGTGTGTGTGTGGTGTGTGTGTGTGTGTGTGTGTGTGTGTGTGTGTGTGTGTGTGTGTGTGAGTGTGTGTGTGTGTGTGTGAGAGTGTGTGTGTGTGTTGTGTGTGTATGTGTGTGTGTGTGTGTGTGTGTGTGTGTGTGTGTGTGTGTGTGGTGTGTGTGTGAGTGTGTTTGTGATGTGTGTAGTTGTGTGAGTGTGTGTGAGTGTGTTTGTGTGTGTGTGCGTGTGTGTGCTTGTGTGTGTATGTGTGTGTGTCAGAGATGGAGCGAGTACAATACAAATGTACTCGAGTACGAGTACGATTAATTTGAACATGCATGAGTACGAGTACGAGTACGAGTACGAGTACGAGTACGAGTACGAGTAAGTACGAGTACGAAGAAAACAAATGTACTCGAGTACGAGTACGATTACTTTACAATATACTCGAGTACGAGTACGATTACTTTAGAATGTAAGCTTGATTACTTTCATGATTACTTTAATGAACATCCTGTTTCTAACGTAAAGGCAACTTTCATGGAATCCCTAGGTGTCATTCTTGTTCTGTTGTTGTGTCACTAATGTTCTAACTGATTACTGCTATCCACTATCCAGGTGTTATTATTATTAATAATTAGACGCCTTTCTCAGGTATTGGATGAATCATTTAATGCTGGATTAATAATTTAATTTATGGTTTCTGAATCAAATACAAATAGGAGGCATTTTTAAATTTCAAATACACATGATCAAATACATTACAATAACAACACTTCAAAACCAGGGGGGCATATTCAAGAGTAGTATATCAGATGGGTCCAGAATGACAAGTCATTTGATTAGGAATAAACATTTGTATTAAACTCCTAAAGTATTTGACTGCAACATATTTCAAAACATGCAGTACAACACACACGCACACAAACACCTGGATAGGAGAGATCCTAAGCACGGCCACCCTGTCACCGAGCCACTTGAGTGTGCCGTTGATGAACTCCAGCAGGGCAACGAAGCTGACGAGGTTGACGGCGATGCTGGCTGCAATAGGTATCGTCAGCACCGCGCCCACGTGGAGGGCGTGAAACGAACTGTGCTCAGTCCTGCAACATAAACACAACCTAGTGGAACTACTGGAGCGAAAACGTGCCATGTAGATATTTCCACGTGGCAACACTAACTCAAATATCAATCACGTGACCGGTTGCCTAGGTTCGTCAAGTTACCCAACATAAACATCCGTCGAATATGTTGTTGATATAATACTTAGTGATGTCGAATTCTGCTTGCGGGTGAAATCGACCAAGCAGATGTCATGCCACCATAGTTATAAGAAATATGCAGGGCTGTAATTATGTAGACATTAGCCCGTTGTTTGGCAAGTCACGTGCAGAATTTTGATTGTGGCGTTAGTTTGTGTGTCGTCATCTCGTATTGAATAATATACACATCCGCTGACCCCGAAAGTGAAGCAATAACACCGTCGGTCATGCCAAGAGTTTTAATCATATATGTATGTTTTTACCAATTTTTATCACCGTCATTAATTTGTGACACGATACTTTCTGTAAGAAACATTATGGTGGTAAAATTGTTAACTGTTACAAGAATTGCACCATAGCTGAATACTTCCCCGAGGAGTCGAGATGGAGTTCGACTGCCACGGAGAGAACGTAAACTGCTTTGAACAGTCCTTATGGTTGGATATTGAGCTGTATAAGAATTTACGTTTACTTTACATATACTTCCAGCTAGGCCTTATATTATTTTAGTTTTGTTGTTGTTGTTGTTGTTATTATTATTATTATTAGCATCCATTGCGTTTGTTGAACATACGCAGGTTGAAACGTCTTCATGTTCAGGTTGCGCAGCACAGAACGCTTCGTTTCCGGATAGAGAAGTTTTGACACCAAGATGGCCGCTGGGGCCGACATGACGGACGCGGCGACCAGGTGACTCGCCGGGATACCGAATGACGTGTAAGCTCCGAACAGGCCGCCAGTGACCGTCGCGAAACCACTGGTCATCACACAGTGCAGTTCCGACAACGTCATCCTGTCCATCAGTTTGGCCACGGTCAGCATGGAGACATTCTGGTCGAACCAACATTATGAACACTCATTTTGTTTGCAGCAACATTACAAATATCCCAGTCTGGCAAGTTATGTCGTCCAAGTTGAGACGAAACTTTACCACACCCTAGATTTGACCCATAGAAGTCGATTTATAAACTGAAGTAGGACTTAGCGTCCACACTTTTAAAAGTTATGCATTTAAAAAATGACAATAACCTCACACATATTGCCGTAGCTATTACATTTTTCAACATTGCCAACTTCGCCAACTTTCACATAAATGATTATCTAACTTAGCATCCAAATTTAAGAGTTATGCATATAAATAATGAAACTAACGTCACAAATATTGCCGTAACTATTATATTTTTGAACCTTGCCAACTTCACCAATCTTCAATTTTGTTTCTAAATTTCACATAAATGATTAACTAACTTTCACATGCTTACTTGTGCGGTGTTGCTTAGTAAATGCTCCGTGAAGCCACCAAAGTGGATCCGAACAATATTCCGTCGTATATCTTGTTGACATGTTTGGCCACAAAACAGTTTCTTTACGACGACCACAATGACAAGACAATGTTTTCCGAAGTGCATATTGTGAACGGGAACCTTTGATTTATGAGATGTCACGCAGTAATGGCATGTAACTCACAGACAGCCCCCGGTATGTGAATTGCATGCAATTACTGCTCATTTTGTAGTACGTATGCCCCCGGTAATAAACTAATGACATTTATCTTCATTGGTGACAAAGCCGACTGCCGAGTGCGAGTTTTGTGACGTGTCACGCAACCCTTGACAATGTCCTACAGCCAGTACATCGCGGCTTGTGACCAAGATATTCGTGTGACTTTCGTCAAGCTATATATATATATATATATATATATATATATATATATATATATATATATATATATATATATATATATATATATATATATATATATATATATTATATATATATATATATATATATATATATATATATATATATATATATATATATATATATATATATATATATATATATATAGTCAATATACGAATTACATTACTACGACATGACAGATCAAATACTATTGCATACACTTGTCAGTTTAGCCAATTTCCATTACCTTTCTAACAAAAAGAAACTTCCGATATCATAATTTTAACAAGATGTGTAGCGAAATATCACAATGAGCCATAAATACGTTCGGCATCCATTTTTGATAGCTTGACGGAGTTACTGCTAGGCAACAGGTCACGTGATGGATATGTCATATGTCGACCGAAGTGCAAACAGAAGTACTACTACTATGTTTCTGTTGTCAGATCGTGTGCTTCGCGGTACACTGACCGCGCCAAGGAAGACGTTCGCTGCGCCGACGAATGCTTCGACAGGAGTAGCATGGATGAGGACCTCTATCGCCCCGCCCAGATTGCAGATCAACACTTGCAGCACCTTCCAGTAGTACAACAATGACGTCATCGCCCCGAAGAAGATCACTGTAGACAATACCTGCACCGACAGAAATGTTTTCAGTATGAATAGTTTCGTAAACGTCATGCTCCAGCCTCTACTGCATCGACTCCTGCGCAAAGAAAGAAATGGAGAAGTAACGATAGGGTAAAGGTAAGGTCACAGGTCACATGCAGCGCAGTATATAACATAAGACGTGTTCAAAGGCGTTTAAACCACTACCGTAAAGTGGTTTGAACTGGGAATGTTTTGAAGGTTTTACACCAGTTGTTTCATACCTAGTCCTAACTACTGGAATGTTTGTTCCAGTCTACCTGTGCAACCTTCAACAACAGGCACAGCAGTAGAAAGAAAGTTTGTTTTCACCATAGCTTATATGGATGTAATAGTACTGAATATAGTTGTTGAATTTAATTGAATAATCTTACAATAATGACGTTGAACACCGGTGTCCAGGACACTAGGTTAGCTGCCAAGTGTCCCTAGACCAACGACTCTACGTTTTGCTGCTCTTATTCTGTATTAACTCATGTTGTCTGATTTGTTTCCGGTCACGTGGTTCTTCGTATTCCTCTGCGTATATTGATCACCTGCTTATATTTCTCGTTGGATCTCTTCTTGCCTGACGATCTTACCAACAACATAGTTCGGTTCTACATTATATTGAATCGAATCAATTATTACAACTTATTACGTTGATAAAACATACATAGATCTCCACAACGATGACACCATACATACCTGGAACGCGAACTCGTGTGACTGGAAGTCGCCGTAGACAAACGCGGCTCCTTTGTCCGAGTAGCCGAGGAACTGGACGACGGTGTCCCCGGCGTAGCGCACGGCCCTGCTCCCGGCCGACCACCGCAGCACCAGGAAGGCGAGCACCAGCTGCAGGAAAAGGCCCGAGAACACGACACGCCACTCCACCTGCCGGCAAAATGACGTAGTAAAAGCACTGGTCGCTAGGAGGACACACAGCAACGGCGGCCATTTTATGCTATGTGTTCTTTTTTACCCTCGACCTATGTCACACCCATTAATCGTTTCCATTTTGGTTGTTTTTATGAAGAATCTTGCACATCATTAGTAATGTAAGAAAGGGAAACATTATTGGGATCGTACCCCCTCTGATTATCTACATGTAAAATAATGAAAGCTATCAACGTAAATAGCAGTAAGTGTTTACGATCCGTCACAATGTGGGCGCTACGTGTTTGCTATAACAATGAGTGCGATAACGGACCAGCAGGTGGCGCATGAGAAGTGCTGAAAGGTGTCTTCATGCGCACCTTTGACGGCGTCTTCGAGAAGAGGAACGAACTCAAGATAAAGACGCCGACACCGAGACACGATATCAGTCGTATCGGGTCGTGCGCCACCTCGACCGCCAGTAGGGACACGACGACTAGAGCGACAACGACAAATGACGCCCTGCAAAATGACGATGATGATGATGATGACAATGATAAACACCAATAATAATAAGACATGTCACCCTATCCAACTAATTCAAAATGAATTAATAACAAAATCAAAATCATAAATATTGGAACAACTTTCACCCTATCCAAATAATTCAAAATGAATTAATAACATAATCAAAATCATAACTATTTTAAAGTAGTAATATATTAATATATGCAATCATTACTAATAAGTTAAATCAATCATTCTAGCTTTAAAATAAAGAAACAATAAACATGTATGCAAGCTGTTAACATAATAACACTGTAATAATTATTAATTTAAATAAATGTAATAATAAATAATTATGATCGTCATATGTTAACTAACTGGTAAAAAGATTAGATTTGAATGGTGCTTTAAATTGGTTAATAGACAACATGAATTAATCAATTAAATATGCAAATATGTATTACACATGTTGCTATCTGCTATTAAACCTACTCACCAGCGGATGTACTTGCGTTGGGAGGTCGTCAGTCTGCTGCACACGGCGTCCCATAACATCCGCAGTTGGGCTTGGATCAAGACACCAAAACACCTAGGCACAGACCACAATTTATGTTAACCAGTAACGGCCATAAATTATACGGAGATGTGTGCTTAATATTGCAGAGAATATTTTTCTTCCCTGTGAAAAACCACATACGTAATTGATGCGTTATTTGCAATGGGCGCTATAAACGGCCAGGTTGGGTTCAAAAGGCATCTAAATGTTCATATGAAAACAAGAACGTTTCGCATTTAAAAAATCCTACTATTTTCAACATAGCTTTATGATGCCATGAATACATGCGGGACTGAAATACCACAACAATTTCACGACAACACCAAGTAATACCAACAGGATATATTTAATGCAAAGCGACTGCAACTACGAAACTATACTGATACTAATCACTGAAGTCATTGAAACGGACACCAACAACTGCACTGTTCCGAGTATTACAGCACTCACTTGTAGGCGAAGATAAGGACAGCGATGACGGTGAAGGCCAACAGACCGACGTTGCGCCGGAAGTCATACTGCTCCGCGTAGCCGAAGTAGACGGCGAATAGACACACAGCGACGACGACGGTGAATCTTCTCCAGGCGGCCCCACGGCCGAGGAACACCCCGTACACGGCGCCCTGGATGTACAGTGCGTACACGGCAGCAATGTTCGGTTTGTCGTCGTCTTCGTCGTTGTCGCCGTCTTCTACGTCTCCTCCTTGTCTTCGGTGACGGGTTTGATCATTTGTTTCGGTATGTTGCTCAGAATGCAATGGTCTGTCCCGGTTCTTGTCCGTGTCTTCGTTCTCCCGCCCGCTGTTGCTGTTGGCCTGGCCGCCGTTTCCTTCCGCGATGGCGTCGGTTGGCGGTAACTGATGCATGGGCAGTAACTGGATCTGTTGCAGTTCCGGGTTATGTGCAAAAGCCGTTGCCATGGCGAAGAAGTGTCCTTCGGCACGGGGTTACCTGCATCCAAATAAGTTACATGATATATTAGATTTGCGTCACAACATTATATTTTATAATCTAGGTTAGTAGATAAACTATTTTTGTGAGACGATTAAAATAACACATGCACATACGCAGGCACGTAGTACACATGCTCAGATGCACACACGCGCGCACACGCACGCACGCACGCACACACACACACACACACACACACACACACACACACACACACACACACTAATAATAATAATAATAACACCTGTCAACACCTGTATCTGTGATTGATCAGTGACAGAATGTTTACCCATGTTTATATATAAGACTGGTCACACGTGTTAGGTGACAACTTATATAAATGGAAGGTGTGAATGTGTATAGTAGGGTGGGACATAGCGCCAAGGGTAACACACATTGTCATACCAGCTGGCTCTGTTTAATCCAATTTACCTACGCATTTCTATAATAGGTCACTAATTCTATTGAGTATGCGTCATGCAAATCTGACATGTTTCGAACACTATGTTCTGGCTATGTGATTAGTCACGTGCACTCACTAGATTTGGGCGCTTTTCCTCGTAGGTGGGACAAAGCGCACATAAATGGCATGGACGCTATGCCTCATGTGGGATTGCTTTTGTATCAATAAAGTAAAGGTAAGTTTTTGTACAGCGCAATATCCAATCCTTAGGATTGCTCAAAGCGCTTTTTACACTTTACTCCCTGACAGACCTGTTCAATCGAAGACCATCTCATCTTCTCTGGGAAGCATTCAGCCACGCGGCAATTTCGCGAAGACTGCTCGTACACAACTAGTCATCGCTGTCTGTAGCCAGGTACTCATACAGCTGAGTGAACTGGAGCAATGTAGAGTGAAAAAACTTGCCCAAGGTTTTACAGGGCAGCACAGGATTCGAACCCGAGTCCTCTTAGTTGAGAGTCCGATGCTCTACCCCTGAACCACTGCGCTACTACAATAACTGACGCTTTGCCCAAATTCACCGATAGACGCTGAGTCATGATGATATTTTCTGTTATCACTCACGGTGTCTGAAGGCATGGGAATGCAGGTTATATAACATAGTTTAGAAAGTTGATCCAAGCTTGTAAAACATATTGATCATTTAGTGGCAATTTATTAGTCTATATGGAAGCGATCTTATTAAATGACAATGAACCGGTACTTCTGCTCTGGTGACATCGTGTTCGATTCTGTAAAGTCGGTGTGTGTCGTCGAGAGACAGTAACTAATCATTTGATCGCTATCTGGAGTCACTAAATGCAATATTCGCCAACCTGGCCACCTTACTGTACTCACTTGTGTGCCGACGTGGCGCCAGCCTATTGGCTTCCTGTGAAAGGTGTCTAGTCTCCACACCATAATAACTTTAAAAAAACGCTCGGCCAAACTTATTTGAGGACGAGCAATTATAAATTTGTTTTAAATACAAAACAAATCAAACTGTTTATGGGCGTCATTTATCACGCTAATTGCAATGATGGCATAACTAACGGATCCATTAAAATGCCACACTCTTACTTCGGTAATGTAGCATGAGTTAAAACAAAAATTACGTGAGATAGAACGGTAAATTATTCAACCGTTTTTTAAGTTTTGATATACCAGACGTTGTGTGTTGATTTGACTTCTTAACCTCCATTCTCGTAAAAACATAATACTTTTCAGGTGAGGTGTTGCAACACGGCACCAAACTTATGATCTTTCCATTTACTAACCTTTTTCATCGCGACCCAAATGTCATCCGCAGGCCTTGGCTGACGCCACATTCCATAACAGCGCGTTTGATAGAAATGAGACGTATGCCCCAGTATATGTACAGTGAGACAATAAAACATAAATGGTAAGAATAAAACATTTCTTCTTTCCAATTGTACATTTTTGGACTTTGGCCCCAAATGCATACCTGGTGTTATTAGACTTGTTTTCGGATCACAACATTGATGCCACATTCGTTAGTTCATTATTGAAGAAATGGACACGAATAACAAAGATATCGCTTGAAAATGGAAAGACACTTTGCCGGACAAAGTCAATGAGATCGCACGAGTTCATTTAACGTTAGCTACTCAAATGTTATCATACCAGTGATAACTTGGTATATGAAAATCACATAGGCATGTCCCTGGATTTGACATGTTCGGGGATCGCCAATTTGTGCGGTTTTCCGTGTATGAACATGGGAATGTGAGGATATTTTCGTTCACAATGTAAACAGAGAAATGTATTACAAAATATGTTTCGTTGCACTCTGGTTGGACTGCCGATTTAGATAGTGTCATTGTATCTTGCCTGTGCCATATCAAACTCACTTTGACCGCAGTTGTTACACGGTTCTTGTTACTCTTTGGCTAAACTGAGTTTCGCGCTATGTAAATGAACATGTTGGTTAAAATAAAGCAACACTTTTGTGTAAATAATATTTTATAAATTTCGCAACGTCATCCCGAATGATATATGGCCTTTCCATAGTAGCATTCAAGAAAAACACTTCAGCCAAATGAACTTGACATTTATTCTATGACATTTATTCTATGACGCGGAATTTAACATAAGGCCAACTTTTGCATAAAATGATTAATCTCGCGCACATTTTTTGTACGAACAAGCAGGAGAGTTCATACAGTGTCGAGAAAATCTCTGCACCACGCCCACACACACACACGCACACGCACACGCACACACATGCCTGTATGTGTGGCTCTGTATGCGTGGGCAACAACTTATGTAGGCGTGCGCGTAAAGTACAATGTATGCAACCATAGCTCGGATACATGCTAAACCTTTGCCATTTTCATTCATGATCCGGTGTCCAACGGCTGGAGCGAGATATGTATCATTTCGCATACATGTTGCACTCATTTTGACTTTGAATACGATTACGGATTACGATAACCGATTCTTTCGCAAACATATAAGGCACTAATTTTGACTTTGAATACGTTTACGAATAACGCGTTGGGGACCAGTTGGGGATGGTCTAAATAATTATCGCTAAAACGAGCCGGAGACGACAATCACTAAAGAAAAGTTCGGGGTCACTGTAACCTCATGGCGACCCACTCAAAATAGTTAGGCGCCTCAAATTTGGGTCGTGACTGATTGGTTAACCGCTGATGTAAAAAATGAATACAACCACAGAGCACTCCGGAATTTATGACGTGGTATATTTGAAGCTACTTCACAATTGCAGCTGTAGTCTACTTGACATGTCATTTCATGTAGGACAAATTGAGTACAAATCACACATTTAGAGCACTTTGTAAACACCAATATAGTCTAGGTATTAATAAATGGCGGTATCCAACGACAGATCAAATTCCATCAGCTATCTACTCAAAAGGTTTATAATGCGTCATGTAATTTCTGCTATAAAATAAATAATATATACAATGCAATGTTTTAGTTTAGTTTATGTTAAATACGAGCAAATTTGGTGCTAATGGACACCATGCTATGTCTAGACATTTTCGAAAGGGATTGATCCAAGACGGTGCACACACGCATACATCTATTAACGATGTGCATATTTCAAATGTTTAAGAACCGATAACATGCATCGTCCAGGTCGGATGTGTCAATTCAATATGAATTTATTTCATTTACACATACATTATGGAAAGGTGCGAATAGCTACCCAAGGGGTACTACCAAGTCTAGTGTCTGATGATAGAAATTACAGTCGTGGAGACGTAAACTCGTAAATACAACAGACAGTTAATGTCCTACCTTGAGGTTATATAGCATGAGTGGTCGCAGTGACAATGTGAGTACGCCGAGGGCACACACGCCAGCGTAAGTGTCACTTGAAACACTTCTTCGTCCTCCTCATGGTCAACGTGTACTGGAGTAGTGGATGTTCAAGGGACAACAGATTGCAGTTGAATAGATCCGTGTGTGTGTGTGTGTGTGTGTGTGTGTGTGTGTGTGTGTGTGTGTGTGTGTGTGTGTGTGTGTGTGTGTGTGTGTGTGTGTGTGTGTGTGTGTGTGTGTGTGTGTGTGTGTGTGTGTGTGTGTGTGTGTGTGTGTGTGTGTGTGCGGGGTGTACGTTAATAGGGATGGGGTGCTGTTTTGTTTAATGGGATGAATACAGCAGCCCGTTAGCCCTAAAACTGTTAAGGCTGGGAGTTGATACTACGATATTTAACCCATTCCAATGAACTTGATAAGAATGAGAATGTCATCACGCTATTTCGTATCATTTTTTCTCGTCTGAATGCAGGTGCATGAATGTTTTTCACTTAGTGACAATATGGCTTCGACATGATGATAAATTCACAAACCTATTGTATTCATGCCTCAAAACAGTAACAAACTAGTCTAGTTTCACGCACCTGTTCTTGTCACGCAAAGACGACTATTACGTAATTCACTACGCGTACTTAGTTGACCCTGACTACTCTTGACTCGTCCTCTGTGTGGGCCCAATGACGCACAGGCTAAATTACATTTAAAGCGATTGATGTATTTATTAACATGACCTCTATAACAACTGAACTATCCACTGCGTGACAAGGGTCCATTTCACTACCAATTTAAGAGCTCTTATGTCCGTTTTACATATTAAAATCAATTTTTATCCTTAACAGTGATTTTGAATACCTGACAACTGTCGCCATCATGGCACTCCAGTGGGAGACTATCACTGGTGTATCATGGAAATGGTGTCCTCTGTAATACGGCAATTGATATTTGCGCTTTGGAAAAACTCGTTAATTTTAATAACGGATTATGTTAAATGATGATTTCCTTAATAGCTCTTTACCTTAGAGAAATGGTTCCCAGTTGCTTAAAAAAATTCCACCAAACATTTGCTGCCGAACACGAGTGATCAGTAGTGTATGTTGTTGCAATTCTGTTTTCAGGAGACTTTCTTCATGACAGAAGCACAAGGGAAAGTTGCTAGAGTGGTCAATGTAAGCAGTAATCTTTGATCTAGCAGCAGTCACGTCGCAACAATAATGTTTGATCTAGCAGCAGTCACGTCGCAACAATAATGTTTGATCTAGCAGCAGTCACGTCGCAATAATAATGTTTGATCTAGCAGCAATCACGTCGCAACAATAATGTTTGATCTAGCAACAGTCATGTCGCAACAATAATGTTTGATCTAGCAGCAGTCAAGTCGCAACAATAATGTTTGATCTAGCAGCAGTCACGTCGCAACAATAATGTTTGATCTAGCAACAGTCACGTCGCAACAATAATGTTTGATCTAGCAGCAGTCACGTCGCAACAATAATGTTTGATCTAGCAACAGTCACGTCGCAACAATAATGTTTGATCTAGCAGCAGTCACGTCGCAACAATAATGTTTGATCTAGCAACAGTCACGTCGCAACAATAATGTTTGATCTAGCAGCAGTCACGTCGCAACAATAATGTTTGATCTAGCAGCAGTCACGTCGCAACAATAATGTTTGATCTAGCAACAGTCACGTCGCAACAATAATGTTTGATCTAGCGGCAGTCACGTCGCAACAATAATGTTTGATCTAGCGGCAGTCACGTCGCAACAATAATGTTTGATCTAGCGGCAGTCACGTCGCAACAATAATGTTTGATCTAGCAGCAGTCACGTCGCAACAATAATGTTTGATCTAGCGGCAGTCACGTCGCAACAATAATGTTTGATCTAGCAACAGTCACGTCGCAACAATAATGTTTGATCTAGCAACAGTCACGTCGCAACAATAATGTTTGATCTAGCAACAGTCACGTCGCAACAATAATGTTTGATCTAGCAACAGTCACGTCGCAACAATAATGTTTGATCTAGCAGCAGTCACGTCGCAACAATAATGTTTGATCTAGCAGCAGTCACGTCGCAACTATAATGTTTGATCTAGCAGCAGTCACGTCGCAACAATAATGTTTGATCTAGCAACAGTCACGTCGCAACAATAATGTTTGATCTAGCAACAGTCACGTCGCAACAATAATGTTTGATCTAGCAACAATCCCAAAAGTTTGATCTAGCAGCAGTCAGTCGCAACAATAATGTTTGATCTAGCAGCAGTCACGTCGCAACAATAATGTTTGATCTAGCAGCAGTCACGTCGCAACAATAATGTTTGATCTAGCAGCAGTCACGTCGCAACAATAATGTTTGATCTAGCAGCAGTCACGTCGCAACAATAATGTTTGATCTAGCAACAGTCACGTCGCAACAATAATGTTTGATCTAGCAACAGTCACGTCGCAAAAATAATGTTTGATCTAGCAACAGTCACGTCGCAACAATAATGTTTGATCTAGCAGCAGTCACGTCGCAACAATAATGTTTGATCTAGCAACAGTCACGTCGCAACAATAATGTTTGATCTAGCAGCAGTCACGTCGCAACAATAATGTTTGATCTAGCAACAGTCACGTCGCACAATAATGTTTGATCTAGCAACAGTCACGTCGCACAATAATGTTTGATCTAGCAACAGTCACGTCGCAACAATAATGTTTGATCTAGCAACAGTCACGTCGCAACAATAATGTTTGATCTAGCAACAGTCACGTCGCAACAATAATGTTTGATCTAGCAGCAGTCACGTCGCAACAATAATGTTTGATCTAGCAACAGTCACGTCGCACAATAATGTTTGATCTAGCAACAGTCACGTCGCAACAATAATGTTTGATCTAGCAACAGTCACGTCGCAACAATAATGTTTGATCTAGCAACAGTCACGTCGCAACAATAATGTTTGATCTAGCAGCAGTCACGTCGCAACAATAATGTTTGATCTAGCAACAGTCACGTCGCAACAATAATGTTTGATCTAGCAGCAGTCACGTCGCAACAATAATGTTTGATCTAGCAACAGTCACGTCGCAACAATAATGTTTGATCTAGCAGCAGTCACGTCGCAACAATAATGTTTGATCTAGCAACAGTCACGTCGCAACAATAATGTTTGATCTAGCAACAGTCACGTCGCACAATAATGTTTGATCTAGCAACAGTCACGTCGCAACAATAATGTTTGATCTAGCAACAGTCACGTCGCAACAATAATGTTTGATCTAGCAACAGTCACGTCGCAACAATAATGTTTGATCTAGCAGCAGTCACGTCGCAACAATAATGTTTGATCTAGCAACAGTCACGTCGCACAATAATGTTTGATCTAGCAACAGTCACGTCGCACAATAATGTTTGATCTAGCAGCAGTCACGTCGCAACAATAATGTTTGATCTAGCAACAGTCACGTCGCACAATAATGTTTGATCTAGCAACAGTCACGTCGCAACAATAATGTTTGATCTAGCAACAGTCACGTCGCAACAATAATGTTTGATCTAGCAACAGTCACGTCGCAACAATAATGTTTGATCTAGCAGCAGTCACGTCGCAACAATAATGTTTGATCTAGCAACAGTCACGTCGCACAATAATGTTTGATCTAGCAACAGTCACGTCGCAACAATAATGTTTGATCTAGCAACAGTCACGTCGCAACAATAATGTTTGATCTAGCAACAGTCACGTCGCAACAATAATGTTTGATCTAGCAGCAGTCACGTCGCAACAATAATGTTTGATCTAGCAGCAGTCACGTCGCACAATAATGTTTGATCTAGCAACAGTCACGTCGCAACAATAATGTTTGATCTAGCAGCAGTCACGTCGCAACAATAATGTTTGATCTAGCAGCAGTCACGTCGCAACAATAATGTTTGATCTAGCAAGCAGTCACGTCGCAACAATAATGTTTGATCTAGCAGCAGTCACGTCGCAACAATAATGTTTGATCTAGCAGCAGTCAGTCGCAACAATAATGTTTGATCTAGCAGCAGTCACGTCGCAACAATAATGTTTGATCTAGCAGCAGTCACGTCGCAACAATAATGTTTGATCTAGCAACAGTCACGTCGCAACAATAATGTTTGATCTAGCAGCAGTCACGTCGCAACAATAATGTTTGATCTAGCAACAGTCACGTCGCAACAATAATGTTTGATCTAGCAGCAGTCACGTCGCAACAATAATGTTTGATCTAGCAACAGTCACGTCGCAACAATAATGTTTGATCTAGCAGCAGTCACGTCGCAACAATAATGTTTGATCTAGCAGCAGTCACGTCGCAACAATAATGTTTGATCTAGCAGCAGTCACGTCGCAACAATAATGTTTGATCTAGCGGCAGTCACGTCGCAACAATAATGTTTGATCTAGCAGCAGTCACGTCGCAACAATAATGTTTGATCTAGCGGCAGTCACGTCGCAACAATAATGTTTGATCTAGCAGCAGTCACGTCGCAACAATAATGTTTGATCTAGCAGCAGTCACGTCGCAACAATAATGTTTGATCTAGCAACAGTCACGTCGCAACAATAATGTTTGATCTAGCAACAGTCACGTCGCAACAATAATGTTTGATCTAGCAACAGTCACGTCGCAACAATAATGTTTGATCTAGCAACAGTCACGTCGCAACAATAATGTTTGATCTAGCAGCAGTCACGTCGCAACAATAATGTTTGATCTAGCAGCAGTCACGTCGCAACAATAATGTTTGATCTAGCAACAGTCACGTCGCAACAATAATGTTTGATCTAGCAACAGTCACGTCGCAACAATAATGTTTGATCTAGCAACAGTCACGTCGCAACAATAATGTTTGATCTAGCAACAGTCACGTCGCAACAATAATGTTTGATCTAGCAGCAGTCACGTCGCAACAATAATGTTTGATCTAGCAGCAGTCACGTCGCAACAATAATGTTTGATCTAGCAGCAGTCACGTCGCAACAATAATGTTTGATCTAGCAACAGTCACGTCGCAACAATAATGTTTGATCTAGCAACAGTCACGTCGCAACAATAATGTTTGATCTAGCAACAGTCACGTCGCAACAATAATGTTTGATCTAGCAGCAGTCACGTCGCAACAATAATGTTTGATCTAGCAACAGTCACGTCGCAACAATAATGTTTGATCTAGCAACAGTCACGTCGCAACAATAATGTTTGATCTAGCAACAGTCACGTCGCAACAATAATGTTTGATCTAGCAACAGTCACGTCGCAACAATAATGTTTGATCTAGCAACAGTCACGTCGCAACAATAATGTTTGATCTAGCAACAGTCACGTCGCAACAATAATGTTTGATCTAGCAGCAGTCACGTCGCAACAATAATGTTTGATCTAGCAACAGTCACGTCGCACAATAATGTTTGATCTAGCAGCAGTCACGTCGCAACAATAATGTTTGATCTAGCAGCAGTCACGTCGCACAATAATGTTTGATCTAGCAACAGTCACGTCGCAACAATAATGTTTGATCTAGCAGCAGTCACGTCGCAACAATAATGTTTGATCTAGCAACAGTCACGTCGCAACAATAATGTTTGATCTAGCAGCAGTCACGTCGCAACAATAATGTTTGATCTAGCAACAGTCACGTCGCAACAATAATGTTTGATCTAGCAGCAGTCACGTCGCAACAATAATGTTTGATCTAGCAACAGTCACGTCGCAACAATAATGTTTGATCTAGCAACAGTCACGTCGCAACAATAATGTTTGATCTAGCAACAGTCACGTCGCAACAATAATGTTTGATCTAGCAACAGTCACGTCGCAACAATAATGTTTGATCTAGCAACAGTCACGTCGCAACAATAATGTTTGATCTAGCAACAGTCACGTCGCAACAATAATGTTTGATCTAGCAACAGTCACGTCGCAAAAATAATGTTTGATCTAGCAACAGTCACGTCGCAACAATAATGTTTGATCTAGCAACAGTCACGTCGCAACAATAATGTTTGATCTAGCAACAGTCACGTCGCACAATAATGTTTGATCTAGCAGCAGTCACGTCGCAACAATAATGTTTGATCTAGCAACAGTCACGTCGCACAATAATGTTTGATCTAGCAACAGTCACGTCGCAACAATAATGTTTGATCTAGCAACAGTCACGTCGCAACAATAATGTTTGATCTAGCAACAGTCACGTCGCAACAATAATGTTTGATCTAGCAACAGTCACGTCGCAACAATAATGTTTGATCTAGCAGCAGTCACGTCGCAACAATAATGTTTGATCTAGCAACAGTCACGTCGCACAATAATGTTTGATCTAGCAGCAGTCACGTCGCAACAATAATGTTTGATCTAGCAACAGTCACGTCGCACAATAATGTTTGATCTAGCAACAGTCACGTCGCAACAATAATGTTTGATCTAGCAGCAGTCACGTCGCAACAATAATGTTTGATCTAGCAACAGTCACGTCGCAACAATAATGTTTGATCTAGCAGCAGTCACGTCGCAACAATAATGTTTGATCTAGCAACAGTCACGTCGCAACAATAATGTTTGATCTAGCAGCAGTCACGTCGCAACAATAATGTTTGATCTAGCAACAGTCACGTCGCAACAATAATGTTTGATCTAGCAGCAGTCACGTCGCAACAATAATGTTTGATCTAGCAACAGTCACGTCGCAACAATAATGTTTGATCTAGCAACAGTCACGTCGCAACAATAATGTTTGATCTAGCAACAGTCACGTCGCAACAATAATGTTTGATCTAGCAACAGTCACGTCGCAACAATAATGTTTGATCTAGCAACAGTCACGTCGCAACAATAATGTTTGATCTAGCAACAGTCACGTCGCAACAATAATGTTTGATCTAGCAACAGTCACGTCGCAACAATAATGTTTGATCTAGCAACAGTCACGTCGCAACAATAATGTTTGATCTAGCAACAGTCACGTCGCAACAATAATGTTTGATCTAGCAACAGTCACGTCGCAACAATAATGTTTGATCTAGCAACAGTCACGTCGCAACAATAATGTTTGATCTAGCAGCAGTCACGTCGCAACAATAATGTTTGATCTAGCAACAGTCACGTCGCAACAATAATGTTTGATCTAGCAGCAGTCACGTCGCAACAATAATGTTTGATCTAGCAGCAGTCACGTCGCAACAATAATGTTTGATCTAGCAGCAGTCACGTCGCAACAATAATGTTTGATCTAGCAACAGTCACGTCGCAACAATAATGTTTGATCTAGCAGCAGTCACGTCGCACAATAATGTTTGATCTAGCAGCAGTCACGTCGCAACAATAATGTTTGATCTAGCAGCAGTCACGTCGCAACAATAATGTTTGATCTAGCAGCAGTCACGTCGCAACAATAATGTTTGATCTAGCAACAGTCACGTCGCAACAATAATGTTTGATCTAGCAGCAGTCACGTCGCAACAATAATGTTTGATCTAGCAGCAGTCACGTCGCAACAATAATGTTTGATCTAGCAGCAGTCACGTCGCAACAATAATGTTTGATCTAGCAACAGTCACGTCGCAACAATAATGTTTGATCTAGCGGCAGTCACGTCGCAACAATAATGTTTGATCTAGCGGCAGTCACGTCGCAACAATAATGTTTGATCTAGCAGCAGTCACGTCGCAACAATAATGTTTGATCTAGCAGCAGTCACGTCGCAACAATAATGTTTGATCTAGCAGCAGTCAAGTCGCAACAATAATGTTTGATCTAGCAACAGTCACGTCGCAACAATAATGTTTGATCTAGCAGCAGTCACGTCGCAACAATAATGTTTGATCTAGCAGCAGTCACGTCGCAACAATAATGTTTGATCTAGCAGCAGTCACGTCGCAACAATAATGTTTGATCTAGCAGCAGTCACGTCGCAACAATAATGTTTGATCTAGCAGCAGTCACGTCGCAACAATAATGTTTGATCTAGCAGCAGTCACGTCGCAACAATAATGTTTGATCTAGCAGCAGTCACGTCGCAACAATAATGTTTGATCTAGCAGCAGTCACGTCGCAACAATAATGTTTGATCTAGCAGCAGTCACGTCGCAACAATAATGTTTGATCTAGCAGCAGTCACGTCGCAACAATAATGTTTGATCTAGCAACAGTCACGTCGCAACAATAATGTTTGATCTAGCAACAGTCACGTCGCAACAATAATGTTTGATCTAGCAACAGTCACGTCGCAACAATAATGTTTGATCTAGCAACAGTCACGTCGCAACAATAATGTTTGATCTAGCAACAGTCACGTCGCAACAATAATGTTTGATCTAGCAACAGTCACGTCGCAACAATAATGTTTGATCTAGCAACAGTCACGTCGCAACAATAATGTTTGATCTAGCAACAGTCACGTCGCAACAATAATGTTTGATCTAGCAACAGTCACGTCGCAACAATAATGTTTGATCTAGCAACAGTCACGTCGCAACAATAATGTTTGATCTAGCAACAGTCACGTCGCAACAATAATGTTTGATCTAGCAACAGTCACGTCGCAACAATAATGTTTGATCTAGCAACAGTCACGTCGCAACAATAATGTTTGATCTAGCAACAGTCACGTCGCAACAATAATGTTTGATCTAGCAGCAGTCACGTCGCAACAATAATGTTTGATCTAGCAGCAGTCACGTCGCAACAATAATGTTTGATCTAGCAGCAGTCACGTCGCAACAATAATGTTTGATCTAGCAGCAGTCACGTCGCAACAATAATGTTTGATCTAGCAACAGTCACGTCGCAACAATAATGTTTGATCTAGCAACAGTCACGTCGCAACAATAATGTTTGATCTAGCAACAGTCACGTCGCAACAATAATGTTTGATCTAGCACAGTCACGTCGCAACAATAATGTTTGATCTAGCAACAGTCACGTCGCAACAATAATGTTTGATCTAGCAACAGTCACGTCGCAACAATAATGTTTGATCTAGCAACAGTCACGTCGCAACAATAATGTTTGATCTAGCAACAGTCACGTCGCAACAATAATGTTTGATCTAGCAACAGTCACGTCGCAACAATAATGTTTGATCTAGCAACAGTCACGTCGCAACAATAATGTTTGATCTAGCAACAGTCACGTCGCAACAATAATGTTTGATCTAGCAACAGTCACGTCGCAACAATAATGTTTGATCTAGCAACAGTCACGTCGCAACAATAATGTTTGATCTAGCAACAGTCACGTCGCAACAATAATGTTTGATCTAGCAACAGTCACGTCGCAACAATAATGTTTGATCTAGCAACAGTCACGTCGCAACAATAATGTTTGATCTAGCAACAGTCACGTCGCAACAATAATGTTTGATCTAGCAACAGTCACGTCGCAACAATAATGTTTGATCTAGCAACAGTCAGTCGCAACAATAATGTTTGATCTAGCAACAGTCACGTCGCAACAATAATGTTTGATCTAGCAACAGTCACGTCGCAACAATAATGTTTGATCTAGCAACAGTCACGTCGCAAAAATAATGTTTGATCTAGCAACAGTCACGTCGCAACAATAATGTTTGATCTAGCAACAGTCACGTCGCAACAATAATGTTTGATCTAGCAACAGTCACGTCGCAACAATAATGTTTGATCTAGCAGCAGTCACGTCGCACAATAATGTTTGATCTAGCAGCAGTCACGTCGCAACAATAATGTTTGATCTAGCAACAGTCACGTCGCACAATAATGTTTGATCTAGCAACAGTCACGTCGCAACAATAATGTTTGATCTAGCAACAGTCACGTCGCAACAATAATGTTTGATCTAGCAACAGTCACGTCGCAACAATAATGTTTGATCTAGCAGCAGTCACGTCGCAACAATAATGTTTGATCTAGCAACAGTCACGTCGCAACAAAAATGTAATTTACTCATGTAGCCATTGTCAACAGTGTGTGCACAGGTAAAGCTTGATGGGGTCACGCGTATGTTTGTTATTATGACGTACTTGATACAACTGACGTCACCAACATTACGCGCGTGATCCCCGTAAAGAAAAACTAGGTTGCAGGTAAATTGAAGTGTTTGCGGGGGAGGGGCATAACAAATTAATAAGTGTAGGGAGTGGGTACTGGTTTTGATTAATGTGATGAAACTCGGCAGTCGCTCTAACCCTAAGCTGTCGAGACTAGTAGCTGACACTTCGGCCTCTAGAATTACGTTGCAATGTAGAATGGTTCTTAGGAAGAATGGAAATGTCCTGTTTTCTCTTCTGAAGGATGGTTTCTGGAATGTTTTTGTTTTACATAATGCCTCTAGTTTACTGGTCGGTATTGTCCGATTCAGGCTAGAGATGTTTACTATGCCGTTTGAAGACCGTTGTTATAATTGTGAATAACACCCTGAAGCGGGAAAGTGTCCTTGTTTCTAGCGTTGGACATCGATTTTAAACTGGATGTGTTTAGACCTTACCAATGGAGAATCTGGATGCACGTCTGCACTGTTTCTATCTTTCTCGTGTTCTTTATAAGACATTGACAATGTGTAGCTTATATAACATTTCACAAACAATTATACGCAGCTGATAATGAATAGAGGGTCTGCATATCTTCCAAGTGAAGTAGGGTAGGGTGGGGCATAGAGCCTCCGTGGGTAATAATCCCCCTTGTATTACGACAGTTTTACGTGTTTGAAACCAGTGTCTGGTGAACCAATGCTTAGGTGCCACTTATTGTGTACTTTGACGGAAAAACAGCCGCTGGCGTAAAACGCGGTTAGTAAATATTTTCATTTAATGCTTCGTTACATGTTTGTTGTAATAGTTGTGTGTTTGTAATGTTTTACTACCGCAACAAGATTAAACATAGCCTCGTGCAATTGTTGTTATATTTATTAGTAGTCTATAGAGCTTCATTTACGTTTTGTGTAAATGGGTGATAATTATTTTAATATAATCATAATTATATAATATAATATAATTTATTATAATCATTTGTGTAGATCATGCATGCTGGAGGCAAGAAACCCCCTGACCTGTGGGGCAAGACGCCCCAGGCGTCTTGCCCCACATAATTCGGGAGTAGGTCACAAAACTATACTACAATCGTTGAGTACGTCACAAAATAAACTTGTTTTGTATAGTTGGTAAGATGATTCGAAAGTACGCAGTAAAGCTCTGTTATTACGTTAACAATTGGCAATAAAAGTTCCGCTCAAACGTTTCAGTGCAGAATGGCATACACAATTTATAGAGACGTTATATTTGCTGACCTGTATGTTATGTGATTACTTGCTTAGTGCGCAGTATGTTTTTTTAGATATGGTTCGCAAGACGGAACGGGGTGCATATGTCTATGACATTCTGAAAGCTGCATTCTTAGCTTTAATTGGAGGACCAGCCTTGAAGACAGTCAGTCGACTGTATCACATGACAACTTAGACGTTATGTTACCTAAAAGTGAAGGACTGTCGTAATTATGTTGATTGGGTACCTATGTTGGGCAACAGGAGATATGGATGTCCCGAGACTTTTGTCAAGATAATTCAAGAATTCCACGATGAAGCAGTGTCTATCGGTGGATCAACTACTGATCCTTTTGCAATTACCCATGGACTAAAGCAAGGATGTGTCCTGGCAACTACCTTGTTCACACTCTTTCTGGCAGTACTACTGTCTACAGTGTCCGACCATCTTAGCACAGGAGTTTTCATCCGCACAAGATCCGATGGAAAACAATTCAAATTGGCTAGACTAAAGGCAAGCACAAAAACTCGAGAACTCTGCATTCGTGAACTACTATTTGCAGATGATGCTGCTATCGTTGCCCATACACTAGAAGACACCAGAGAGATATGCAAGCAGTTTGAACAAGCTGCAACCCTATTTGGACTTACAATCAACACAAAGAAAACTGTGACGCTCTACCAACCACCACCCGACCAAACCTCAATCAATCCACATGTTGAAATCTATGGCACGCCACTAAAATCAGTTAAGAACTTCACATACCTGGGCAGCACTGTTGCATCTGACAACACCATTGATGTGGAAATTAACAACCGTATTCAAGCTGCCTCTGGAGCCTTTGGAGGACTGTGGATGCGTGTATGGTCACAACATGGTATTACAGTCTCCACAAAGTGCAAGGTGTACAAGGCAATTGTGCTTCTAACACTACTGTACTCAGCAGAGACATACACTCTCTACCGTCGCCATTTTAGAAAACTTTCCAAAGTGCATCTCCGACATCTATAACAAATCTTGCGGATCTCATGGAAAGATCACATTCCAAATGTTGAAATCTTGAGACGGGCTAATATGTCCAGCATAGAAGCCACTCTAACCGCTTCCCAACTCCGTTGGACTGGACATATCATCCGTATGAATGACAGCATATTTCCAAAGGCTGTATTCTATGGAGACTTAGCCAAAGGGAAACGTCTTCATGGTGTACAACGGCTGCGATACAAAGATGTAGTCAAACGACACCTAAAGGCTACACACATCACTGTAGACCATTGGGAGACCCTTGCACAAGATCGACAACAATGGAGGCAGGCCATTCACAACGGAAAGAGCCATGTTGAAGAAAATATATCATAACAATACCAACATGATCACAATCTCCGCCATGGATTTCCTTATGCTTCAGCCCCTGTCATCTTCTGTGTCAACTGCAGGAGAGGCTTTAAAGCTCAAATTGGACTATTTTCTCACCAACGAGCAAAGCACGCAACTGACGAAACCCTACACTGATGTCATCATCGGGCACGATGGACAGCAAAGAGAGAGGGAGAGAGGTGTTGGACAAGATAATACATGTTATCTATTTTCGGGTTGATATCGAGTATTTCGGTATTCGTATGTTGTACACCGGCAAATATATGTTATCTGCCAATTAAGGACTATCATAATTAATTACATTCGATCATTGTATTGCACAAGGTAATTCATACAGAACATTTTCACGTTGATGACGACATTATTTCATTTCGGTATTCGTATGTTGTACAATGAACCTATCTATGGGGCAAGGATCTCCCGGGGGCCTCATGCCCCACACAACAGGGGGCCTCATGCCCCACACAACAGGGGGCCTCATGCCCCACACAACAGGGGGTCTTGCCTCAGGTATGGGACAAGAAGCTCTCTTAGGACAATACTTTTAATTAACAATTATAATCGTTATTGTTGTCAAATGTTACAAATACTTTGGTATTATCTAGCATAACAATATGACAATCGCATGACAGTAAAAGAACGTCAAAATGATACGTTCACGAGTAACTACGTGTGGTGTGGTGTGGTGTGGTGTGGTGTGGTGTGGTGTGGTGTGGTGTGGTGGTGTGGTGTGGTGTGGTGTGGTGTGGTGTGGTGTGGTGACGTGACGTGACGTGACGTGACGTGACGTGACGTGACGTGCTGATGTGCGGGTATCTGTATGCCTGTATAAGTGCATATATGTAGGTGTTCTTTTTATCTTCTCAAAATAATAGCTTAGCTATTAAACTGCATAATATATTACTCCCAATTCATTTCCACAAATCCACACTATAAACACATGCTTAATACGCTTATAATAACTAGTCGCTCCTGCGTATGGCACCTGTCATTAAATGTATACTTGAATTCTTTTAGCAGTAATTATAATTTACCGATTGATTGATTTGGCGCAGTGGGACCCACCTTTCCATACAGCCGGAGAGACAAGGAGGATCTCTTCGTGTAAACCACACCAAGTTGCTTACGCCCAAGTAGGTATTGGTGTCAACCTCCCCATTACGGCAAGTCGATAACACGTTCTGTCTCACTGTTGCTCTGTGATATTCCCCGTTGTTGCACCTACCTTGTCGGTCTGTAACGCGGAGTCTTCAGCAGTTGCTATCGATTCTTCATTCGAACACCAGCGACATGTTTTTCGCCAGTGAAGCCTGTAATCACGTCCACTGCTTATGCAGACGCAGTACGGTGTCAGTGTGAATTCGCAGGGCTTCGTTCTGGTAAATGCGAACACGAGATGTGTTCTCATGGGCCTCTGTTGTCAATGGACGGATGAGTAGTAGAATGTTATGCTGGACGCAGCCACTGGTAGCAACGCCTGTGTAGCTAAAGACATAAGGGGCGTGTCCAGTCGCGCCAGTCACGTCCAGTCAGGGGGTCCATCGCCATCATGTAGTAGGCGTGTGTGCAGCCAGGCATGACGGGGAAATTTACACGAGTCCATCGCCATCGTGCAGGGTGGCGTGTGCAGCCACGTGTGACGGGTGTATTTACACGGGTAAATACAACCTACTTTCGGACCTAACCATACGATTGTTTAGCGCTACCAACCTTCTTATCAATGTGATATACATATTTGTACCTATAACGTTATCAACAAATTGCACTTACGTTCCACGATCAACATTCACGCAGACACTGAATTAAACTCGACCGTTCCGACGGCAGCTACGCGCTGCTGCACGGCTCCATAAAATCAAAAGTGCCGACAGCCGTCGTTCAAACACATTCATGGTAAGTTCTTGTACAGCGCAGTATCTGACCTCTGAGACTGCTCAAAAAGTTTTATATTTTTATACTTCTTTTTGAAAGGGTTCAATTACTAACTGTTTATAAACGGGCATTTGAACGTGAAGGAATTTAACACAACATTCCCTCAGTTGCTTAGACCTGCACACCATAATATCTGTTTATGGTTACGGACCTGCATCTGTGTCGCTCCCTAGCGACTGAAAAGTATGGCCTACTTATAAGTAACCCGAGCAGTGATGCCACGCATCCTCTCAACCCAGGGGTCGTTGGGGTACTGCGGTGAAACCTAATCAACCGCAGCGACCCTAACGGGCGAAGATGATGCCACAGTCATACAAACGTGTTGTTCACTAGGCGGCAGCACTGGCAAATAACATACAATGCCACTGTCAGTAACTATACTGTCACCACGCCAAACCTGACATCGCCTCTGAGTAAAACAATACTTTACACTTTTTGACGAAAGGTAATAAAACACATTTTAAATTATATTCAAACTAATGTTATATTCGTTGTATAGCACAGAATGGGTGATTTAGAAGGAACAGGTAAGTTCTAATATACCGCAATATCCAATCATCAAGATTGCTCAAAGCGCTTTACATTTTACTCCCTGGCAGACCTGTTCAATCGAACCCCATTTCGGTTTCTCGGGGAAGCATCCAGCTACACTGCAAATAATTCGCGAAGGCTATTCGTACATACATATCCACCACTATCGATAGCCAGGTATTCATTTATACAGCTGAGTGAACTGGAGCAACGTGGAGTGAAAAAAACTTGCCATTGTTTAACATCGCAGCACAGAATTCAAACCCGGGTTCTCTTAGTCGAGAGTCCGAAGCTATGTCCCTGAGCCACTGCGCTACTACACAAGTTACGTAAACTAGTCTATTTTAACATAACGTTGAAAACAGTTCCTAGATAGAGGTGTATCTCGTTGAATAAATCCCTCTCCTTGCTACCGCTGTCATCGGCGGTGTCTCCTCGTAGATGCCTCGGGTTAACGGAATGGTGTCTCTTTGTATCAAGTGCCCCACATCCTTAGGTTTACAGTTATATGTGACCTCCATACAGTCTGAATTTCGAGTTCAAATAGTACGGGGTCAAGCTGACCTGCGGGTGACACTTAGATAACGTTGCACTGTGATCATTCAGCCGTCGCCTAAACACGCTTCGTGTGCTAACTCCAAAGCACCATTCTGTCTTAAATAATGTAAATTGATGATAATGTAATTCTACCTTATTAAAGTACCTGGCAGATCATGATAATTCGTATGCACTGGAACCAGTGGCGATTGGGGGAGCTAACCCCTCGGTATTTGTAGAGGGGGTTACAGATAGGATTATCTCCCAGTAATATGGAAGGCTGTGCATTTTCTGGAATAATTTCGGTTGGTTAGGCGGGAGGTACGATTAGGACCCAATATTGTTATATGCAATTTTATATTATGTATTACCATTAGACATAAACGTGTTGTTATATAACACCTTAATATTATCATATATAAATTATTGTATTATGATTTGACGATATCAAAGAAATAGAATTACAAGCATCCAAAAAAGGTTATGCGAATAATAACCTGAAATACATATAATTCACATACAAAACCACTTTTCAAAAACCATAAATTACTGAAAATAGAAGATATGTTAAAGTTACAAGAATTTACATTTTATTTTAAATATATTCATAAACAATTACCTCCGTAGTTACTAAACTGGCGAATTATACCAAGTATTAATATACACAATTATAATACTCATGTCAAAAATAATATACATACGTCTAGAGCTAAGCATGAATTTGCAATGAAATGTCTTAGATACAGCCTTCCCCATACTGTAAATGATGGAATCAAAAACAAAATATACACTCACAGTTTGCATGGCTTTATATGTTATGTAAAAACATGTTTGCTAATTATCTACAGTGATATAAAATTGCTATATATGTAAACTAAATCAATAAATACAATATATGTTCATGTTCGTTACCATAAGTCCATCTCCACACCACCCACACTTTCTCACTTAGAGCAAACACTTTCAAATACACATATGAGATAGACACCTTGTATGTATATAACGACCATACTACTTTACATCATGACATTATGGTGGCTCCTATGACGCGGCATTATTGTCTTAATAGGAGCTACCGACCCCAGTTTGTAAAAGTTATATGATATTTTTTACAACTATACGTGCACACATTTGAATATATTGTAGGCCTACCGCATAGGCTTATAATAGTATGTGAACATGATATAATATGTGTGTATGTATGCGTGTATCAATGTACTAACGAAATCGATGTCTTTTCAAACAATTCTATACCTACTTGAGGTCAGTAAATATTATGGTTATGGTTTTTGGAAACCCTGAAGGTGTTTTAGTTTCTTTTGACGGACGTAAACGTCGGTCTTAAAATAAGTCCAATATTTTGGAGAGCCTGAAGAGTTTAAACATTTCTGAATAGGGCCTGCAAGTGGGTCACGACACATGGCGTGACTCCGCGCGCCTGGAGCTTATTGGGGACTAAGCGAGACTAATTCGGGACTGGACACAAGAATAATATTCTAACGATGGATGACAGTTGTAGCTAACGACTGATGAAAACTAGGAAAATCAGTTCATAAATATCTTGTGTTATACGTTTCTTATCTTAAATGTCCGATTTAATATTGAGTTTATCACACTAGATCATAGACACAGGGATTTACGTAGTGCAGATAATCGACACGGTGCTACGCTGTATGTGTCTTTTACGGGATTTGCGTTTTACATTGCTGTACGTTGTGGTTTCGATTAGCAATTATATCTGACAAGTTGTCTAAATGCACATAATCACAACACATGTATACGTTTGGGCCAAACAGGTTGTACTGCGCGAAAACTGGCACTCTTCATTATTAATATTAGTCAAAATCGCCAAACACAAGTACTTGCCGCTATTGCCATGACAACCACCATAATAATGGGTTAAAATTCATGATTTCCGTGATCATTGTCACCGGCAAAATGTTCCACTACTTCTGCTTGTAATAATCCTTCGGACAACATAACTGAAATACGCTATTTCGGGACAGTTCGATTATTACGAAACAAAACAAAGTCCTATATGTTAACATGGAGTATATGGAGCTCCTGCCCCCAACTGCCCCCAGCCTCGTTTTCGCGCGCGAGACTTGCACACCCTATGTCGCAGTTTTCCGACACGGAATGGTACTAAGGCTGCGGCGTAGCATCTCCAATAAAAATGTCGTTCCTGCTCCAATGTCATCACGTAAGTGTAGTCAGCGTATTGCATATATTTGTTCAGCAACGATCGCTTTCCCGCCAAACGTCGCCGTACCTGTGTTATACCCTGTAATTCAATCGCCAGGAAAACTGGAAAAGCAAACTCCAAACATATCCACAAACATACGTTATGGAATAATTTGAAAAGATGTTCATGTAATATGAGAGAAATGCCAGTCAGCCTTTCGTTGGAAGGGCCGGGATTCGACTGTTTTGTTGCTTTTCGTCGCTCCAGCTGTAGTCTCTGCAGTCTCCTGTAGTCTCCTATAATCTCCTGTAGTCTCCCGTAGTTCTCCCGTAGTCTCCCGTAGTCTCCCGTAGTCTCCCGTAGTCTCCTGTAGTCTCCTGTAGTCTCCCTGTAGTCTCCTGTAGTCTCCTGTAGTCTCCTGTAGTCTCCTGTAGTCTCCTGTAGTCTCCTGTAGTCTCCTGTAGTCTCCTGTAGTCTCCTGTAGTCTCCTGTAGTCTCCGTAGTCTCCTGTAGTCTCCTGTAGTCTCCTGTAGTCTCCTGTAGTCTCCTGTAGTCTCCTGTAGTCTCCTGTAGTCTCCTGCAGTCTCCTGTAGTCTCCTGTAGTCTCCTGTAGTCTCCTGTAGTCTCCTGTAGTCTCCTGTAGTCTCCTGTAGTCTCCTGTAGTCTCCTGTAGTCTCCTGTAGTCTCCTGTAGTCTCCTGTAGTCTCCTGTAGTCTCCTGTAGTCTCCTGTAGTCTCCTGTAGTCTCCTGCAGTCTCCTGTAGTCTCCTGTAGTCTCCTGTAGTCTCCTGTAGTCTCCTGTAGTCTCCCGTAGTCTCCCGTAGTCTCCTGTAGTCTCCTGTAGTCTCTGTAGTCACTGTCGGTCTCACTCAGGAATTCGCCTAGAAGAGTTTGGTTGAATACGTATTTACACTACTGCAGTCAGATGGCATCGTTGTTGTGGATACTGAGTTTTGACGAGTACCTCGCTGTTGTCACCATCGCCATCATCATCATCATCATCATCATCATCACCATCATCAGAGGCGGCAGCGGCAGCAGCAGCTGAAACAGCCCATAAATGGTGCAGTCGTCGGTCAGTTGGTCAGTTCGCGTCCTGGCGACCCGTGTTGGGTGCAGTCGTATAATCCAACGGCAAAAGACATTCCTAACGCTCACAAAACACAGGACGGCCAGCGATAGTCGGCCGATATTGGAAGGTCTGAGGTGGAAATTCGGCAACATTCCGCTGTCGCGCTGTTTGGGATAATAACTTCTGTGCTACTAAAAATGTCTAGCAGGACTTACAGCGCGTGAGCACTTCAACACCAATTTCCTGCACCACCGCCTTTTCGCTGTCTGGGATCATGATCAATTATTTTCCTTGAAAACTCCCCCCGTGAGACTCGATTAAACACTCCATCTTTCGAACCTCAAAATGCACCCCTTCTGTAAACATTGGGAGGCTCATAGCCATAAAGACAACAATTATTGACACGCCTAACGGTAGTAAAATGGCACAAACGTATTGTTTCTGACGTATATTGTATGTTGATCACGTGACGCGACGCGGCGTAACAAAATTGAAAACGTCATCACCTACTGTTGCTAGACAATCGACAAGACCGTCTTTGGTAAGTCGTGAGACATACTAAATATATCTTTTGAAAGTACCTCTCTTCTTTTTCTGTTTCTTCTCCAATTTTCCAGAATAGCTGCATAACATCATGTTAGTAGTCCGCATTGTGTATGCACCATATGCCTGGTTTATATATATATATATATTGTATAAAACGCAATTAAATGTGTATCTAAATAAATTAATCTAAACAATTGAGATATCACTTCTGCCACATAACAACAGCACGACACAAACTCATCATATAAATCTTATTATTATAATGTCAGAGGTGTTACATGTTATGCTGGTTTATACACACACAACAGTTCTACACCTGGTATCATGTTTATATGGAGTCCTTGGGATTTATATTGCACTGATTGATGTGTCTAAGTACGTTTTACAAGAATACGCATATCTCAAAATGTACCAAGGTTTATTTTCAAGAAGCAAAATGTATAACTAGTATTGTCGTGTAGCCCTATTTACTGTTGCTGACCACTTCAGATTGGTCTTGAACTTGTCAGACGGCTTCGACACTCGATTAAACTGGTTTATAGCAAATATCCAAAGTTTCTCCAAATCTTGTGCTCATATAGTTAACTTTTCTTCACAAAGCACAATAACTATGACACATTTGCCCACTACGCTTCATTTGACAAGTTCCACAAATAAAATATAGGCTACAGCGCAATGTATTTACTTCGATTCGAACCGGAAGTTTTTATGACACGACTGCGCAAACATCTGCGCAATATGACATATCACGCCGGAAGTAGGAAATCGTTCATCCAGTGGTTGGACTTCATATATGTGTCTGCGTTAAGTGGGATTAGCATTCGTGAACCGACGGCTGTCATTTATTGTACAACCTGTGGTTTATTGCAGAATACCGCGGTGACCTATAGAATGTTACCTAACTGGAGTCATTCACCGCATCAATCCGTGCCGTCAAGTACTGCGAAGGATTTTCTTGTCTGCGTTATTTTTTCACGTTGATTACCCACGGTGGAACGTAACATCTGTGACGCAGGCGACGTATTCCGCTTACGCCTGGAGCGAAGACGACAAAGCGCGTGTAACTCATCGACTACCCGACAGGACAGCGTCTTGATAGCGCTACAACGACGGGATTAATCAGCCAATTACGACGCTGCGTCCGTGGACTGCATGGGCCGGGCCTGTTTAACGACGCGACAGCGGGCCCTGCCAATTAGCATGCAACACTATCTGGACAGCGTTGTCAGCCGGCCAGACAGTGATGGTCGGCGCGGCTGATGGATGGTGTCGTAACGCGCGAGTAATACGTGTGGCGGGTTTCTCCATCTCGACGATTATTATTGGTGCCGAGCATGGTCACTTGTAGCATTAGAACACCCTTGTTTACACCGACCAGCCACATGACATGTGCCCGTCAAATTTTAATGTAGAGAGAGAGAGAGAGAGGGAGAGCGAGGGAGAGCGAGGGAGAGCGAGGGAGAGGAGGAGAGAGAGGAGAGAGAGAGAGAGAGAGAGAGAGAGAGAGAAGAGAGAGAGAGAGAGAGAGAGAGAGAGAGAGAGAGAGAGAGAGAGAGAGAGAGAGAGAGAGAGAGAGAGAGAGAGAGAGAGAGAGAGAGAGAGAGAGAGAGAGAGAGAGAGAGAGAGAGAGAGAGAGAGAGAGAGAGCGATGGGGA
>JAODUO010000043.1:675000-677500 GCA_025642075.2 Ridgeia piscesae
TTGTTGTAATAATCGAACGGTTCCCAAATAGCGTGTTTCAGTTATGTTGTCCGAACAAGCAGAAGCAATGGAACACTTTGCCGGTGACAATGATCACGGAAATCATGAATTTTAATTGGTTGCCATGGCATTAGCGGCAAGTAGGCCTACTTGTGTTTGGCGATCTTGACTAATAATGAAGAGCGCCATTTTTCGCAGTACAACCTGTTTGGGGCAAACGTATACGTGTGTTATGATTATGTGCATATATACAACTTGTCAGATATAAGTGCTTATCGAAACCACAACGTACAGCAATGTAAAATGCAAATCCCGTAAAAGACACATACGGTCTACAATCGTGTCTATTATCTGCACTACGTAAATCGCTATAATGGCCTATATGTCTATGATAGTGTGGTAAACTCAATATTAAATCGGACATTTAAGATATTAAAAAATGTATAACACAAGATATTTACGACCTGATTTTCCTAGTATTTATCAGTTGGAAGCTACAACTGTCATCCATCGTTAGAATATTATTCTTGTATCCAGTCCCCAATCAGCTCCAGTCGCGCGGAGTCTCGCCATGTATCGTGACCCACTTACTGGCCCTATAAACACTGACCGACACAGGATGTCCGCTCTGCGCAGTCGTCCGAGACACTCAGTGCGTTGGTCTCCGCGAGACTCGTGTCCCGCAGGACGCCAATGAAACCTCGGACCATTAACACTTATCACAGCTCCACGCCCTGGTCGGCAACGACCATTCGACGATAATCGCCATTTTGACGAGTTGGTTGTTATTCATCAACAGGAGGTCTATTTAGACTTCCTGCAAGGTGTGTGTATATAACAGTCATACAACAACAGTGTTTATGTCCCTGTGAAACCAGTGCTGATTCATGTGCACAATGGACATACGCATTGACCTTTTTGTTCTTCTAGATACCTGGTTTCATAGAAATATATTTTTTGTAGAGAAACTAACATGGAAAATGTTGTAAAATGTAATCAAAACACTCCAGATTAATTGGAGGTAATCATCGCGAAGCTCGTATATGTTTTTATCTAGGTACAAGAGATCCGTCGTGATATTTTCTGGCACCGTGCAATCTTGTGTAATGATCAACGTTCCTGAGCTTTCTTTTCTTTATCTTCCGTTGAGTGGATATACAATATAAAATCAATTCAATAGACAATTCCTACCTATTTTGGCAATATTATAGGTAAATGACACCAAATTTCATCAGAATAATAACAATATTACATGTCTTGATGAAGACGTATTGTTATGATTCATGTTACGCTGAAGCTGACGTATTATTATATATTAAGGGCCTACAACACATGTCATATGTCTCCTGTCACTACATATAACAATTTCTGGAGCGCTGTCTTTTCTTCATAAATTGATTTGTGTTACTTTCAGAAAGTGTTGTTGATTCGTTTAAAGTATTCGTCCGGTGATCAAATAATAATTCAGCATTGCGTCATTTGAGGTATATATTTAAATCAATTATTGGTACTTTTCGTTTCCCCCAGCAATTGTACACAATCCAATCTGTATGTCACGATATTAAATTATCATTTATAAATATCAACGGAAGTAGAAAGAAAATGAGGTCACAGTTTAAAAGTGAAAAACAGAAACGATGTCACCATCCAAGTGCAAATTTGTGTCTGTCTCCGGACGTAATTAATTACCGTATTTTAATTTTACACGAACTGTTCTTTATCCAGCCCACGTGTTGTGGCATCGATAAATCGATACGACTGTGAGCGATTATGCGACCACAGCCGCGTAAAGCGCATGTCTCAGCGGTGTGCAGTATTTATTAATGACAATTCTTCTCTAACCGCAATCGTTAATATTTAAATAACTGATAGCAACGGACGAATCTGGACCAAGCCTAGGGTTACAAACCAGGGTCACGTGCCGCTTTGGGCACAGTACGTGGGAAAGTCCCGGTACTTTACACGTATTTCTGTCATTAGAAGTGCAAATTGCAAATTCTTTTTTAGCACAAAGCTTATATAATTGTAAAACAAAATGGCGCTCAATAAAAAAAACATCCGAATAATAAAATTTGAAATATGCATTGTTGTGATTGAATGGTCAGTGATTTCATAGAGATAACATATTTGTGATAATTATTGATTTATTTACAATATGTCTATAATTATTTGGTATTGATTTTGGAACGTATATACGGTAATATATATCATAGGACAGCGGACGGACGGACGGACGGACGGACGGACGGACGGACGGACGGACTGACTAAGAATTGACTGTTGACGGATGAAAATCATTTAGAATTCGGACACTTATACAATACAGTAAAATGGCTGCGGTTGTAGCAACTGTGAAGACCTGATGTTGTTAGTTTGGACTACTTTGACATGTATCGTCTTATCGGTTGATATTTGAGTAAATATTCGGACGGACGGACGGACGGACGGACGGACGGACGGACGGACGGACGGACGGACGGACGGACGGACGGACGGACGG
>JAODUO010000043.1:680000-682500 GCA_025642075.2 Ridgeia piscesae
TGTGTGGTGTGTGTGTGTGGTTTTTTTCGTCTGTGTGTGTGTGTGGGTGGTGGTGGGTGGGTGGGTGCATGAGTGTTCATGCATACGCGTGTGTGCGTGCATACATGCGTGTGTGCTCAAGCAGGAGAGTGTTCGTTCCCTTGTGCAAACTGCAGCCGTTTGACAGGAAACCGACGGAAACTTGACAGGAAACGAACTGATTCTGGCACCTGGATCGGGTCGGAAGACGGATCACGTGAAAGTGGCGACAAGGAAACAATAAACACTGTAAGACTGTCGGCTTTGCGCAGTCGTCCGAAACATTCAGCGTGGTGGTCTCCGCGAGACTCGTGTCCCGCAGGACGTCAAATACATGTCGGATCGTGTGCGTGCGTGCGTGCGTGCGTGCGTGCGTGTGGTGTGTGTGTGTGTGTGTGGTGCGTGCGTGCGTGCGTTCGTGTGTGCGTGCGTGCGTGCGTGCGTGGGTGCATGCGTGCGTGGTGGTCATGTAGCATTGAACTTGTGCCGAGACTGCGTGGTCAGTTGCATTTAGCCACAGCTGCCCGAGTCTAGTCAAGCTTGTAACAGAAAATGAGTAACTGACCACAGACAGTGGTGGAGTTATTTGTCTGATTAGTTCTAGCACAATGTGTTCGTCGACGTGACTACGTAAGTGTGTGTGTGTGTGTGTGTGTGTGTGTGTGTGTGTGTGTGTGTGTGTGTGTGGTGGTGTGTGGTGCGTGCGTGTGTGTGTGTGTGTGTGTGTGGTGTGCGTGGTGCGTGCGTGTGTGTGTGTTGTGTGTGTGTATGTGTATATATATATATATGTGTGTATGTGTGCGTTTACATCATAGGCACCAACCTCTCAGTGATTCGTGTAAGACAATTAAATTTTGGAAGAAAAATAACGGTTTTAATGTTCTAAATTCCCCAGGTTCCCAACTGACGCCGACTTGCGATGACCGGTTTGTCAATAATATTTCGCGTGTTTTCTGCCAACGTCTGCCGTACGTACACCTGTCACCATAGAACGTTTTACGTAACTTTCGTTGCCAAACATGAGTCAAGAATGCGCAATAACAAACATCCGGTTCGATGAGAAACCGTCTTCAGCGGCTGCGTGTGCAAGGCGCACCCGGAGCACGGATCTTCTCTAGTACACCTGATAACGCCGTGTAAACAATGACATCGCACAGGCAACCTCCACCAGGTGACCACGCAACGGAAACCCACACCACTTCGCCCCCAGAACGACGCACGTTGTACAACAAACACGAACAGTTGTGTTTCTACTCGACCGGTCGGTCAACGCAATCGATGAACCTTACACATGATTTAATTTTCAGTGTCCCTCGTGAATTTCCATCCGGTAGTGAGAACTAGGTCTGATTACAAACAAACCACGCAGGTATGTGCATTAGCTTCTGAAGAGGATCACCAGAGTTCACTGTTTAACACACCGCCAAATCTGTTCCACTTGATACACTGAGGGAGAAGGCGGCCTTGTGTATTTCACCTTCTCAACTGGTTTTTTCCTTCTCCCCGGCTGTTCTCTGTCACGTTTGGCTGTCCAACCGTGCCCATTCAAGTTTTTTTTTAACACGATATCACCATCTTAATTCCAATCTTACACCTTCCACTTCTCTCTTGTATTTCCTCAGTCGCTTTATAAATCTTACCTCACCCAGTCTCTATATATGACCTGCTCATCACAGACTCATCCCAATATCTGCTGCAACATATTCCAGCTAATATCGCATGTTAAAATAAAAACGACTTTTTCCATATAATGAAAATAATACATGGACGCACACAAAAATGCAAGGTAAACGGTTGATATGTATCGTATTTCATAAAGGTTAGTTATGTGACAACGAAATAAAACAACAAATGAGAGTCACATCGTGATAACAATAGATCTGTCTATAACACATATAACGCATTAGTCCTTGCACCGCATCCATTTCTAATGAGGACTTGGCAATATTTCTCTTCAGATTTTACTTATGGATTTCCTTTTATAGAATAATCATATACATGCTGATGGAATAGGAATTGTTGACCTGTGTTGAACCCAATCATTGACTTTCATGAGCAGGTCACTATGAGTGCAAACGTAGAAACAAGAGTAGTCTCACGGCTCTTCGGGGACCACGCGTTGCCCATGGCAACGACGTATGTTGTTATATGGTTGCCACTGTAATGATACAGCAAAAAAGTAGGTGATGATTTGTTTTAATTCACTTGTTTCCTCATACACGAACTCGACCGAGGTACGCTTCAGACCCACCCGGAGACAGACGCCATCAGCGTGCAGACGTAAACACTTCCTTGTCTGTTATTGTGTGAAAGATGAACGCATGATTGGCACGGACGTGTGTTCATAAAGGTGATTGTATAATTGCATGTTTCCAGAGAGACAATTATAAAGAATACCACCCCATGTGGACGTGTGCAGACGTCTGTTGTCCGTCGACGCCAGCCTGTACGGACGACGCGGTTCATCGGTCACTGGTGCCAA
>JAODUO010000043.1:692500-695000 GCA_025642075.2 Ridgeia piscesae
ATGTCAAGGTGGGCGCACTGAAACTATTCAACCACACAGCCACTCGTTGAAATGCCCTTCATACCCCTTCCGTCGCTTGATATATGTCTGCTCTCCGAACTGATCTGCTGGCACTGCGGTCCCCCAATCCGAGTGCCGATAGACGTGTGCACCTGCCAGTATGTCCTTCTTGACATGCTGGGGAAGGTGTTCCATCTGTCGCACATACCAGCTCAGGTAGCGGGCATAATTGAAACAAAGTCACTACATTGAGACTTCAACAACCTTTTGGAAACACCAGTGTCAGTCAGTGTAGACGTTTTCTTTCCCTGTTCATGTTTTCTACTCCTCGAAGTATAGCTACAGTAACATGACTTGTGAGCTAGAATATAACTTCCAGACAGAGTTTTGTACAGTTCGTCGTGCTTCACTTCGCTTGTAGCGACGATCTTCTGCACAGCCACAGTCTTGAATGTTTGTAGCGCTCCACTGGCGTGACATGGACTAAACAGGCACTTCTCCCCTTCAGCAGACATGTTGAGTGTGACGACCTGGCGATAGGTTTTGAACCACTGATTGCAAAGCTTGGTGAGTGCGTGCATGGCCGAACTTTGCGGGTTTAATGAACTCCGACCTATTGCTCAACTTGTAAAACATCCTATGGTACCCAGGACCTACCTACATGTAGACATATCAAACATACATGTACCTACCTACCCATCCTAGTAAACCCTGACATTCTGGAATAGGTAGACAACGAACCACAAATAATATAATACCTCAATAGAGGTGATTTGTTTCCTGATTGTAGGTCAAATTTGACCTTTGACCTCTGATTTGACCTTGACTTTGACCCCGTATCCAAAAAATAACTCCAGAAATGGACTCCCCATCCTGGAAAACCCTTATAAAGAGGTATTACACGACCCTCTGTGTCATCGAGACCAAAAGTTGAACATTGGCCGAAATTCAAGATGGCCGAGACCGCCATCTTGAATTCTGAGAAATGCTCAAGGTTGCACGAGTTGCAACCAAGCTAATTTTGCTCTCCTAACTACATAAAATGCATTTCCATAAAAAAAGTTTACAGTAATTAACATTGCAGGGTCTCATATAGTAAGTATGAGAGCGGCAACTTGACTAAAAGTAAGCATACTTCCGGTCGCCGCGCTGCCTCGGTGACCAAGTCCGACAGTCGTAGCCTGTGGTGACTGAGAACAGTTGCAATGGTTTTGGCATCGAGCAACGGTCGAACTTGGGACTGCCTGACGGTGCGCATGCATTATGTATACAGTAACTGTCGCGAGGTACAAACGTGACTACCCGATGACTTGTCTACAGGAAGTGACGTTTGTCAGAGTACGCTACAATCGCATGCACGTGATACCAACAGCAGAATGCGTGAGGAGGTTATCCGTGTGATTCAGAAATTGTGGAATTCGTGCATCATTAAGTTGGATGACCTTGGCTTAAAATTGGAGTTGCTTAGACTGGTGTCAATGACAGGACCCATGGCAGCGTTCTAAACATACACGTGTTTTCCTTACTCGGTTTAGCAAGGCATTAACTGCATGATACGTCATTTTAATAAGAATATCATAATACAATAAATACCTACCGACTTGAGCAAGCTATAGGGAAACAGAGCCCGTATCCTGCCACCCGGCTGCAGTCGGTGCGGGGCCCAGTGGGTTTTCCACAAAGTCCCTTCCTTTATTAAAAAAACAAGCAATCCAATTAAACATCATTTATTAGCTGAGTCAACAATTCAATCGTTCGTCCTACCGTTCTAGTGCATCATTGTAACTATAATGAGAATGCTGCTGATTTCATAAACAGTTTTCAGAAGACACAGGCGACTGGTATCTTGCCGGTCACCATCTTGCCTTGCTGACTTCCTCACCAAATATAGTCACGCGAAACTAATTCTTCGAGAAAAAAACATACATCTAATTTGTCTTGCAAAATAAACGCTAACTATATGTTTTGTTGTCGTTTTATGAATCCACGACAGAACATTTTTTTGTTTTAATGACATTTTGTTTACATATGCATACAAATCTGGAGATAAAACGTGATGACATCAGGTCACTTGTGACACAGACACTCTTGAAGGCATCGGCTTCGAAATTGACTTTGGACGTCACGTTTATCAACATCTCAATTACTGAGCGCTGTGGCGTAGTAAATAGAAGTTGTAGAACACCGTAATATAAATCGGGAGAATCCACTTCGAATTATCTGGCTGTTATTTCGAAACACGGACGGTTTCGTTCGGTCCACGTTGTCTCAGTTCACTCAGTTGTATGTCGTGTCAGCCAATAGACAGGTGGGTATGTGTCATGACTAGAGTCCGTGCTGTCGTTGCAGCAACTGATAGATTACTGAAAGCTTCCCGAAGACAACAAGATGGCGTGCGAATGAAGGAAGAGGCCACCTAGGGGGTGAAGGGAGAAGCTTTTAAGCAGTCCTTAACACTGGAAACCGTGCGTGCGATGAAATGACAAGATCTTACCTTTGC
>JAODUO010000043.1:697500-722500 GCA_025642075.2 Ridgeia piscesae
CTCAGTAGGCGAGTCTAGCGGATTACGTACGTCTAATTAGGCCGGAGCCGCGTACGGAGTGAGCGAGCACCGTTTGCCGAAGGATTGCGCCAAGGTAGAGACTGTAGCGGCGAAGTTGCGGAAAGTTGTCGTCATGTACGCGTTGATATTGTTCATCTCGGCAGCGCATTGGGTCAGCACGGGTGAGTTGTCTTCTTTTATCGCTACTTACAGAGCCGGGGTTTGTGTTGTCGGTCTGAGAAATGTGCGAAGAACACGTGCCATACTTCTTGGACTGTGTGTGTTTCGGTCGGTTGCACGTTTTCAGACTGCAGCAACTTTCCAAGATATGTTTGTCTGTGTCAACTTTGAAAAGAAACTTACTTGCATACTTTCTTACAACAGAACTGACATCGCTAACATCATATCCCAGCTACTATTATATTGCTGCCATTGTTAGCTAAGGTTTCAGATATACAACGGTTTGCTTTTGGTTCCTGTTTAATTTTCCTCGTATTACGAAATACTACTATTCGACTGGGACACCACTGACTAGTATCACATTAAATGATTCAAATGACGCCCACATCTTTTCGAGATGTGTCGAATCGAATCTAACACAGTCTGTGTACGCGAACCAGTCGCTCAACGAGTGTACTGTGACTGAAGTTATGCTATTTGCGTATATATATTATGTAAATTCGTTGTAAATAACGATTAACGTGCAATGGTTTGAATGAAACATGTGGAAACAGTTATTACAATATTTCCGGAAGAAATCAGATATGTAAGCAAACGAGTGATCATGTTTGCTGAAACACCAACTACCGAACGGGTGAGTTACCGACGCCGTGGAAACTGGTTGCGTGAGTGCGATTAATTAATTAACATAAAACAGCTAATTATTCGAACAAAAATTTGCAAGATACTTTATAGACCGATAGTTCCAACAGACGCGTTAGTAGTGAATATGCGCTCTAGGCGGTAGCGTGGTAGTTATCTGTGTTTGTGCTAATCCTCCTGGAGACGAGAGCGACTGCTTATTCGGATTACATTTAAAGATAGCGCAGCAGGAATTAGACTTCGTGCGTTGTGTATTGATGCTGGTTGGGTCGGCTACTCTGTCCGACCAGATGGTATAGATAACTTCGGCTGCACCTGTTCTACAAGTCAGACCAATGAGGATCTTCGGGATGTCAAAACAAACTGTCTTTAAACCACTGTTGTCTGCATTTTAATACTTGACGAGACCAGGTGAGATGAACACAGGCCCTATAGTATTAGTAAAACAAGAATGTTCACAGGATAGCATGTGGTTTATCGGCCACAGCCCCAGCGTGGAGTGGCGGCCCGGCGGTGGCTGCAACAACAGCCGCGATACGGCTACAGCTGGTCATTAACGAGATGAAAGTTACGCACGGTGATATAGCTTGTGATACGATCGCTCACGATCAGGCTGGATCTTGTACAATTGGGAAGTGGAGACTCGAATAATTTAACTACACACTTTGATGGCCACTGATCTTCTCTCATGCAGACGTTGTGGTATTCGTTTACTACAGCCCGGCCGTGCGAAAGACCAGCGGAGAAAAGTATTTGACGACATAGTCGTGAACTATTTAACTAGTCAGGCAGGATACATGCTTCGACCTAGAGGTTGCATTTTACAATTGGCATAATATTATACATAACGTCGGTCCGTGGACGTGTGGTGTCTAACGTGCACTCGTGCTATACATGTGTCTTATTGATTCTCCAAATCGCTGGTTTATACCCGGTCTAATTTCCAAATAAGCTCGCTCAGTGATCAAACATTTCTTTGCATTGTTTTGATTTCGTTAGTCTGCTGACGGATGGTTCACTTGTTGTATGCTGTTAGTGACTCTTTGTATCTTTTGGTTTATTTCTAATAACTAGTTAGTTAACAGAGGTCTCTCTCTCTCTCTCTCTCTCTCTCTCTCTCTCTCTCTCTCTCTCTCTCGTCTGCTGATCGTTACGCAGACCGTTATCTTCCAGTTGACGATTTTGGGTGGTTCTCTGATTCAAAATAAAGACCGTTCTTATTGACATATCACCATCTACGTGCAATCCGTTTTAAGAAGTCGCCACTGGACTGGACGACGGCTAAATGGATTAACACAAAACGCCGCGGCGCTGCAACCACTCTGCGAGACCGCCTTACGTCTTCTCTGAGCCGCAGAGTACAACAAGCTTCTTCCGTTACTGCAGCGGTCGAGTGGAGTTGTGACAGGCGTCAATAGGGGTGATTGATGCACGATCACTATCTATATTTACGAGACCCGCGCGATCAGACGGCGAGATGTGGACGTGGCGAGGACACGACGGGCGGGCGGCGGACGGGAGGCGACGGCTGACGGCGCAGTGGATGTGTGCGTGTCAGTCCGCCATTAAGACCCTCGCTACTCATACAGACTCCTGTGTTAGGTGGCGTATATAGGAGAACCACATACTTCTTGTGATTCTGAAAATCTGGTGAGCACACGTGCATACATGCGCGCTTGCACACGCTCGCACATGCACAGACATCCTCACACGCACACGCACATACGCACTCACACGAACACACACGAACATATATGCACACGTTCGCGCGCGTGCACACACACACACACACACACAATCACGCACACGCACACACACACGCACATACGCGCACACACGCACACACGCACACACGCACACACGCACACACGCACACACGCACACACGCACACACACGCACCACACACACACACACACACACACACACACACACACACACACACACACACACACACACACACACAACCACTGGTCAGCGAGAAGGTCGGCGCCCTGTGACCATCGCCCACTAAGTCAATCACTGGGCACTAGAGTCGTGCTCTCATTTCATTATCTCCTATAAAGTAAACGTCGTTAACTGTCCGCACTGACTCCACCGGGACTTCCGTCATTACGACCGACATATCCGGCCGCAGCCGGACGCTGCTGGTGAGCGGCGCTTGCGTGGATTTGATGTGGATAATCCGTTCATCTTACGAGAACATGACGTCTTATGCGCGAGATATACGACCGATACACGCGTTATGTCTTATGTATGAGATATACGACCGATACACGCGTTATATCTTATGTATGATATATACGACCGATACACATGTCATACTAGGCACTGTGACCATTAGGGATTTGGGTGTATCATTAGGGATATGGGTGTATCATTAGGGATATGGGTGTATCATTAAGGATATGGGTGCACCAGTGCCAATATATGCTGCCAATGTAACTAAGACTTTTACAACGGTCGTAATCGACGTTTTACTGCGTTCACATGGTCACTTATTGACCGTTATTACATGCTGAGGTTCTAGGAAATGTAACCGTTTAAACAAATGTAATCAATATTACACTCTTTGAACTATCGAAAGCATAATGATACTTGTGTTAGTTCTAGTACAGTTCAGTCACTGGCCGGAACCGTAACCAGCTAAAAAATACTTCCGTTGTCGCATTTCCATCGTTTGTTCAATGCTAGATAATCTTATTCCGTCCACGCAAACTCACCGCTTTGTTTCTGTTCAGAATACTCTTTTATGACATCATTAATTTATGATGAAATTTTGCGAGATTTTTCCCTGTGGGATTCACAATCACGTTTGGCGCGCAAGGAACTCAATCTTCGCTTCTCCTCCCTAGCGGCGATTATTGTGTGATCGATCTTAAAAGGATGGCGTTTGATCTTAGGTTTTATTAATTCATAAATGTAATGTTCGTTTGCCCATAATATGTTGACGATTGTGTTGAAAATATTGTACCCGGCAAATTGCATTTGTTTACTTATCACAGTCGCAATGTTCGCAATTTGAATGATATGGCACCAGGCGCATGTTGAAATGGTACTCGGTGTATCCAGCATCAAAACAAGTTGTATTGATACTACAGCCGACACTTGTTGACCGCAGTAGACAGGACTAGAACATTTTCGGTGGTCATTCTTTTATCACAACACACTTCCGGCTACAAATGACCGCGCTGGATAATTCCAGAGAGGAACTGACAGCGTCATTTTATTATCGCCACTCGTACAACAACTACATATCGATATCGACAATTGCTTCGGAACGAAATCAAATATTACTTTCTTTATCATACGATAATAATAATAATAAAGTTTATTCTCTGGCAGCTTTAGCGGCTGAAAAATACAATAAGAACATTACGACGGATAAAACAATTCATTAATGAATATTAGTAAAACTATATTTGAAAGCATAACTTATATATATATATATATATATATATATATATATATATATATATATATATATATATTATATTATATTATATATATATATATATATATATATATATATATATATATATATATATATATATATATATATATATATATATATATATATATAATTGTTATTAATTAATATCTGGTAAAATTATAAAACGATAAATAAAATAGGATAATTGCAAGTAGCTTATAATATGAATATATACATTTTAACTGATTAATGAGTCAGAGTAAAATCTAAAACATTTAGCAAAGTAGATTATTAAAAATATAAATGAAATATACAACCTGAATAAGTGAAATTATAACTCATCAAATATCGTTTAGATGTGTGTGTGTGTGTGTGCGCGCGCGCGTGTGTGCGTGCGTGTGACGCGCGCGGTCATGCGTGCATGCATGCGTGCGTGCATGTATGTGCCTACTTTCGAGCGCGCGAATATATTACGTACACATGACAGCTGGTCTGATACACATACGCACGTAGTCGTGCTTCCTGCAAACAAACACGTCTGAATACACTTTTTGTCCTGCGTCAAAACACACTTGAGTAACCAGAGTCGGCTTTCAGAGACTTCGCCGAAGACGTCAACAGTAATCACGACGCCACCGACGGGAGTCTCTCTGGCGCTAACAACATCACTTCGCTGGAGAAACGATTCCGTTGTCCGGCGTTGTTGATTACTCGGGCCTCTTGAAGGACGCGTCTCCGGTCTTCATCGAGTTAGCGCAACAACTGGTGCTCCGACAGCGATGCGATGGCGGCGAATGATTTCCCAAATCAGTGGGCGCCTACAGAGAGCTATTCAGCTAATCAAATAGTTCGCCGTTGAGGCCGGTCTCTCTACAGGCGTCGGGGATAACAAGACCCGACACCTCGAGCTATGATGATCCGGTAATTACGCAATTAGGCTCAACGCGCACGGCCAAGTTCCAGTCAGTCAAATGATACCGACGTATGGATTTTAGCTCTGTCGGTCGAAACAAATAAACTATCATCTTAGTAATAAGTAGCATTGACGTACACGTTTGACATTCTATGTAATTATATATATATATATATATATATATATATATATATATATATATATATATATATATATATATATATATAGGCTTTCTTCCTACATCTTCTTCTTCCTGTTTAATTGTTCCTTTCTCATGTCCAGTCTCTCGTATCTCTGTCGAAATACGTCTTGAGAAATAAAAGATTACGTCATAACAGTTGAAGGCGTTTATGTAAGAATCGGTATGACGTCACATTTGAACGGAAATGAGTCACAGATCAGTGTATTGTACTCGCCATATAATCACTGCCAATGCTCGATTATAAATACAACATGGATGGCTGGTTGAGCGCCATTAACCACTGGTAGCCAAGACAACGTCGATGTTTACTCGTTGTTAAGTCACTTGGGTTGCGTTGCGTAACGCGATGTCAAACCATAATGCGTTTTTGTGTTATTTGCCAAGTTTCTTGTTCTTCTTGTTCCTCTTGTTCTTCTTCTTGTTCTTCTTGTTCCTCTTGTTCTTCTTCTTGTTCTTCGTGTTCTTCGTGTTCTTCGTGTTCTTCGTGTTCTTCGTGTTCTTCGTGTTCTTCGTGTTCTTCGTGTTCTTCTTGTTCTTCTTGTTCTTCTTATTCTTCGTGTTCTTCGTGTTCTTCGTGTTCTTCGTGTTCTTCTTGTTCTTCTTGTTCTTCTTATTCTTCGTGTTCTTCGTGTTCTTCGTGTTCTTCCTGTTCTTCCTGTTCTTCCTGTTCTTCCTGTTCTTCCTGTTCTTCCTGTTCTTCCTGTTCTTCCTGTTCTTCCTGTTCTTCGTGTTCTTCGTGTTCTTCGTGTTCTTCGTGTTCTTCCATGTTCTTCTTGTTCTTCTTGTTCTTCTTGTTCTTCTTGTTCTTCTTGTCATTGTTCTTCTCCTTCTCCTTCTCCTTCGCCTTCTCATTCTCATTCTCTTTTTCTTCTTCTTCTTCTTCTTCTTCTTCTTCTTCTTCCATTCAAGTGCGTGATCCCACTTTGGAGCATTCTCGCACTTTTGTCATCTAAATAGCATTAGCACAATATGGCGGCAGACGCGACTGGCGCGCCCTATTTCCCGCATACCCAGAGGTTGGCAATAAGTTTGTTCGTCGGACGAGTGGCTCGGTTCCACGGAGTGTCGTGTGAGGCGGCGTGTTCGAGAGCGAGTCAACAGCTTGACAACAAAACATCGCTGTTCGCGACGGCTGTCGATGGTAGCAGTGATAGAGGTGACGCCAGCGTGGACGGTGTTGCGTTGATGCCTCGCGGAGCAACGCAATCGATCTGAGTCGTGCCAGATAATAGGCGATAGGATCAGATTGATTGCGCTAGTGTAGCATCATCGCAAAATAATGACATATCAAAAGAGAAATCAATGAGTCGCCAAGTCATGCTCGGAACGCCATCAAAGCCGGTGCCGAGTCGTGTATCGAGGCAGTGGGCGACTTTATGTCACGTTTTCCGGCAAATAGAATTTAACAACCGACGTGATTTATACTGGTGGTCGGTGTGTGGGAGCGATACGACATCGGTACGGGAAGTCGTGTCGTGAGGACGTTTGATGTTCTCGGCGTCATTCCAGACATGTCATGAACTTTGCGAGATGGTAAAACTTGCTACGCCGCTGTCATTTGTACAAGCCAACGCCTGTCGTATGTTTAATGGCATAATTCGGTCATCTTGTTCGGAAATGTCAGCGGAACAGCGCTCCGTATTCATGGTCTTGAATGTCAATGGAACGTAACTCGTCGGCTTTGACGTAGACGTTGTCTGCCTTATAGCTGGAGCCGTCTCTCTCATGGGCTTCCAGGCACCTTTAATGACGTCAGACTGGTGACTAAAGGACAATGCAGCGGGATTACGGGCATACTATACGTGCTAATGTCGTCTTGTCGCGACATTTTCACGACGATCATTGCACGTGTTGTAGGCAAGGCTTAGTTGCGCCGTGGCACGCATGCCAATGAATTACACTGGCGGACCGGATGTCGTTCTTGATAAAGACCAGAATCACGGTATTGTCAGGTGCGACTTTTATTGGAATAGATGTTGTAGGGCAAACATTCTTGATAAAGACCATAATTACGGTATTGTCAGGTGCGACATTTATATATGTTGTAGGGCAGATTTTGTTTTTATAAATACCAGAATCGCAGTGTCGTCAGGTGCGACTTTGCTTTGACAGTATGTTGTAGGGCAGACTTTTTTTTATAAAGATCACAATGTCGTCAGGTGCGACTTTTCTTGATAGTCGTTGTTTTCGTAGTACCAAAGATTTAGGATGATGACCGGGCAAACAGCTGCGACGATAACGACTAAGCTGTCGCTATTGAAGAACGAGATAATCAGAAAACTGACACTTTATACCTATAAAACAACAATACATTTCACTTGTTTTTCCCCGTCGGCTACGACGCAATCAATACGCATGATGTATCGGTGTCGGACGGGTCGTGTGGTTTTTGTACCACTCAGATGAATTGCTCCGATAGAAATTCACACAAAACTAATGTTGTGTCGCGGTATCATGCTGCGTGAGGCGCACGCAAATGCATAAATTTACGACGACAAAAGGAAATCGACACTCATTAGTTGAATATGTTTTATTGTGTACGCGAACATGATTGACTGAAAGAAGGATGTTGCATTGGATGTTATGTTTACCAGGAGAGAATCCGATATTTTGTCAGCGCGATCTTTTTATCGCAACTGCCGCAAAATCGACTGATAGATCGCGACAGTGGTCGATAAATCGACATAACTAATTAATCCGGCAACTGCAAAAGCACAATCTCTGCATAAGCGCGTAATTTGGCGCGTTGTTCATCGGCGCTAAATCTACTGTTAGCGCCAGAACGCTTCTTTTATCTGGACCGACTTTGGTGACTCCACGAGAGACCTGACCCGGCGAAATATCACCGATAAGACCGAATTCAGTTTACACGACGACCGTCGAACGATTATTGCCTACTTCCGACGCCGGACGGGGCTGCTATAAGGCGTATCACTGGCGATCCATACCTGCGTGCGCTACTATTACCGCAATCCAGCACGCCACGTAAACATGGCAGCTCTTTGAAGACGATCCGTTAGCGGTCAATCGGCATGCGGTTTATCGGCCCCAGCCCCAGCGTGGAGTCGCGGCCCGGCGGTGGCTGCAACAACAGCCGCGATACGGCTACAGCTGGTCATTAACGAGATGAAAGTTACGCACGGTGATATAGCTTGTGATACGATCGCTCACGATCAAGCTGGCTCTTTTAAAATTGGGAAGAGAAGGATTGAATGATTTACCTACACATTTTGACGGTCACTTGTGTTCTCCATGGGGTTGTTTTGTTAATATAAATAATACAGCCTACAGGTACCAAACAGGTATTTGTAATTAAATAATAAATAAATCATAATATGTATTGCCTTCGTGTCATTGACATACAAACAGTGAATGTACATATTAACATATAATATTATATATAACATCGAAGACAATGGGGAAAAGCAATTTCGCTCATAGTCCCTTTTTCACATAGACGCGGTGTAATTGTATTAACTTGGAACGTAGCGTGCAATGGTGTGGCAACAAACTAGTATAATCTTAGCTTACGGTCAACAATTAACCATCTAGAATAACCGTAGTGTAGTGGTACAAAAAAGAAATAATATAGTGTCAAATAATAACAATTTAACAATTACCAATTATCGTTTGCCATCCTTTTCCGATCCTTTCACACCTTTCACACTGGTCTTTTCTTTCAATCGCCTCTCCGCCGACATTCCTATGCGTCATAGCCATCTTCATTACTACGTCACGCGAGTAAAAACTCGTATTCTACTCTAAGGACGCCAGGCAGCTTCGTTATCCTCAATTTGCATAACTGCCTTAATCCGCGTCCTCACCAATATCACTGCAGAGAATCAAGGCGACTTCATACGACGCTAACGTCCTCGACACGAGGGTGGTTTGACCTCAGCGTACCACGGCGAGTTTTGTATCGCGCCATAGCGGCCGAGTAAATGAAATTTGAAAATAATCTCGCTTGTAACAAGTCTTGATTTGCCTTGTCAGAAATAAATTTTCTGTGATGCTATTCTTTGTTCATTGCCATAGTAACCGTCAGCGGCAGTCCATTCAGCTTTTGCAAAGTCGCTCTAATGTTGAACAGAGAAATGACAACCGGTCGATTAGATGCAAGAAGAACGTATAATCGGGTCCAAGATGTCAGGGGCTGACTAGTTTATGGAATGATAATCTAATCATGCCATGTGTTCGAGATATCCGTTACATCGCGTGGTCAAGTAGACCCTAATTTACTCTGACATTTCTGGTTTAACGTTTCTTGAGACGGAATATTCCTGTCATCGCTAAGATAGAGTGAAAATCCACCCATCGGCCTCTGGTCGTTGACCGTAACCCGACACGTGTTATCAGGTATTGTCCATTCGTCTTCTCTTTGACGTTGTAACTGCAAAACGTGGACACGGAGACGATTATGACGAGGACAATCCTATACGAATCAGCTGTGCGTGTGCATGATAGTGATGCCGTGGATTAGAATAACATATCAGGCATCGAGAATAAATACTTTCAAGATGTAAAGACTGTTTGTTGCATTAGTTCGTCGACCAGGACAGCTGAAGTTACCACAGCGATGAAACAAGAACCAATTACAAGATACTGAAATACATATTATGAGCTGTATCATGCTTGTTTAGAAAATGGACAACACGTATGCAGTCGTAGGTTAATTATAAACCGGTTTAGGTGGGACATTGTGCTATGGTCCCTTGTGATTTGGACATAATATTTTTTTTCTAAATGCAGTATTGCGCCATTTTGTGGCAAGTTAGTCATGCTTTTACATGCTCAAATATTACTTACTGGTCCCCATTTCTGACATCCGAGACACGCCACTTAACATAAACATTTTCTATTACGAATAGGAATATATTTCACATTAAATTCTTGTTTTTACTCTTAGTGAAATATATGGATATAATAAATAATAGCTAACAACCGCTATAAAATAGATGTGAAGAGAAAACAATGTTGATCTCTTTCCATCTGTCAAAATGGTTGTATGCGGATAGCAGTGTCTTCACTGACAATGCGTATACATTTGTATACATTACCATAAATATCGCCGTTTTGTAGCGTTCATTCGTGTTTTCATGAAAGTAGATTACACGGCTAACATAATCTTCACCAATTTATTATTGGCTTATAAGATATTAATACGTATCCGGATAGCGATCCTCCCAACCGTTAAACGACTTAGAAACTACTCAATTATCGCCCCCGTAATTGATCACCAGCGTGAACAATGTGAACACGGCCACGCAACAGACGCATCTCGTCGACGCATTGCTGCTTACCGAGACGACTGAATGTCTCAGACGGTAGGATAAATTTCACTCTTGATTGTTCAACCAAACTGGCTAAGACTGTGACATTTAAACGATACTAATAAAGCAAACATCTTCGTTTTAGATCAGAAAGTATCGTATTTTGACGTGGATAATTATTATTATCATGTTTCAGTAACGGAACTATGACATTATTGTTGTGTATTGTCGGTAACGTTGTAGCTGATATTTGGAAAAGAGGAGACTCCACAATAATCCTTTACACCAAGCTCTTCTCTTGGACATAGGCTGTGCCCATGCATCTGTGTGTGTGTGTGTGTGTGTGTGTGTGTGTGTGTGTGGTGTGTGCGTGTGTGCCCATGCATCTGTGTTGTGTGTGTGTGTGTGCTGTGTGTGTGCGTGGTGCGTGTGCGTGTGCGTCGTGCGTGTGCGCGTGCGCGTGCGCGTGCGCGTGCGCGTGCGCGTGCGCGTATGCGTATGTGTATATCTATGTATCTGTGGGTGTATACTATGCACCTCTGTGTCGACGCGCGTTTGTTTGTGCATGTGCGCGTGCGTGCGTGCGTGCGTGCGTTGCGTGCAACCGTATTTGTATGAGCGCGCCGTCCCCTACAACGGCTGTTTGACTGCTACGGCCGCGATACAGCAGCCACAACAGGAGCGGCCAGTATTACAGTATTAACGACGGTTCGTTATGAAGCAATAATCGGCAGGATTAAGTATTTATGCCAGTTGTCGTGCGCTAGAATATTGATGCATTGTTGGCTTACGCGAGTCCAGGCGGCTTTCCTCGTAACGACATCTCACCTATTACGGCAAGAAGAAACAATGCCATTTTTACTCTGAAAACACGCACACATCGCCTCCAGTATAACAGTCATAACACCAGCTTTTTGGCAACCTTCAATAGAGTTACGTACGAGACACGAAACAATGTTCTTTTGCTGGCATGAAACATAGTGACTCTGACTCATTTGTAGAACGCATGACCTCATAAGCGGATTTTGTTAACACAAATCATTTGAGAGCAACGTTATCCACAAGGGAACGAAGCCGCGGTAAAGGAAAGAAACAAATATGACGGTCGTTGACAAAAATTGACCGTAAAGTACAGTCAAGTTTAACTGAGAGCTATCAGCGATTGATTAGTTATTTGTCGCATTAAGTGATCGATTACCATGTGTTTCAAACGGCTTAACCTTAATTTTATTCAGTAGCACGGGCTATTTGTAGACACTGAGTTTCCGGGAAATACGCAATTTCCTGGAACTGCTATTTTGTGTTATCTCACAATCAAGAACAGCGAGGTCATCGAATCTTAAGAAATACATTTGATTCAACGAACTTCTGTGGATTCGTTGTGGCATTATTCCAGGGTAGTGTATTACCACTCACGTCCCCGGTGGATGATTCTGACTGCCGGAGGAGACCCGACCACTTTAAATAGGTATTTGTAAACACGTGTGTTCGTGCACTGTCCATACTTAACACGCGGTCAACACTGACTCCACGGGCAGTCCAACCGGTGCAGTCAACTGTTTAATTAATGTCTACAATGGCCACACAATAAGTGACGAAGAATGTTCAGTTAATTTACACGCATTTCCGTTTTCACCTTTGACATTTGACATCGACGCGAGGAAAATGGCGCCATCGTGACGCGATGTTTTTCCAATGATAATCAGTAGGTGCATTGCGAACGAGTATTAATTGTCTGGTATAATAATGCCACGTTTTATATTGCGTTTTAAAGATGGCAATTTAATTGTATTTGTTTTGATAACTGTTAACATATTTACGTACGCACGCACGCGCAACGCCCGTACGCACGAACCCACGCACTCAAACGCCTCGTATGTTGAGTTCGTATTCAAAATCGAAATCTACCACTGCCGTACGTAAATAATCGTGTTGATGAAATTACGTAAAACGGAATTGTCGTGTTCTGTGTCATCGTGTACACCTGCAAAGTTCCGCAACACGCATCTAAGCTATTTGCATACTAAAGTACTCATTATGCTTAGTAGTAATGGTAATTAGACATACATTAATTAATTAACAATTTGCCTGATGGTATACCTACATGCTATAACGGGGGAGATTTAAAGAAATATATTAATTTAAACATTAAACAATTATTACACACAACTCATTTAAGTAGGCGTAATTGTCTCATAATGCTATTTATATTAAACATATATTGTGTCTTGCCAAATTGGCATATGCAATTTTATAAACGACTTACTCTTCAATTCCCTCCAACATATATATGAATGAATAAATTAGCAGCATCAACAGCATGTCCTTCCATCGGCCCTGCCTCTACCCTGAATTCATTCACGCATCGACTCGACCGTAACTCGGGTCTCGATCGGAGATTTCACGACAAAGCCACCGAGTGCGCCCTCGGATCAGACGGGGTTAGTGGCAGAAGAAAGCCAATAAAAAGTTAATTACTTCACCGTACAACGGTATATTTTTTCTTTTAATTTTCTCCTGTAAGCTGCCGTCGTCAGCGAAACACATCGCATGACAATATTCCACTTTGTCCGACTGCAGCGAGGGTCGATGGAGCGAGCGAGCACGCGGCGCAATGAAAGCTTCGTCCGGTGCGCGGGCAGGACTCTTTAGCAAATTGATCGAGATGATGTCGGGATTAGGCACGCATTACGCATCTAATGGCATCTGATACGGCGTTTTTTAAGTCGGTTATCTCCCGCCTTATTGATTCAGCGTGGCGCCTAGGAAAAAGGTCTCCACACGAATTACTGCATCTGCAAAACGAACACGGAACTCTAAATCACGACGGCTCGCGCAAAACTGCCGCGGGTCGATCGTAACTCGTGATACGATTAGCCGTGGGAACGGCCGGGGTGGATGGCGGGTTATCTGTCGCGTGTTATTGGTGGCGGGTCACTGGACACTGGTCAACGCCCCCTGACGCCTCAACCGTAACGCCTTTACTTAAACTAAAGGCCCATGGCATAGGAAATGGTATGATCAACTGGATAGAAAAATGGCTTATTGATAGAAGACAAAGAGTAGTAGTTGATGGAGGTTTCAAACTGGAAATCGGTTTTGAGTGGAGTACCGCAGGGATCAGTTCTGGGACCTATTTTATTCTTAATATATATCAATGATTTGGATGATGACATAACAAGCAAGGTTTTGAAGTTTGCGGACGACACAAAAGTGTTTAGGAAAATTAAAAGTGATGCAGATAGACAGCATTTACAAGATGATCTTAATAAGTTGATAGAATGGTCTGAGAAGTGGCAAATGATGTTTAATTTTGGAAAGTGTAAGTGCCTCCACACAGGACATGGGAATGAAGATGCACAATATACAATGGGTGGTACTGTACTCAGAACAGTGTGGAAGTGCAGCAGCGAAGGGAAACCAAATTCTTGGATTAATTAGGCGAAATATAGTGTACAAAGAAAAAGAACTAATAATACCGCTGTATAAAATAATAGTTAGGCCTCACTTAGAATATTGTATACAAGCATGGAGGCCATATCGCAAGAAGGATATTGATATGCTAGAAAGAGTACAAAGGAGAGCAACCAAAATGATACAAAAACTCAGGAATATTAGTTATGAAATGCGTCTAAAAGAATGTGGTTTAACAACACTAGAAACCAGAAGATTGAGAGGAGATCAGATTGAGGTGTTTAAAATATTGAATGGGTATGAAAATATTGACAGAAATATTTTTTCACAGTCAAGGAAGAGAGAAGGACTAGAGGACATGGAGTTACATTAGCAAAGAAGCAGTGTAGACTGGATATTAGAAAATTTTCATTTTCACAAAGAACAGTAAACGAATGGAACAGATTATCAGCTGATTGTGTAGGTGCTAGTAGTGTTAATATATTTAAAAATAAAATCGACATATACCTAAGACGGGCGGGGTATACTTAGATAGATAGGTTGGACTCTCGATAAGCCAAATGGCTTCCTAGTCCACCTGCCATCTAGAGTTGAATCTCTAGGTGGCAATCTTGTTAAATCTTGTTAAAACCAGAGTATTATATGAAATGACTATTAGGAAATATATCAGTTAATTTATGTTTTATTTAAACGCTAATATATATATATATATATATATATATATATATATATATATATATATATTAATGATACTACTATATACTACTATTACTACTACTACTACTACTACTACTACTACTACTACTACTACTACTATTACTACTACTACTACTACTACTACTACTACTACTACTACTACTACTACTACTACTACTACTACTACTACTACTACTACTACTACTACTACTACTACTATATATATAGCTCTACTCTACTGCTCTCTCTACTACTCTACTACTCTACTACTACACTACTACTACTACTACTACTACTACTACTACCATTTTAACTACATTTAAAACAGTTACAGTTTTAACCGAAGACTCACTGCTCGGCAACGTGATAAGCCGCGATTGTTTATTGCGAAATAAAAATGAGGTTAAGCGGTTAATCGTTCCAGGGTCTCGTTACTGTCGAAGAATTATATTAGTATTCTCTGGCCATTAATTTATCTTGCCGCCAACGCTTTTGTCGTCATTTGACTTGGTGATAAGTCCATATTTTTGTCTATTATACGCATAAAGTGCAACGGGTATCGACGACTAATCCGTTTATTAATTATTTATAAGTTGCACCGTGAGGAATGCAATTACTAACACGGAAGTTGACATGTCTGAGGATCCCCGCACTTACGCGGCACATTGCGTCAGTTATTCACCATCCAGTGGCCGCGTGGAGACGTAACACATCCAGGATGGAATCATTTTCAATCAAATAGTACGTGGCGTCCTCCGCAGAAGTGTGAATGGAATGAACGGTGTATTATGAATTATGTATACAGACTGCAGTGGAGACGATAGCTTAGTATACTTGTTAGCTATGTAATAAAGCACTCCGTTAGTCTGTTGTTATACTGCAGACGCTGCGTGGCGCCACTGTCTGATTGTTCATTAAGCACAATGGTCGATGTGATTAATTAACGCGATGCTTGCGTGGTCAGTGATCGCCACGTGCGATTGGGTGCTGGACTATTTTCTTCCGGTTTCAATGTAGACGAATGGAATGAGAATAATATATAGTCAGTAAACTTTTTGAATAGTTATGTGGTCACATATCTATGCCTTGAACATATTTAAATTAGACCTACGTGAAAATACGTCGACGTTTACTTTCTATGATTTCTAGGAAAACCGCCAGCGTGCTGTTTATGTTTAATTAGATACACAAAACACAATGCATCGCTAATAAACAGTCTCGTTTTTTTTACAGATGTGCATAGCACTGACTAGCGCGAAACGATAATAGCTCCAGATCAATAAGCAACAAAACGCGACACCGCCGTTGCGTTAGTCATAGATCACGGCAGAAAGTGATTAGCTTATTAGTTTTCGTGGCCTGTTAAATGCGAAACAGGCTTATGGTATATATGACGTCGACACGCAATAGGTAAGGTGGGTGCATCATTCATGGTGGTTACTCGGCGGAGAAAAGGCTTACTTCCGTCCTAGACTTGCCGCACGTGACACGCCATGCGAAGGCATGGTTTCTAGCGTCATTTCTCGTTGCCATAGGAAAAAGTAAATACTTACGATGACGGTAACAATGGTGTTTTCGTGGCACCCGGAAGTTGTAGCAATTTGGCTCGTAAAATGTTATGACAATGTTCACGGACGGCGGTGTTTGAAGTGGGCGCCAAACGCCAGGGGCGCTGTGGCGTCTCAGTGGTTCAGCGTGTGGTCGCCAGGCGTCACGAAGACATGTCGTCGAATTTGACGGAAGGAGGTTAAAATATGTATCTTTTCGATTATAGGCTGGAGGTTGAAGTTGTCCTATTCTGTCTTGTTGTGGATTATAGCCAATAGTTAATCCTTCCGGCGTAGCAAACTCAGGCAAATTTAACAATACTACATCATAATGAATAACACATCATGCACTCTCAAATTTACACGCATGAACGTTTTCAGTTGCGAGTCATACAGATAAAGCCATCGAGGACGACCATCGATGATAAGATAAACTGGTCACATGAGCCACGCACCATCTGCACGTAGAGGGGTCAGACACGGTCAATAGATGATATCGTATAAATGACACTGTAGGTCCTAGACATACCTATATCTAAATATACGTATGCATAGTACGCACCTCCTCCAAGCTGCACAGTCCGGCGGTAGATTGATTGCCCCAGTAAACAAGTATTTCTGTGCTACAACATTATAATTATCATATTCTCTTGCGAATCGAAGCTGTTTGTATTTAAATTAAAGGCATTTAATTGAAATCGATTCGCAAGGGTTAAACATGACACTGAGCCACCCACAGAGTCAATGCTCTTTCGCACAGTAAATAATGCATTACTTTATTCCACTCACAGAAACGCACACGAAACGCTGCTTTGTGGCCGCGAAGGAATGGCCCATTTAAAAATCAGAACGCTAATTAATTTGGAAATCACTCGAACGCGTGTCGTGTCGTGTCGTGTCGTCTGAAACGCGAACTAACAACGTCGCTTCTTGTCGATCGCCGGATTCAACGCGTGATGTATTGCTGATGCGACGGAGGTCTGTCGTTGACGGCGATTATAATCTACTAATTGGCGAGATCAGGATGAAGCTAAAAGCCGAAGGACAATTAATGACACGACGAAGACGAGATGTTGGCGAGCAGCGGAATGCCTGATGTGCAGAAAGCACAAAGGAAGGCAAGATCGATAGGAGAAGAATGACGTAATGAGTGAGGAGAAACGAATGAGTGTTAGAATACGTTTACGGTCATCGCCGTAGAAGAAAGGGAATGTGGGGCGCAAGAGCGTCGTAATATGTCGTAATGGTGACGAAGGTATGCGAATGGTCAAGCAGTTGACCAATGATATGGGCGGGACATTTTGTGGACAATAACTGGACATAAAGAACCAGACAGAAGATAAAATAGCTCGAACTAATTAGTTACCTATAATGCATAGCAGAAACGAATATATATGATGTATAAGTTATTGCCATTTCACACACAAAGGACAAAGAGTGACATTTGAAAAAAAAACATATTTTGCATTAAAAAATGTTGTTACTTTTTGAAAATCAGTATTATATTTGATACTCTATGGAATTTAACAGACACAACTGTCGATATTACGCTCGTAATTGAGCAGACAAAGAGGAAATGATAATGGGAGGGGAAGTGACGTCATGTGGCTCGTTGAATATCCTCTTTGTGTTGTCATGGATTATGAAAATGGTCCTTTAATAGCAGGCCAGTCGCTTTTTTGATCGATTAACGTTCAACGATCAAGTCCGCACAGATTTAATGCTAGATTAATTTGACTTGTCTACTGATCGTCCGCTTTCCACATCGGTCAATCGATCACACACACCCGTCGTAAAGAGAATTCGTTACAACGATGTAGTTCTCTGTCGAATGTGAAGCTAGTTCTTTTGACTGCCAAAATTGAAATTAATAGCATTTTGGATTATCAAAAAACACACTTGTCATAAGTTGTAGTCAGAGAAATTATGGCATTGAAATAAAATTGGGGGATTAAAAAAACCCCGAATGGTTCAGTTCACATGTTTATGCATGCCTTTGTTGCGTTGCGTATCAAAGTAACTGGTTCATCAATGAGCAAACCCAGGTGATGACACCAAATTGTTTCGGTTGATGTTTATACTTGACCAGAAACTACCACATATCTTCAGTGCTGCTTAAGCTACACACGCAACTTTGGGCTATATACAATTATCTTGAATCGAACATAATTGGGTTACCTGCATTGGCAAGCAAACGTAAAGTGCGTTATTTTAGACCGGTGAATGCTCGGCTCCGGCCCCACACACCGAGTACAAACCCATTAGAGGTCTGGAAGTAATCGTCCTGCCGGGACCGATGAAGATCACAAGACGACGCCGCGGCGTTTACTGAACCTCCGGATGACATTTATCTTACTAGCAACTTTACTCGCTTCATCGTTCTCACGACTCTGGCGGGAATGAGGCGCAGTCGTTATTAAGATTTGATCGAATGACTGGAATCAGTGTCTAATTAAGGCAACGATTGGTCGGCATTAAATATTAATGTACGCGTGCGTAGGAAGCGAGGCAAGTCGGTGCAATGCTGCGTGGTCTGTAGGCGCCATAGTAACGTTTTTGTGTGTGCTATTGCCGGACAACTGGCGATTGTTATCATGTTGTTAATTAAGATTTCATGTTGACAACATGTTTGATCACTTCTCTTGGAAAGAGCGGCTTAATTATTAACGAGAGTCAAGGTCTTCATTCTGAACCCACTGACAGTTATAATGTTCACTCTACGTCGGGATTATCATTTGAGTTAGTCAAAAGTAATCATTGATTTGAAAATATTACAACACGTCGACGTCGGATGCACTATTTTAGTTAGTTATTAAAACTGACGCGCACCGCCACTGAATAAACGTCTGACCTAATGTGTTAACTGACCAATATTTGCATTTGTCAACTTATTTTTATACAATAACTACAGCAATAACTTTATGATTGACATTGGTTTGTTTGAATTGATCTTAGGACTGTCGCCATGATATTAAATCGCGCATACACTATATAATATTACTACTACTACTACTACTAATAATAATAAAAACAATAATAATAATAATAACAACAACAACAATAATAACAATAACAATAGCAATAGCAATAACAATACCAATAACAATAACGATAACGATAACGATAACGATAACGACAACGACAACGACAACGACAACGACAACGGCAACGGCAACGGCAACGGCAACGGCAACGGCAACGGCAACGGCAACGGCAACGGCAACGGCAACGGCAACGGCAACGGCAACGGCAACGGCAACGGCAACGGCAACGGCAACGGCAACGGCAACGACAACGACAACGACAACGACAACGACAACGACAACGACAACGACAACGACAACGACAACGACAACGACAACGACACTAACAACGATACTAACAACGACACTAACAACGACACTAACAACGACACTAACAACGATACTAACAACGATACTAACAACGATACTAACAACGATACTAACAACGATACTAACAACGATACTAACAACGATACTAACAACGATACTAACAGCGATACTAACAGCGATACTAACAGCGATACTAACAGCGATACTAACAGCGATACTAACAACGATACTAACAACGATACTAACAACGATACTAACAACGATACTAACAACGATACTAACAACGATACTAACAACGATACTAACAGCGATACTAACAACGATACTAACAACGATACTAACAGCGATACTAACAACGATACTAACAACGATACTAACAACGATACTAACAGCGATACTAACAACGATACTAACAACGATACTAACAACGATACTAACAACGATACTAACAACGATACTAACAACGATACTAACAACGATACTAACAACGACACTAACAACGACACTAACAACGACACTAACAACGACACTAACAACGACACTAACAACGACACTAACAACGACACTAACAACGACACTAACAACGACACTAACAACGACACTAACAACGACACTAACAACGACACTAACAACGACACTAACAACGAACTAACAACGACACTAACAACGACACTAACAACGACACTAACAACGACACTAACAACGACACTAACAACGACACTAACAACACACTAACAACGACACTAACAGCGACACTAACAACGACACTAACAACGACACTAACAACGACACTAACAACGACACTAACAACGAACTAACAACGACATAACAACAACACTAACAACGACACTAACAACGACACTAACAACGACACTAACAACGACACTAACAACGACACTAACAACGACACTAACAACGACACTAACAACGACACTAACAACGACACTAACAACGACACTAACAACGACACTAACAACGACACTAACAACGACACTAACAACGACACTAACAACGACACTAACAACGACACTAACAACGACACTAACAACGACACTAACAACGACACTAACAACGACACTAACAACGACACTAACAACGACACTAACAACGACACTAACAACGACACTAACAACGACACTAACAACGACACTAACAACGACACTAACAACGACACTAACAACGACACTAACAACGACACTAACAACGACACTAACAACGACACTAACAACGACACTAACAACGACACTAACAACGACACTAACAACGACACTAACAACGACACTAACAACGACACTAACAACGACACTAACAACGACACTAACAACGACACTAACAACGACACTAACAACGACACTAACAACGACACTAACAACGACACTAACAACGACACTAACAACGACACTAACAACGACACTAACAACGACACTAACAACGACACTAACAACGACACTAACAACGACACTAACAACGACACTAACAACGACACTAACAACGACACTAACAACGACACTAACAACGACACTAACAACGACACTAACAACGACACTAACAACGACACTAACAACGACACTAACAACGACACTAACAACGACACTAACAACGACACTAACAACGACACTAACAACGACACTAACAACGACACAACAACGACACTAACAACGACACTAACAACGACACTAACAACGACACTAACAACGACACTAACAACGACACTAACAACGACACTAACAACGACACTAACAACGACACTAACAACGACACTAACAACGACACTAACAACGACACTAACAACGACACTAACAACGACACTAACAACGACACTAACAACGACACTAACAACGACACTAACAACGACACTAACAACGACACTAACAACGACACTAACAACGACACTAACAACGACACTAACAACGACAACTAACAACGACACTAACAACGACACTAACAACGACACTAACAACGACACTAACAACGACACTAACAACGACACTAACAACGACACTAACAACGACACTAACAACGACACTAACAACGACACTAACAACGACACTAACAACGACACTAACAACGACACTAACAACGACACTAACAACGACACTAACAACGACACTAACAACGACACTAACAACGACACTAACAACGACACTAACAACGACACTAACAACGACACTAACAACGACACTAACAACGACACTAACAACGACACTAACAACGACACTAACAACGACACTAACAACGACACTAACAACGACACTAACAACGACACTAACAACGACACTAACAACGACACTAACAACGACACTAACAACGACACTAACAACGACACTAACAACGACACTAACAACGACACTAACAACGACACTAACAACGACACTAACAACGACACTAACAACGACACTAACAACGACACTAACAACCACACAACAACCACACTAACAACGACACTAACAACGACACTAACAACGACACTAACAACGACACTAACAACGACACTAACAACGACACTAACAACGACACTAACAACGACACTAACAACGACACTAACAACGACACTAACAACGACACTAACAACGACACTAACAACGACACTAACAACGACACTAACAACGACACTAACAACGACACTAACAACGACACTAACAACGACACTAACAACGACACTAACAACGACACTAACAACGACACTAACAACGACACTAACAACGACACTAACAACGACACTAACAACGACACTAACAACGACACTAACAACGACACTAACAACGACACTAACAACGACACTAACAACGACACTAACAACGACACTAACAACGACACTAACAACGACACTAACAACGATACTAACAACGACACTAACAACGATACTAACAACGATACTAACAACGATACTAACAACGATACTAACAACGATACTAACAACGATAACAACGATACTAACAACGATAACAACGATAACAACGATAACAACGATAACAACGATAACAACGATAACAACGATAACAACGATAACAACGATAACAACGATAACAACGATAACAACGATAATGACAATAATAATGACAATAATAATGACAATACTAATCACAATAATAATCACAATAATAATCACAATAATAATCACAATAATAATCACAATAATAATCACAATAATAATCACAATAATAATCACAATAATAATCACAATAATAATCACAATAATAATCACAATAATAATCACAATAATAATCACAATAATAATCACAATAATAATCACAATAATAATCACAATAATAATCACAATAATAATCACAATAACAATCACAATAATAATCACAATAATCACAATAATCACAATAATCACAATTAAATAGAGGAAACATTTTCAAATATTCAATTGCAAAAACATGTAGCAATATTTTGCTACAAGATTGTACTACTATATATTTTGTGACGCACACAGACACACTTGGCATTATTTGACTCGCCAGATTCCGCCAGTGACAATGTCCGATGGTACACTGAGTTCCTTAAGACACACCGTCCGCGTGATTCGATTTCGTTGCTACAAATACTGAATCAAGGAATCGATTCCGTTTGAATTGCGCGGCGGAAGCCAGCGTGATTGTCTTTGTTGAGCGGCGACTGAGGCTATTGATTGCAAATGCACATCTTGTCGATGCAAACCGAACTAAGTGACGAGCCCATTGAAGACGCCGATTCAGCGCGCAAGTCGAGCCGTTGTAACGGTGTGAATGCATCTACCGCGTGCATCGTCGCTGTGCTTTCTCATTTCCGTCGCCGTAATGCATTCGTTTCTCGCGAGGCTTCACGCTTTATCGCCACTTCCGATGGAAAGGAAACCATTTTCGTATGGCAGATTGTTCGTTTGAATACTACGCTCGTGTTCGTTGCATTTAATGTAATAGTCGATGATAGACGCCGAGGTTATATAAAAGGGAAATGGAAGTGGGTGTTTTGCACAATGCAAGAACTGAATTTTAATCAACGCAACAACCATCAGGTAGATTGAGCGACGGGCAAACGGTCAGACACTTATATTATACAGTGTACATACAAAATGCACCTGTCTGAACCTGCAGTAATATCACTAGCGTAACTCGTTGTTACTTGCCTTGCCGGCAGCGTACATTGTTGCAATAAAACACATATTGCAGACAGCAGCAAAACAGTAAACTGGCGTGTAAAATGTGCGGGTTCGTAACAATTCGACGTAACAGTTGACTGCGGTGGATATACAAAGACTGTGGCGTGCAGCTGATTCAAATGGATTGTTTGACTTTGTTTATTGCTGTGTAGGCTTATGTCATTTGTGGTAAACAAGATGCATACTGTTGAACAGATGTTGACAGTAACTACTTGTGCTTATCGTCATACGGTCCCCTCTCATTTCTGTAAAATATAGCATAGTATTACATTGCTATTCAAGAGGAGGATGTTAATAACACTACAATGGTCATGTCTACGGAGCTGCAGGATTTCTAACTTTCATAAAGTACTATACACAACCAAATAGTAGTCGATCTACCAAACTATCCCAACACGTACACCCGCCACACCAGATCAATGGTCATTACCACTTCATTCCGCCATCAGTTAAAACTAACGTTTTCAAATATAATTTCTTCCATCGCATAATTACAGACTGGAACTCCCTTAGACCAGAAATATCCAACTGTGACAAAATAGAAACCTTCAAATGCAAAATAGAAAAATATCTTCTTTGTGTTTGTGTTGGGAACCATGTGATCAGCATCCACATGCCAAAGGATTATGGATTTGATTGCATAATGATTTATTTGTTTTATTTATTGTTATTTTTCATCCTGTTATTAAATCGCCCAATACTGTCCATGGGGTAACCGAATGGTTCTTCCCGGCGTCATATATATATATATATATATATATATATATATATATATATATATATATATATATATATATATATATATATATATATATACACACGGTATATCTGGGTTGATAATTGTGGATGGGTAATTACGGGGAACACACATCAGCCGCAAGCTGCCACGAATGTTCACATCGTATGTCAACTTTATGCCAGTAAGCACGAAGAGGATTACATTAAACAAGTTTACGTATATATCCCCTAATGTTAGTTCGGACGTCGCCCATAAACTAGGCCCAGGTGATCTTAGACGTTTACCAGGCACTGTCTGCGTGCGACCCAACCATTCCCAGGTACTCTGTGTGTCTGTGAATGGCGTCCGTTCATTGATTGCGATGGACCTCGTCTGGTGCCGCTGCTTCGTTAAGACAATTAACTCTGGTTTATTGCAGCGTACGAGTAGCGCCTGTTTCTTTAGGGCCGTTTGTTGGTCGCGGATTAGA
>JAODUO010000043.1:732500-735000 GCA_025642075.2 Ridgeia piscesae
AAACAGTAATCAGTTCCCGATTGTTCCGTAATTACAGAGGTTAACGGAGATAAACGATGACTTGAAAATCGAAACACCCGGCTGTAATATGCCAGAAATAGGAGAAGTTAAGATGTATGTTTAGCGACAGCAGAATTCTAAATGACTGTTGCAACGATATAATGAACAAGTTGCCTGGTATTAACATTTATTTTTATATTTATATTTAGGATTGTTTAAACTTTAGGATCGAGCGCATAATCGTTGGAGCCAATAATATTACGTGGGGGATAATTAGCGGGTAAAGTCGTTATTAATCAGTCGTTGTAATGTTGTTATTACAATTAGTTATTGTTGGAAACAATTATAACTGGGGTAATTATTGGACTTTCAATGGTTACGTAATCGACCGTCATATGTCAGTGACCAGTGTCCGTGGAAACTGCGCACGTTATACGTTGACAGACGTGTAGTACTTATTACGTTATCCGCGCTAGCTGAATTATACGTGTTAATTGCCCGGTCCATGACGACTCTGTTGAAAAATGTCCAGAAGCCGACAAAATTCCAGAAGCCAAGGACGAGTTTAACGAACCGCGGGCTCTTATTAATGCGAAATGCCGAAGACGAGCGACGAAATTTCCTCGGGGAATTGCGTTAATTCGCCATAAACACATTACGTCTCAGGTCAGGTGTAAGACGCAGACGGCAAGATCAACCATGAATCTGTCGCTGACGATTTAGTGCCACCGCTGCACGAATTTGTAGTCGCTCGGAAAGAGTTTTATGAAGATCGGCTGACAAATCTGGCTTTTATTCTGTCCAAACAAATCTAGTCTTTATTGATTTTTAAAACCACTCAGCGTCCGGCCAGAGGTGACGTCGTGTATTTTTAATTGGATTGTTACAGCGTGGATGTCGCTGTTTAATGTTGCTGTTAAGCTATATTGATGGAACAGTGTAATTAATTGCTTTCATAAAAGATAGGACGTATCAAAATGCAGTAAACTCAAATGCAGCAGCTATTGGCTATAGAATAAGGATTCCTGATAGTAAAGAAACAACAAGAAACAAACATTTAAATTCGAATTCAAGTTTGCACTGAGTTGTGTATCCCGGTATTAAGGAACATTAGACATGTGGAACAATTTGACTTTCTTTGTGTTCTTCGTAACATGAGTCCGCCATAATAACGATATTAGGTGATAATGAAGTACGCGTTTTGCACGGATTGAGTCAGAACACACCAACGATCAAATTAATACTGCATGTAATTAGCTTACATATTGCCTAATGATGCAATTAACAACATATAGTAACATGATTGTCACGTGACAGTTGAATTAACATGAGAGATAGCTAGCACGTCTTTGTGGTTGAACGTGTAGGCGATTTAACGCGAGGGGATACCGCCTGTACACTCGGTGACCGCAACGGACGCGGGCCGGGCACTCGCGGAGTGGGACACACAAGAGCAGGTCTGTGTAGTGGTTAGTGTGTATACGCCTGCCCGTCAACCACTTTCAGTCCGGTTCTCATGTGAGTTCTCGTGCACACAAGACTCGCTGTTCGTGGTATTTACCGCGGATTACCCGTCAGACATCGCGTCCGTCATCCAGTCCTTCTAGCAGAGTGTCTTGGTGTGCACCTGGTGATGCGCTGCTGCTCTTAAAATGAATGCGCGCCATTGAAGTGATGTACAGTCACTTTCCATTCGCACTGCTTCGGTTTCCTGTGTCGAAGTGTGTTTACGCGTGCGCTGTCCCGCGTTTAAACAGTCCAGTGTCCAGTGTTGTGTTCTGAAGTTTCTGATCTGTCACAATCCAAGGGACCGTGTTCGCTAGACGCATTGTTCGTGGTATTAGACAAATCGCGTCCATTATGTAAGACAAGAAAACACTATTAACCATTAACAAGAACAAATAAACAAGGAGATATATTGATTTCAACGCACCATTCAGCACAATGTGCCACGCTTGAAGTGATCGATGAAATATGACCTCACTTATGCTGTTGATTGTAACGCAGACGTCACAAGGTTATAAATACGTTGAAGTGACGCAACTGGATTAAGACGCTGGATATCCCATCACACTTATAAAAATACGATTGAAATGAACAAAATCACAGACAGCGCCATCCCTACGCTACATATTCGGGATGTCCGTTGCGCTTGTCAGGAGATGTTCGGGCCGTGATTATGTAGTATGTCCCGGTATGTCCGACCTTTAGAGAAACGACATTTATTGACATAGATTACGGAGGTTCTACGACCACACGTCGGCCAGAATGACGCCGATCATAGACAGTTAGCGAGGTCAGCGACACCCCGGGGAACTACGGTAGCCAGAGTACCTCGTGGCCTAGTTTACGACGGCCTAACGAACCTCATTGTCCTACACTCCGAGGGATTACACATTAATCATCGCGCCCCCGGTAACGCACGTGTATAAACGGATACCTGGATACTGACAGCGATTGAATCAAGACATGTTATGGTATATTCGAATAGATCGCTGCG
>JAODUO010000043.1:740000-745000 GCA_025642075.2 Ridgeia piscesae
CTTAACTGATGGCCTTTCCGGGGGAAAAATGCGCCGGATAATTTACACTAAAGCGGCGTCAAATTGGCCTGACTTGAAACAGCTTTCCAGACGTTTGGGAGCTGTTTTTACTGTGACAGTAATGCGGGATAAACATATTACGTGACGTACTTTAGTCTGGAAAAGCTGCTGAAGATAAATTACGAAAACGATCTTCTTCTTCCTCGCTTTTTCCCACTAGGTGGGGTCAGCGGCCCGAATTCTTGACCTCCCGAATGTTCTGTCCTGGGCATCCTCCGGGGTGATCCGCAGTTCCTGCATGTCCCTTCGGACGCAATCCACCCATCTTATGAAATTGCGAAAACGATAAATTGTTAAATAATTCTGACCTGTATAGTAATGCCAAAATCTGACAGTGAACCGGATGCATACATGTATATTTGAAAATACTACACTAATAAGTAAATAACTAGTTTAAATCATTTTCTGGACATGACTACAGGCTCTTTGACCAGTATCCGAGTTTGCGTTTGTATGCGCGAAGACAGGTTAAAACCGGAATATTAGTTGGACATTTGTTCATAAAACGCCCATTTGAATTGAAGGAATTGATGTGTACGTCGGTGATAAAACAGGTGCATAAAAAGCGGCCTGTTCACTACCCATAATGCAATCGGAGGCTTCCATCTAATACAGACAGCAGCTTACGGGGAATGTATTTCTTTTGTTGCAGAGAGGTTGGTTGTTACACGTGCATCTTGATGAAACAACGCCACAGGAACATCCTTCAGTTCAAGGAAAGTAAGTTACCAAGAATCGTGCCTCCGTCCGGGGATAGTCCGGACGAAGTGCGCCGGAAATAACCTAATCCCGGTAATTAGATCCGGGTCGATAAGAGAGCAACACGTAATAAAGATTCATGCCTTGCCTTGAAATTGAAAGGCCGTCGGGTACTATAGTAGATCGGATATATCTAAAAGATGCAGTTATCGCGCCATAAACAATCAGTGAAACCTGCTATTTACATTTGGTTATCTCGATTTCTTGATAATAATTCTAATTGGCAACTGATGTACTGAATGCTTCCCGCACAGTGGAGATGTTGAACGATTGAGCAGGTCTGCCAGGGAATACAGTGTAAAGCGATTTGATCAGTCCTGAGGATTGGATTGGACATTGCAGTATACAATAATTTTCTATAACATTTTCTTAATAATTTATGCAAAACGTACATATGCATGTTAAACATAAATCTAATTATTACTATTACTTTACTTCAGTTACTCCTTTTTGTTGATAAAAGCACACACACACACACGCACGCACGCATGCACGCATGCACGCAGCACGCACGCACGCACGCACGCACGCACGCACACACACACATTATAATTATATAAATCTGGCTTCAATGAGGCAGGTAAGCATCAACAGACCATATGTTTACTACCACGTGACACTGAACTTATCACCGACGTCCTCTGTGCGCAGGTTACTGTGTCGGCAAGGACAACTTCTACAAGATCTGCTCTCAGATCGGTCTGCAAACTCTGCTGCACGTCTTGATCAGAGGTAGGTCGTAGCGAAGGTTAACGCTCGATACACTTAACGTCCAGTGTTGCGCAGAATAAAAAACATTATCCCACTCTCTGTCTGTCTGTCTGTCTGTCTGTCTGCTTGTCTGTCTGTCTGTCTGTCTGTCTGTCTGTATGTCTGTCCGTTTGCCCCTTTCATTCGCTCTCTCTCTCTCTCTCTCTCTCTCTCTCTCTTCTCTCTCTCTCTCTCTCTCTCTCTCTCTCTCTCTCTCTCTCTCTCTCACCCTCTTTCTTCCCGATCTCTTCCCCTTTTCACTCTAATTTCCCCTTATATTTTCTCCCCCTCTCTTCTCTGTGCTGGTCCACGTGTGCGTACGTACGTACGTGCGTGCGTACATGCGTGCGTGTGTGGCTGCGCGCGTGCGAAAGCATATGCAAACATGTTGGCCTATTTGTCGTGTTGGTGGCTCTATGATGGTCTATCAGTTGGATTGGTGTTTTCTAAGTTGCACTGCTTTTGAACAACATTGAACGACACTGCGCGACAAGCCGTTTGCCCATAAGACTATCTTGCAGGTGCTCACCCCATACAAGTGCACGATAAAAGTATTTTACCAGCGTATTTTCCGACATATCACATGGAGAACAATTGAGAAAGTCAAGGATATGTAGCCTGACGTCCACGTGATTCAAGGCGCTCCTCTATGGAGAGGAGGTTACGTTTGATGGCGTTGGCTTTGTGTCACGCCAATCACCGACAGTAACAGAACGCTAGAAATCTGCGATATCGCACATTCACTTCTGACGCGTTAACATCTATAATGAGATAGATTAGGTTTCAGTTGCAGAGAATATTTGATTTCAAACCAAACGCTCATCAGTTGGGAGTATGCCTCATCCTCAGTCACAGCGCTGGCGTGGCGGCGTGCGAACCAGGACATAAAACGGTCATCAGAGAACGCACGCTATTCAGTTACAGTCTCTGTCGTTTCGATTCTGGCTTCAACCATGGATTAGTCACAGTTATAGCTCAACACACAAAGTTAGCGGACGTATTATTTATTTACTGATTACAGAACATATCTATCGTCTAACCCTGAACGCAACAGTTTCTACTTAGATTGTTTTAACAACACTGTATTCCGTGTGCAGTGTCAAAAACAGTGTTTGCGCGAAAACAAAGTCGCCGTCTCCAGTGATGGAGACGCGTCATAACTTGTAGACGCGCCAGCATTTGATTGAGCAAGCACCGGGCGTTGTTTGCACAGACCCGCAGCTCGGGTAATACGAAGATGGACCGCTGCGGGTTCTTCGGACAGACCGGGCGACGATGGCGATCTCGAGTTGTTTTAACATTTCCTGCGGCGTTCCTCTGTGGCCATCGCTGATCCGTGGTCATCCATCACTGTCTCCGCGACGCCGGTCAACAAACAGAGATCACCTCGCTCGGACCGGAAGCAGAAACACTGGCCGTTGGACCGCCACCTTGTGCCCGGTCTCAGACTGTCCGTGATCAGATACTCTCACGGTTTCAGATTGTTCGCAGTCGCAAATCGTTCATTTATTGAGATTGTTCGATGTTACATTGTTCGCAGTCTCAAATTGCCCAGTCTTAGATTGTTCGGAATTTCAGATTGCTCAGTCTTAGATTATTTGCAGTCTCAGATTGTCAAGTTTTAGATTGTGCGCAGCCTCAGATTGTCCATTCTTAGATTGCCCTTAGTCTCATATTGCCCAGTCTTTGAGAGGTCACGGTCTCAGCTTGTCCATTCTAAGATTATTCACAGTTTTATTCTGTGCGTAGTCTCTCAGATTGTCTGCAGTCTAAGATTGTCCGCGATTTCTGTTTGCGCAATCTCAGAATGTCCGCAGTCTCACACGGTCCGCGATGTCATATTGTCTACAGTCTCAGACCGTCTCTAGTCTCAGAATATCGGCTGTATCAGATTGCATCCAGTCTCGAATTGTCATCAGGAACCACCGACTGTATTTTATCACCCAGTGGATCAATATTAATCACTGACGCATTACGGAGAAGCTGTTGTCATTAAATGAGCTGCCAATTACCGGATCAAATGATCGAGAGTCGAGTGCCTCGCAGCATCGTAATTCCAAGAAAGCTGTTTTGAACTGTCAGGTTTCACTCGTCGTTACAGAAAGCTGTAGGGTGGAATATCTCTTGATATCAGTGTCACTCGTGGTTTTCAATTCGTTGTGTGGGATATCTTCGACTTAATTCGTCTTCGTCTGTTTCTTCTGTTCTTTATTCTCTTCCTCCTCTGATCCCCTCTCTCTATCCAGCCGTCACTCCCTCGACCACACAGCCTTTCCCATTGTCCCCTTCGCTTCATCTTTCTCTGCCTCTCCCTCCTTTCCGTTATCCTCCTACCTCGCCTTTTCCCTCATACCCTCCCTCCCTATCTGTCTCCATGATTCTCTTCTCTGTCCCACCGTCCATCTTTCATTCCATCAATCTGTACCTCCATCTCTCCTTCCCTCCCTCCCTACCGCCCCCTTTCCTCCTTCCTTCTCCCCCCTTATTCCCTCCCGCCCTCCCTCCCTCTCTCGCGCCCTCCTACCCACCCTCTTCGTACCTTTCCGTTCTTCCCTGACACACTAACACACACCCCGTCTCTCCCGCCGGCCCTGTCTCCCTCACAAGTGGAGTTTGTAAAACAAAGCAGTCAGGGAAGCTGACAGACAGACAGGCAGGTCGGACGTTAAATTGGCATAATTGCATCAACTCTCCCGACGGGAATGTTGAGATAGCTTATGATCTAAAGGTCGCCGGCGATAATTACTTTTTTACGTTACAGATCCTCCGTCAACTTTCCTGCCCGTCTAGCCTTAGGCAACGCCGACATTTCCTCGTCGTCGACCTTTAAGTCTCAACTTTGTTATTTTCTTTCTGTGAATGTTTCGCGTGCGGGTGGTGCACGTCAATTAGGCACGGAATCTGACAGCCCGAACGGTGTCAGCCGTGGACGCGGGTGGGGCTGCAAGCATGAGACTGGTGTCCCGTCGAGACAGCTGTCCACGCGTTGGTGGCGAGACTCCATTACCACGTGCCAAGCGCCGGGCAGGACCAGACTCGTGCCTATTACGACTGCCTATGTCTCGCAGTTCAGTGGCGCGGTTGCGTTATCATATCAACGCGATTGGTGGAATTACTTCAATTTTGTTCGTTAGTCCCGACGTTCGTGATATGCCAGGTACGGGCGGAGACGAGCTAAATACAGGTTGCAATGAAGCGGCGAGTTAAGAAAGCGCCCGTGTGCACTAAATGTGGCAGGCTAAAATAAGAAAGAAAGACGACGCAGAAATGTTTTAGAATGACGAAAAAAGAGAGCTGGGGTTAATAGATTCTGATCGGGAAAACTGGGAAGAGATAACTGCAAATATATTAACACAGGCGAAATGTTACTTTTACAAGTTATACGTCACTAATAACTGGGGTTATATATATATATATATATATATATATAT
>JAODUO010000043.1:755000-777500 GCA_025642075.2 Ridgeia piscesae
CCGACACGACGTGGCGCGACCTGTCGGGCAAACACCTGTATCAGGTCGACGCCAGTGCTGGCCTCATGCGGATGAGCTACAGACAACATCTGACGTCGGAGCCGGAAGCTCAGCGGGCCTACCGCTGCGCGAAGGGAACTAAGCGCAGAAGAGCGAGCAGCGAGTTCACTATGTTGTCCTTCTCCTCCCACGGCTGGTGAGTGGAGGCAGTAGGCGTATCGTAACAATGCCAGGGTTGGATACGTCGGCAGCTAGATAGTTTGTGTTTGGGTGTGTACGAGAAGGCGTGAGGGACAGCTTAAGGAGGGAGGAACAGAAAGAAGGAGGACGAGAGAGAGAGAGAGAGAGAGAGAGAGAGAGAGAGAGAGAGAGAGAGAGAGAGAGAGAGAAAAGAAAGAAAGAAAGAAAGAGAGAGGGAGAGGTAGGAGGGAGGGAGGAGGGAGGGAGGGGAGGGAAGGAGAGAGAGAGAGAGAGAGAGAGAGAGAGAGAGAGAGAGGAAAGAGGGAAAGAAGGATAATATAATATATATATATATATATATATATATATATATATATATATATATATATATATATATATATATAAAGAGAGTGAGAGTCTGTATGTAAGAAAAAGGTAATGCAGGCGGCGGAGAAGAAGGATTTGATGACGAAACAGATGTGGTTTGAGTGAAGAAGGATGGCAACATATGGTCTATGGACCTGTGTATACGGTCACCTCTACGTACGGTTTGCGTTTGCACAGATTACCTCACAGCTAATGTCAAGCCGTTGAAGTGTCCAGTGCATGTCACAAATAACTCGTGTCTGCTCTGTCAACTCAACGTTAAATCGCCCCGACGAGCGTTGACTCTACCGCGGTAACCCTGGTGTGTTTCAGTGCGTCGAAATACCAGTGCTTAAAGTTCACACGACGGAAAGACGGCGTCATTCAACTGGAGGAAGGTGCGTGTCCTTTTATACCGTACCATTATGACGACAACTAATAACATGTCGCGCGTAACGATAATTACGTAAAAGGTCATCCATGAAACCGAACGTCACTTCAATTCAGAATGTTCATCTCAAATTACATTTCACCTTTTCGGCAAATTAAGCTAAAAAATGAATAATGACGACTTGGTGTATTTAGCAACCTATAACGGATCCGATTGTAGAAATCATTGTAACAAGACACTACATTAGTGTTTAATAAATGATACATTGACAGGACATGTAGATTGAGGGCTTCCTTGACATTTAAAGGTAAGACATCGGTTATGCATATAACGAAATCGATATAAAATAAATAGATGGATAAGTTGATAAATGAATAAATGAATAAATGAATAAATGAATAAATGAATAAATGAATAAATGAATAAATGAATAAATGAATAAATGAATAAATGGATAAATGGATAAATGGATAAATGGATAAATGGATAAATGGATAAATGAATAAATGAATAAATGAATAAATGAATAAATGAATAAACGAATATACGAATATACGAATAAACGAATAAACGAACAAACGAACAAAGGAACAAACGAACAAAAGAATAAACGAATAAACGAATAAACGAAAGAACGAATACAAGAACAAACGAATAAACGAATTATTGAATAAATAACTAAACATACACACATATATAGACACACGCATACGCACTCGCACACGCACACGCACAGGCACACGCACACGCACAGGCACAGGCACAGGCACAGGCACAGGCACAGGCACAGGCACAGGCACAGGCACAGGCACACGGCACAGGCACAGGCACAGGCACAGGCACAGGCACACGCACACGCACACGCACACGCACACGCACACGCACACGCACACGCACACGCACACGCACACGCACACGCACACGCACACGCACACGCACACGCACACGCACACGCACACGCACACGCACACGCATACACATTATATGATAAAAGGCAAATGTCATATTCACTCACAAACAGACAGATAATAAAGATAACGTGTACAATAACATGATATTATTTTACGATAAGAACTATCACTGAACACTGGACATGTCTTGTGATTGCACATAAACAGTAGTTTGAAACGTTGTGCTGTTTACTTGTAGGCAGAGTCGTTGATCCGAGCACCCAGCGATGTCACAACTCGGATTTCCAGAACACGACGGGAGTGCTGCTCATTCGTAAGTCAGCTGCTATTCCTAAACCACGACGCCATTTTGTTTTCAACGTGAACACGCATATGTTCTTACTATTTCATTGACGCGGCAATGTCGGTTAACGATGTACATATTAAGCACCGGGGGACATGGCTTACAGTAAAGAGGTCAGTGGGTTTAGTCTAAAATAGCCGCATCCATCAACGATGTCATTCTAAATTGATTTCCGCGCAAACATTGATACCGGACGTCACGTCTCACCACGGCTGATCAAAGAAGGTATGATTTGTCGGCGCTATTCGTGTACGTGCGTCCAAAATAGCCGCAGTAGTAACTACACCATCCCTTTGAACGTGGCAGACTGTAATAAGACAACTCAATAAAAAACTCTTAATCAATAATATGTTCGGTAGATGTTTGTACGGTTGAGTGAACACGTCTGTAGCTGTACCTGTAGTCGTTGTGTCCGTGTCGCTTCAGCGGAAGGGCTGACGAAGAGAGCGTGCATGTTGCCGGGGCGCTACGCCATCCACACGGCCACCAGTCTCTGTGCCAGTTACTTCCGCAGTGGCTGTAACGGAAGCTCCGTCCTCGACATCGTCAGCTCCTGTTCCTCTAAGCCAGGTACGAGTTCATCTTTTATATTCACCTTTGCGTCCCGTTACACGTTCTCACAGCTTACAGCATAACCATAACCATAACCATAACCATAACCATAACCATAACCATAACCATAACCATAACCATCATAACCATAACGTTTATTGATCCCAAATAGGTACACGATTTGTTGAAAGTACACCAATTTCGTTAGTACATTTATACAAGCATAAATACACACAAATTGTTTCATGTTCACACACTGGTATTAGAATAGACGGTAGACCGACAATACATACACACACGTGTGTACTTGAATCTTGCTTTTATTTAATAATAATTTATTTATATTAAAAATGGAAGCAGGAAGGACCCGTTAATTAATTGTCTCGTTAACTTCACGGAGGTTAAAGTTGCTTATATACTGTTCTTCAGCTGTCTATGCATTTTGTTTATCATAATATGTAATTATGAGATAAAAAGCATAAAAGACAAACATTTACATCCGGACTTGACTACCGGTTATTTTGCACAAGCATAATTTATCAGATAATATATGAAATGTTATAGTGACATAATAATGGTGTGCAAGTATTTGCAAATAATAAGTAAATAGTGTTCACGTAGTTCGGTCACTTTTTTAACATAACCAAATCAATAGTTTAACTCATGCCATACGTTGACACCGTTTGACAAATTATGTAATGTGTAATTGTCGATAGTTGTACTTATGTTTCAATGTGTGTCCATGATGTTTCAGGGCTTCAGTTGGAGTGTTTGAAGTCTTGGCGGGAAGGACGCAAGACGTACGTCATCGCCCGTAAACTCGGAGACAAATCAGGGATGGCGAATTGTTTCGTAAGTTAGGCATTTCTCGGATTCACAAGGCCTTCGGTAAAGAACAACAATGGGGTTCCACAAATCCACGTTAGTTGCGTATCAGCGCCCTTAGCGACTAACGTGGATTTGTTTGTATGTTTTGGTGAAAGCTTCTTTAAATCATTCTCAATTAGCCACTGACCGTGCAGGCACGCAGCCAGCGATAGCTTGTATGTAGGCAACTGGGCATGCCGTATGTGTGGTCAATAGACAGAACAGCCAAAACAACGCCATCTTGGCACTGAATTCAACCCAACGTCCCGCGACGTTTCATCGACTGTAAATTTACATTAATGTAGACGTTATGCTTTCATATTGACGGACATGTTATACGATAGCAATATTGAACTATGTGTGAAGACATAGCAGTCTCTTGTGATGCATACGGCGAGCTGTAGATGATTTTAAACATCCTTTCCGGCATCGAGCCAGCACACCTGTCGTCGGGCCACCAGTCGACGTTCCATCGGCTGTAAATGTATATTAATGTACATAGCATTGACGGACATGTCAGACTGTGTCCGTATTTAGCTATGTGTGAGGCTTCGGAGTCATGCAAGTTCAACAGCTGATTGTAGGATGATTTAAACAAGCGTTCCGCTAAATGTTCCGCAAAACGGTGCCGCATTTTATATACGTCAAGAACACGCAAAAGACGGCACAAAGACCCTAGTTGCGACAGGACGCCCTCTATCGGATTAGTTATTGTGGTACCTCATTAACGTAAATACGTGTTACATAAACTTACCTTATCTTAGTCAACCTTACCTATTATTTAATCTTCGGTCTATACGGGTGCAATTAAAATTTCATTCAGTCTCTGGTTAAACGTTTTACATAATTCCATGCTCTTCATTTCAACTGTTATTCTTGGGCGATCCACTGGCATAGGTTAGTCACATATTATTATTATTAAAGATTAGTTTTGATGTTTTCACTGCTTGTCATATATATATATATATATATATATATATATATATATATATATATATATATATATATATATATATATATATATTGGAGCCACGAATATATAATATAACCATGAATATTATTTCTCTCGGTTGCAGAGTTTCATCTACACGCATGAGGAAGGGGGGAAGATGCAGTTCGCTATAGATTCTGCGTGCAATTCACGTGCACAGTCCATATTACGTGACCGCGTCACATACGTCTTAGAGGACAAACCTCGTGAGTGACGCAGTGACATCAAACCACATCCTAATGTTGATTTGAAATCAGCTAAAGTATTCGTGTGTGTGTGTGTGTGTGTGTGTGTGTGTGTGTGTGTGTGTGTGTGTGTGTGTGTGTGTGTGTGTGTGTGTGTGTGTGTGTGTGTGTGTGTGTGTGTGTGTGTGTGTGTGTGTGTGTGTGTGTGTGTGTGTGTGTGTGTGTGTGTGTGTGTGTGTGTGTGTGTGTGTGTGTGTGTGTGTGTGTGTGTGTGTGTGTGTGTGTGTGTGTGTGTGTGTGTGTGTTTTGTTTGTGTTGTATGTGTGTGTGTGTGTGTGTGTGTGTGTGTGTGTGTGTGTGTGTGTGTGTGTGTGTGTGTGTGTGTGTGTGTGTGTGTGTAGAGAGAGAGAGAGAGAGTGTGTGTGAGTGTGAGTGTGCGTGTGTGTGGTGGTGTGGTGGTCGCGTGCGCGAGTGTGTGTATGTGCGTGCGAGTGTGTAGTGTATGTGTGCATAGGTGTGTGTGTATGTGTGTGTGAGTGCGTGCGTGCTTGCGTGCGTGCACACGAACGTATGCATAGAAACAAAATAGTATTTATTTAATAAGTTACCTAATACTAACAAATGCATTTGCATTAGCATAACAACATGACTTTTTAAGATAAACGCAACATACATTTAACTCGTCGGAAACAAGAGCTCAAAGCAACAAAACAAAACGTTTGAACAATTTTAAAACGACATTAAATGGTAAAGTTGTCAATATATGATCATATCTGCACGATCGTAACAAGAATATATGTTATATAATAATTTACATCAAAGGTAATCGTCGATAATTGGTGATACTCTCCTTGCAGTCGATTGTCGGCAGCCACGGAAGGTTACGAAGGACGTGTCCAACAACCGGAACAAGGGAGACGCTGCCTCCCAACGGGACGAGCCGACGCCCACACACACGAAGCTGAATAAGGAGGACCCGAGGGTCGGGGGGACTTGGAGGGTCATAGATGACTCGCCAGAGCATAACGCGGCAACTGTCGCCATGACAACGACATTACACGTCATCACGTGGACGATTACGTGTGCATCTGTGTGCATCACGTGGGCCGCTACGGCCAATGGGAGGTGATAGAAAATGCTGCTGCGGAGTTATAAATGCTGACTCGACAGTTTTAGAGGATGGTGATTGGTTGGCTAACCTTCACGTGCGCCGGATCCGAGGCAACGTTCTCGAGCAGACGACAAACGCTACGAGGGTATGCGAGCACGAGACAGAGGCAGAATTCTGTCAGCGATGAACACGTCGTCGAACAAACGAAGAGCCAGCCCATGGAGGCACAGTTGCTTGGAACATTTGCAACGATACACGTGCGACGTGTTTTAATTGTTTGGTTCACGCAAGGATCAGACATTACACTGGTATTGGTATTATAAAAAAAGCCAAATTCAAACTTCAGCACTTTCTGTTAAATAAGTCTTTGTTTAAAGTAACTTTTGAACATTGATGTTCGGCTTCAGTCGTGACTAGTTTGTGAATCAACCTTTGATGCTGGACCATCTGTGCTGTAATCAAATTTATACCAGAAAGGATACATTTAATAATGTCTAACCATCACGTGACCGATTTACGCAAGAACCAAACAATTAAAACTGCTTCAACGTGGACGCGATAGTTCGATAGATATCGGAACCAGTTGCAACGGTCCAGCTACAAGCGGCTGCAACGGTCCAGCTACAAGCGGTTACAACGATTACAAGTCACTTAAACACATTTCGACCTTGTCCTAACGAGACAGCGCAATTCACAGACCAGACGCGTGCAAACGTGCAAATTCTGTCAGACACTGTTACATGTTGTGGCTTGGCGTCAACCATAGAGTGACGTCTGGTGCGTTCAGATTGGCGAGAGAATGAAGACAAGTTCGTTATGCCAAGTGTACAACGAAAGCAGTTGTGAGCGGGGTTGGTTAGTCAACACCCGCGTAAGTATCAGGTATTATAATGTATTTATACTCTTATGCCACGACGCTGTATGGGTGTATGAAAATGTAATCGTAAAATCAAATGTACTATAGCGTGTATTGTCTTCGTCAAGGTATGGTAGACCTAAGGTATGCAAACTTGACGTAATAATTAGTGATTGATTCTGTGCTTGCAAAATGAGTATTGCCAAACAGCGATATTCAGGTATACCGATTAAGAGATGGCAAATTGTGTCACATTAAAATCCGTTATTCAACTTAAAAAACATACCATTTATACGTTTGCTCTTAGTGTAATGCGACAAATTAAGAAATTACGGTCCAAAGTGTGTTGGTTGATTAACGTATTCAGTTCAACAAGCCAACGTAACGATGTCCACGCATTGCGAATTCGTACATTTTGTTTTGAGATAAACTTGAAGAACAATTGATGACTAGCACAAATGTTAGCTTATGTATATCCTGCGTCAGATTTCGCCTATAGCAGACAGGAAATGTATGAGCGATTGGATAGATTACTTTGTTCCCAAACCCGTCTAAACACATTCATCCCTGGCGACAATGACGAACGGTTCAGCTTTACGTCGATCAATAATCTCCACATTCCACATCACATAAAGACGACTAAGTGTTCATTTTCTATCGGACACTGGCTACACAACGAAACTAAGGTGCTATTCCAGTTGATATACCTTACATGCACCGTAAATAATGCATCAGTGCAAAGATATCCATGCAACGACGTCCTCTGTGACTCTCGTACATATCATGTGCTTGTGTTGTGCAATGCTTATGATGTGAGGATTATACGGTAAGCCAGTCAGTATTTCCTGAACCTAGCGATGTAGTGTCTTGTTTCCCAAATGTTGCTGTTATTCATAATGTAGTTTGTAAATATGGAGGTTATGTACAATAAATCGGTCATTTTGTAGCAAGTGTTCGTTGTTGTAATATGCATGATGCTCCATTTCCCATAAAGCTCCGGGTTTCTTCCAGGCTTATTTTGCTATTTGCAAACCCTGAAAGTCACTAGAAACTAAGTACCATATGTTACCCGAAGTTACTTTAAATCGTAACAGATCATAATAGTTTATACATGACCAAAATAAGACTGGTCATGTATTAATTACTACAACATTTTCCCACCATCTCAAAGGTGGGACTCGTTTATTTACATTTATAATAAGCATTAAAGACACTTTACGTCGCTTTGACGTCACGTCGATGAAAACGTCCCATCGTTTATGGTATAGTTCTCTGACGGTTTTCCAGATGAAACGGTCACTTTTCACGTGTCGAGAAAAGCTAACCTAATGATTAGTTGCAGTACGACGAGTACATAGCAGCGAAGAAATATAAAAAACAGTGTCATTCAGATGATGAATGACCTAACGTGGGAATTAACCATCACGTGACCAGTTGCTCCGTCAAATAGATTCTGAACAAGTGGTACGTTCGGTATGAAGTGGTGTTTGATCTAGCAACTATCGTATCCTAACTATATATATATATATATATATATATATATATATATATATATATATATATATTATATATATATATTATATACATACACACACCATTTATTTAGTAAAGCTAAATGTTTATGCAAGACAGAAAAAAACATTTGTATCGAGAAAGAACTATAGGAAACATCTCAAAACCAGAATCGCGACGACAAGAAATGGCACTGCGTAATTGTCTGTCTAATTGTCTAATGTGGTACATGCAGATTGTGTCTTCGTCCACGTATGAATTGCTCAAATCTATCGCTGCGAGGAAACAAACAGATAAGAATGTCTTAAAAAATTTATTATCAAAAGTTACCATGCGCTTAAAATGACAAATCGTTACATCGACAAAGAACAACCAGTCTCAGTGATTAACAGTCGCGACAGAATACATACGTCCGTCGTATTTATAAACTATTCATGGAGATAATATGGGAGGAATGTTGATAATTATATAAAACTCTTAATACGTATTCACAATAACATGTTACTGATCTACTACGGAAGAGAAATAAATTGTACAATTAGGGCTAATTAAAAATGCTCCCTGAACTATAAAACTACTCTTCAGGGTCTGACAATGATTCAAATGGTATGACACCATTGCTGCAATATTACAAAACAAAGGTTTTAAGTTTGCTGTTACAATTGATTTTGCCCTTCTATGCTTCAACATATGATGCCTACTGTTTTGTTAACCAAGAAGTTACTGTTGCGATTGCTACATTGTGTTGACAAATGTACAAGTAAAACAAATCAAATCAAAACATTAAGCAGTAGTTTATGATCGGTTCATCTAAGTACATGCATGTCCCTGTTATCACCGAAACATCGTCTCACAATTAACGACCCATTTCACTACAAAACCCCCGGAAGCTCTTAATGTGTTAAAATATATATGAGAACTAGATATAATACACCAGTTTAGCAGAAGTAACAAATCTGAATTCAAAGTCCATGCATATGTGTGGTAAGTTCACGTTGATCACCGTCACCATAGCGCGACAGCCGTGGACACAATAGCGGCGATGACAACGCCCCCTAGCGAGACGCTAGTCGTGCGAGAGACGCCATTACAGAGGTTGTCGTTTGAGCAGCAGTGGACGCGGAAGTCGGGCGTCCAGATGTAGGTGCGGCCATCGCAATTGTAGCTGCAGCCTCTTTCTATCACCTCCTGCCACAGGTCGATGCGGTGGATCTTTTTCTGAAGACACAAAATCGGACAGAACAACATTAGCAGAAGCAGATATTTTATTTTGTTGTTCCTGATGGTAGATGAGGTCTAGCGGCACCATTGCCTTGTGAGAGGGGTGCGTGCCGAAAAGGGAACAACTTCATCGACGTAAAACCGGTCAAACTGTGCGCATTTGATATTTATTTGGTATGCAAGATAACGGTTGGGTAGCGTAGTTGGATTTTCAAAACGAGTAGAGGATTCTGGTTGGCTGTTGATTTCGGTATAAAAATGGTATACCGTGGATCATAAAATATAATATACGATATCGCCAGAGCGGTAGACTTGGCATCGCTATATTATCCTGAGAACAGTTTTTCGCTCCAAAAGAAAAGCAAGTACGCCTCGTGTTGGCTGACATGTCTGTCTCTGACTGAGGGATATGGCGAAATGGCCGCGCGATTCTGATCAGAGTCGCCAATTATAAAATGGTCACAATTCATTTAGGAAGCTATTCACATGTGACCTTAGTCATGTACACAACAGTTTAGAAATGGTCACTGGCATGATGTATGCGCGCTCATTGATGTCTGTGATGTTAAAACAATTCGAATTGTCTCCAAATGTGAAGAATGTCCGCAAAGTCAGACCATGCAAAGTCAGACCATTAGTTGCTTGGACGTGAACTGGTCTGCCTGTATTTATGGCTGTGTCGATAAATGTGAATTTGGGTTTCGTTTTTTAAATAATCGAACGACGAACATAAATGACTAAATCACTATTAAACTGCATTCAGTCTGGGTCCGTTTAATCACTGCGACAAACTCACATGCAGGTGAACGTAGTTCAGTGTACGCTTCTTGCTGCGATAGAAACTCATTGTCCAATGCAACAGTAAAACAGTGGCCTGACTACTGGCGAGGAGATCAGATTGAGGTGTTTAAAATATTGAATGGATATGAAAATATTGACAGAAATATTTTTTTTCACAGTCAAGGAAGAGAGAAGGACTAGAGGACATGGAGTTACATTAGCAAAGAAGCAGTGTAGACTAGATATTAGAAAATTTTCATTTTCACAAAGAACAGTAAACGAATGGAACAGATTATCAGCTGATTGTGTAGGTGCTAGTAGTGTTAATATATTTAAAAATAAAATTGACATATACCTAAGAAGGGCGGAGTATACTTAGATAGATAGGTTGGACTCTCGATAAGCCAAATGGCTTCCTAGTCCACCTGCCATCTAGAGTTGAATCTCTAGGTGGCAATCTTGTTAAATCTTGTTAAATCTTGTTAAAGACAGTGAATGTGATTGGAGGCTGATTCACTAACTGTTCATGTACGACAGAAGAGCTCATTAAACAAGGCAACGTTGATATGGACATGATTGTGTTGAGCACAAGGGAAAGTATTTCGATCGAACTTGACAAATATATAATGATATATCAGAATGACTACGTTCTTTTTCATGTAATTAATAAATTATGAATAATATAAGAAATATATCATTCAGTGAAACAATTGATACATAATTGTTATTTACAAAAGAAGGGGACCTCGGTATGTAAGGTCTGCGAGAGGCACTTGTGGAGGGCAGGGGGCGAGAGAGAAATGTGAAGGGAAATATGTGACGTGAACCGTGCCTTCAAGGAGAGAGATGGTAGTGTGTATTCATTTTTACAGAATACTGGTTCAACATTTTAACAGAAATATGTCACACGAGTACATGTATACATAGTTAGACTCATGTTGTATACTTCACTAGTCGGCACAGTCTTAGATGCATATACAACACACATAAGTTTTTATTAAACAACGTCCATCGTCTTCTCTTGAAGATAGAGACACCATTACTTCCCGGTAAGACAGTGCTGCCGTCTGGTGTAATAACGTAATAATTCACAACACGAACACAATTTAGAACTAACAGTGGCGCACCCTATCCAAAATATAGTTAATATTTCTGAGTTCGTATATAACTCGATTTGTTCGGATGACATCTAAATTACTTACCTAAAATTCAAATGTCAGATGGGTTAACAGAACGAAACATTGCTATCCTATTTTCATAATTTATCTGTCAGTATTAGAAAAACACACAAATGGGGCAACATATATCTTCACTTGCCTGTTACAGACTCGCTGCTAGGTTGTCTCCTGGGATTGGTCAGTTACGAAAAATAATATTCATAAATCAATTATAACAACTGCATTATTAAATACTAACAAGAGTATTACATAAAATTACAACAAATCTTATTACTAAACTGCCATGATCGTTTGACTCACTTATGTCTCAATAAATCATTAATACAATATCAAATAAAAAATAGTCAAATTACCTACTATAAAACCATTCTAAATCATGTTCATAAATACAATAACATAACAGCATAATTACTAGAATAATTACTATAATTGATAAACCCATCATTAATTAAAATATTACAACATTACTGTAGTTATTAAAACATTATGTTCATATGAATTATGCCTGGGGTGATTTTCAAAAGGAATTTATCAATTCGACTCCACTCCAGTTCTGGAACTGAAATTGAAAGATTTTGAACAAAAGCCAATTTGGTGCAGGAATTCCAATTGAATGAAATGGAATTGACCAATTAATTTTTGTGATGCCACTAATTTATTAGCCTGTTGTGGTATTAATAGTTCTGAATAGAACAATTCCTTATAGCCCCCTTGCTAGGTTTCTGAAAAGATGGATTCATATCCATGTTGAAACCATATTCAGTGCTTCCCCTGCTATATGACGAGCGAGGTGGGCCACCTCGCTGTTTTTCTAAGCCACTGCCATTATTGCCACCTTAAAGCTATTTCTCACTATAAACATGTCTACATGCTGCTACCTTGTAGTTATGCATTTGTTTCCTCTCTATTTCCCAGGGAATAGGTTAAAACACCCTTCAGAATACACCATGTTAATATCAAAAATAATTATGGCTGGTCAGGTCCCCTTATCCTTGTCGCATCACACCCTACAGCCCTGGGTGCTCACTCAGCCCATCCTACCACCTTGCATATCTCTCTTACACCGGGGAAACACAGCATGCTGTCTCGTCAAAAATACCTTTCTGGACATTCTGATTATTAAAATGTTAGAAATACTTTTTAGAGACATTTAAAAATAGTCATACATACCATGTCATGGTGCAGATAGATTGTATATTAAATCAATATAGTAATGCTTAAATAAATCGCTACACGATATTCACAAATGCACATTTTACTCTCTGTTGTCTATTAGGTTTGTATTTTCTATATGTTTGTTAGAGTGAAAGTGAGTGAGTGAGTGAGTGACATACAGGGGCAGACAGGCAGACAGGCAGGCAGGCAGGCAGACAGAGAGACAGAGAGACAGACAGACAGACAGACAGACAGACAGACAGACAGACAGACACACAGACAGACAGACAGACAGACAGACAGACAGACAGACAGACAGACAGACAGACAGACAGACAGACAGACAGACAGGTCAGTGAGGTCACTGATTTAATAACTTGAGTGAGACTTGAAGGGAAATAATGAACAGTTGTGGTTGATTTGTTGCAATGATGCTGAATAGTTAATTAGTTACGATGCCGGAATCAGAGACGAGATTATAGATCAGACACTTTGATCATGATTCATTGCAATGATGCCCAGGTTACTGAATGTTTTCATGCAATACTATTTTACTAAATGATTTGTTATAGTTTACTAACTTATGTGGAACTTATTACCAGGTGTGTGTATATTATATAATAATTATGCAAATACACATATGATATGCTGTATGTGCAAGTTATTGCATATTAATTTTACATGGTTAACTTTTGTTGTTATGTGAAATTGGAGCTGGAACTTAAGAAATTAACTGGAATTGAATAAAATTGAAATAGAATTGAATACAAAAGAATTGCAATAAACTGGAGAGCCTGACGGAATTCAAATTCAAGTCAATATCTTATATAAAATGAGTATAAGCATAGCAACTTTTATATTTCATTCCTAACAGCACACCTACCTCACACACTTGGCCCGCCCAACATTCCTGTATCACTGTCTTCTGTTTGCTGGGTTCAAAGCACTGGTTCTGGTCATAGTGGGTGATTCCCCGGCAGTTGTAGCACTGAAGGGCGTCTACACCTGAAAATGAAGCAAACATTGACTACTTCATTTGTTTTGAAAATTAATTAATCATCCCATTTATGCATATACCTATATGAGTGCTGGTACCGTAATAATGAATAAAGTGGAAATTCACAATTAAGGTCACCCCTGGGCGTGAAGTGACCTGAATAGTGAGGTGACCATATCAATGGGACTAATTGTTCTACTAGGCTCTACTTTGCTCTGGTTATTAGCAGTCCTCATCCTTGCGTGTCAGAGGTCACTATAGCTATTGCATCAGTACCAGTTCTTCTCTACCCCTGGCACAACCTTTTCAAAAACTTTAACGAAATTGCTCACAAGGAAATTAGTCAGCATTTGGCCAAGTGGTAATTTTGGGTGGTTTCAGCCACGCACTTCTTGTGTTACATGCAATGTTTAGGACGTGAATATTGGGATGCCCACCAGTCGTGTATCCATCTTGAAACTGGGGTAAGTATTTGTGCTGTTCCCACGGCAGACACAGTAGCTACTGGCAAAGTCAACTGCTATAATTGTATAGTTTGAATCTGTTCAACCCCAGCTTTGGAAGGTGACTGGGCAAGGGTTGTAATGTCAATCAATCAATAAATATGTTTATTTTCTAACACCAAACACAATACAGAATATAGTAGAAACAACAGTATAAAATGTAGCTCGACGACCCATAGCTTGCGAAGATGGCAGTACTGTATTTGTTTGGGACTGTACTGTAGTGACCTTAATTGTGAGGTGGCTACATTATGAAAGTGTTCATAAAGTGATGTTTGATGTTTCAATAAGGCCATAATAAGGGAGAGGTTTACTAATATGATAATATTGTGATAACTGTCATTACTATTGCTATCCTGATACAGTTCAGATCAGGATTCATTGTTGCAATAGTATTGCGGAACCAAAATATGATATGTTACAATTCTATTCAATGAGTTATGCTATGTTGCATGGACACATCCGTCATTGTCTGGAGTTTTGGCACCATCGTTTGGAGCTGGGGTGAGATGATTAAAAGCAAGAACGCAGGAAAGCAGTAGGGTTACCCCACTGAGAGCTGGTGTCCTGAGTAACCCTTGATTAATTCTTGGAGTATCAAGTACCCTAAATTTTTATCTGTCACAGTGTAGAAATCTGACCAGGTATGATGAATCAGATTACATGAGAGTTTTAAGATGTGACCTGTGAAGAACCAAGTGTACCCTGTGATTAAAACCATCCTAAGATATCCAAAGGAAACATGTGCTACAATAAACTGTTTCAATAAAGCTGCTTACATACCTGACCTGTCAAATGGACACACCTTATAGATTACTGCATGAAGTCAAGGGAAGTTATTAATAGGCATTCCCACAGCTGCAGTAGATGCTTGGCAGCTGTTGGCGTGTGTATGTATTGTAATACTGTATGCATTTATAGTTATTGAAGCAAAATTGAAGCGCTTCACCGAATCCACCAACCCGTGACCCAATTAAGAGTAAGCTAACTAGTTAGTTCACTTGGACAATACCATACACACACGTCAGGTGTGAAATGCACTCTCACATTTTGTATTACAATACTTGTGACATTTTAACACGATTGCAGTACATTACCTGCTCCAAAGGCAAGGATGAGTAATATCACAACAGCGTTGAACATAGTTGTCGTCATCAGTGGTAGCGCCATACTTCGCGCCGTACAGGTAAACTGTGTCAACTTTTCTAAATGTGCTGAAATGTTTACGTGCCGGAGTGTCTTGGTCGTTGAACCATAGTAGGAATATAAACGTTGCCTGGCGTACTGGGTGAGCCTTCAGATGATCGTACGATATACAGAAACAGCAAACATTACAGTTCGACAAATTTAAAACAAGTCAAGTTAAACCAGCTTCCGCTCATGCGCGACAAGGCATAAATACAGGTGCGCTGTACCTGTCGTTAGCGGAACACCTGGGAGAGTGGAGAGGGTGCTGCCATCTGTTGATTACGACGACTGGTGTTTTTGGAGCGCAGCGGCCTCTGGTGCACAATTTCATAATAAATTACGTAAGGACGCGATAAGCCTCAGCCAAATGGCAGATTAATCAATAGGCCTAGGCACACGAAGGCCCTGGGCCCACGAAAATACCCTAGCCTTTTTTATAGCTTTGATATTTTGGAACTTTCTTGTATAATGACTGAGTCGGGAATAAATTTATCTTACATAATGTTTCCCGAAACCATATTGGCAATAAATTATTTGGTATTTCGGTCGAATTCTGAATCCACCCACATTTCAATGTTGCCGAAATGTTACACCAGTTCCATTATTTAACGCCATCCGCGGCATATTTATATTTGTATCACGAAAATATCGAGGCTTACCACACTTGTGAAACCCAGGCATATTTATATCAAGAAAAATCGCCGTGGCAGGTTTTCGTTTAAGAAGGGTTCCATACGTATTAAACTTACATCCAATAGATGTGTAGATATTGAACTTTTAACTTGAATACAATTAGGCAGTTTTACGAGGAGCCAAAGAAAGTGCCTGGTGCCTTGAGACGACGAGTTAATCTGCCTCAATCCACCTTCGACGAGGACACGCTATCGTAGAGCAAACAACGAGTCGTAAACACTAAACAACGTCGACAACGAGCTGAATCAGCGACTGTTGATACAGACTTCGTGAAAACAGAAAGGCTAAGAATAATACACCAATCATAGATACACTTTTCTACAATGCATTTAAAATTGTATGCATAAATAAGTTGTTATGTTCTTTTGTTTACGTTATTTACATTTTATACCAATTAAATCGACGGCTCGACCACCAAGATTAAAAAATCGTTACTTACAGCTTACTTACAAACCACCACCAAACACCCCAAACATATGTATTTTATGGATGATCCCTAATTAAAGTGAGCGAATCATCGAATGATTAAGTAAGTAAACAAGCAACCAGGAGAAACTAATGTATGTATTTACGTATTCTTTCTACCGACCAACACTGTTGGACAACGACACACATTTGACTAACTTAACTATAGATTTTGCGTAAATTATATTCAATTTCATTCCAATAAAACCCATCCCATCCCATTCCACACACGCGCACGCACGTACGTATGCACGCACATACACACGCACGCACGCACGCACGCACGCACGCACAGGCACACAATAGTACTAACCTTACGTTGCCAACTGATTTGTTCTTCGATGGTTAATAGTTATGGTTTTGTTGTTGGATACTTAATCGTCTTGTACGTTCTGGACGACTGATCATTGTCATCAAAGTGTACAATGCTGTCTGGAGCGCAGTGACATTGGCACAGTGGATGGGACATTGCACTCTTATTCAAGAAAACAAGAGTTGTAATCCTATGCTGCCGGGACGAACCTTAGACAAGTTCGTTCATTCTACGTTGCTCCAGTTCACTCAACTATATGAATAATTATCTCGTTATAGACAGTGAAAGATATTTATATTTTCCGATTATTTCTTCGTTTGTTTTGAAAATATGCGGTAACACTAAACAGATCTAAATATAGGAATGATAGACATTTGAAAAACAGTACACTACAATCAGTTTTCTCTGACACAATTATGACTAAGTGAAAACGAGATATCATTCATAAGTAGATGATTTAATTCGACCTCTCGACCTCCGGCTGACGACGAGCAGCAAGGTTGCATATAGCAGACCGATAACTTATGCATTAAACCGATTTATTGATTAGAAATGGACTTTGCGAGTAACTTTAGATGGTTTCAGAAGATCCCACCGAACAACGTTGTTCGTGCGGTCTCATACATTGCCCAATTATCTACGCCTAGGGCGAACGAACCATTGCATATGCCGACCGGCACGGAATGCAAACCAGATCTGTTTTATGCCGGCTCACTGCAACGTCGATTCACTTTTAGTGAGTATGTGATTAAGTGTAAGTTTGAGTTTGACCAGCTGGTTATCTTGGTGGTCCTTTGAACTGGGTTTCCAAGAATTCGAGTGCAACAATAAATGTGTTATTATTAGTGTCTTTACACACACACACACACACACACACACACACACACACACACACACACACACACACACATATATATATATATATATATATATGTATATATATATATATATATATATATATATATATATATATATATATATATATATATATATATACGCGCATCACACACACACACAACACACACACACACATATATATATATATATATATATATATGTGTGTGTGTGTGTGTGTGTTTGTGTGGTGTGCGTCGTTTTGTGTCCGTGGGCAGATACGTGTACGTCTGTTTGCGGTTGGCAACAACAATTAAACTGGAACGTAATGTTCATGCTACAATAATTAGTGGGCGCAGCAACATTGGCACTGGAAAATAATGTTCCGGTTACAAGAATTGCGAAGATTGATTTATGTGAAAACTCGACTTCAACGATCAGTTAAACAAATATATTTTCGAGCAGACCCAAGCGTTACCTGTTTAGCCACATACAGTAATATGATATTTTAGTACAACATAACAAGTGTATTATCAGTCGAGTTTGTTCCGTCGACGCACACACTTAGACATGCGGTGAAACGAGTGATTTATTTCGTTACATATAACAATGATACCGCAATTTATTTTGCATTCATTTTTTTTTTTTACACACCTACTATTCTATGACTCGACCGTGTCGTGAGGTAACATGTTTTCAAAGGAGGTATTTACATCGTGGTTTGTCTAGAACTTAATCTAGAAATAAGCAATTCACGTATTGACCACAGGAGGTTTACAGAGAACAATCGTTAGCTTCATTTTGGTGTTTTGCCAAACAAGCCGACCTCACTGGCGGAAAGCTTTATAAATGCCTCATAGCCGTCGTCCAACCACCCAGGTCGAACATTAACTGTTTAACAAAACCTTGATACCCAGTCTTCAAAGGCTTAAAAGGCCTCTGTTAGATTAGAACGGCCAGTAATCTATGAGTATGAACTGTTAGCGCTTATGCATCAACACGCAATGTCTATGCTAGTGTCGTGGACCTGCATTTCACGAAACCGTTGCATTCCCGACGATCTGTGTAGCACACGCACAAACAGTCTGCGTCATCATACGGCTTTTTACGGGAGCTAGTCGCGGCATTTAATAAAGTTTCGCTGACGTAAACGCAAATGACATCGCCATTCCATCACGCCTGACTTACTGGTCAGCCTCCAACACGCTGCATAATACCAGTATTTTGTGAGATCCGGCTTCAATGTCGTCAACGTTAACAGCGTCGTTACTAGTCCGCTACTATATGTCCTGGTGCTCGTGTCAACTGGTCGCTATGTCCTGGTGACGTTCACATTTTTCAACATGTCGCGTAGTCTCATTATCTCCAGCTGTTCGGCCGTAGATTTCTGGCTGTACTCCGAGCGTAGCATTTCTGCAAGTTGACGTCCGTACCTGAAGTCATAAATAAGTAATTGTAGTAGGGAAATTGCATATAGCGCTGTTAAAGCACCGAGATAAAATTTGAAGTATTGTTTGCAAAATGTTCAGCTAGATGTCTGTTATTGAAGATCCTACGCACATGCTAGGACATCAACTAAAACGTTATCTGTAATATACAAGCCACGTAAAGCGATCGTTGAATGAATGTATTTCTATATCAACAGATACCTGCTTTCTCTGAATAAGGCTCTCCGTGGCACTGATTGACGAGCGGAAGTGACGTCACCGACACCAGCGCCATCTACAACCACGCTGCGGCAGCTCATCGGACGCCATTCATCCGGTCCACACGCGTGAGGCTGATGGCGTGACGTCACGTTCGAATTGACCCTACTTGTAAGTGCGCGCCGCCTGGTGGACGTCGCCGGAAGTGCAATGTGCTGGAGCAAGGCGCTGGAGATTGGGCGGATTGCGTCGAAGCCGGTAGACGCATGCTCGGTCTGCCATAAACAAGGACAAGTGATGTCACTCTTTGTCTAGCTGTCGTGTTCAGTAAGCTTTTTAAAATGGCCGCCGCAATTGTAGAAATCTCGGATATTCGGCACTATTTTATGTTCGAAATCCAGCTGAAAAGTATTTTCTTTGTAAAACAAAAATGACAATCTTATTTAGTAGGGGACCATTTACGGGAAACGTTGATTTTGCACATGTCAAAGAAATAAGAAATTATACATACTTCTTCCATGTGTCGTCTTTACGTCATTGTATATTATGATTGATCTCAGTTTGGTTTGGTGATTGTACGTAACACATTACAGGCTAAGCTTGATATGGGCCTCAAACATAACAATGATTATGACGTCATAGTGATGTGTCCAACGGCGTCATATTTATTGTGCTACGGGGTCGGGGCCCAGTCCACAAGTCAAATGCAATGGTAAAATATCGATGGCAAAGGGGCAAACGGCCCTCAGCGCCTAGTACACAAAGCCCGGTAATCTTCCACGGCATATGCAAATTTGTCACGTGAGCAATCTATGGACGACAGGAATGATGCCAGAGAACACGACGCAATTTGCATAACATCAGCGCTGGCTGATCATGAAAAAAAGTTGATTTTTTTTTACAATCAACAATTGATGTTTACGTGTCTGCAGTTTGCCGTCTTACCGTTCTAGAGTCTGTGTTAGTTCGGTCTGTGTTGGAGCTGTTTTTATTCTGTCACTTGCCACATTTACACAGAATAACATGTTTTGTGACACCACATGAATTCACGACTTCTTGAACAAGACAAACACAATGGATTTGAAGGCACCATAACACTTGTAAACAATACGAATGGAATAGCACGTATGCACTGCTTGTGGTTTTGTTTTTCTCAAATGGCGTATGTTGTTTATGATTTCATAATGGGCGATTAACGTGTTACTTCACACGTATTGCACTGCACGACTGGTAAAGATTACTAATGTTGGTTCGTACGGCGTGGTTTCATTAATATAAATTGAAGCGTAATAGGCCTCAATTTACTCCACATTTGACGGCCTGACTGAGACGCGGATAGCTGTGGCTAAACGTGTACCGAGACATGTAACGACGTGATTAAGCAGCTATTTTTAGTTCGTCCTTGTTGTTGTAATCAATGCAAGCCACACACCTTCACTTGTAGCCCGGACACGGCATCGCGCACTTGGGACCGGATGGCCGTCATCGCCGTTCTGAGCGTGCGCAGTCCCTGCCATGAATGCACGAGACGCAGCTGTACCACATTCGTGCGGTCCGTGGCTCGCATAGACCTACGCCGGGACCATAGTCACTACACCCATTTGTCCTTTAGTTTTGCAAGCATTTCGCGTGACTTTAAGTAATACATATCTAGGTTCCTCTATGGAATTCGCCAAAGCTGCGTACTCCTGTTTTTTAATAGAACGCACTCAAATATGTTACCCACCCATATTGATATTGCCATGTCTGATTTTGAAACCAGTGAGTGGTTATAATTCATTGTCATCGATTGCAATTAGTCACGTTGTACTAACATGTTCTCAAAACAGGGGACATTTGGCAATTTAACTCAGAATATTACTTCAGGTTGATTATCCAACGTAATATTGCTATATAACAAAAGTCACAAGTTAAACACAAAGTGTACAGGTGAGGGATTACTCATATTATGGCCTGTTCCCACCTGCCAGTGTCAGGACCCGACCTTGGGCTGGACTTCCCGTCGAAGCCGTAAAGATTAAGCACTTCCGGTTTGTCGAACGGAAACCTGCATGAGGCTCGTGGTCCTGGGCCAACACCGCGCATGTGCGGCATCGTCTCTGTGTAACCTGATCCTGCTGGCGGTCTGTGGCACCACAAACAACATCAGGTTAAACTAAGACACTTGATTATTGATGTAAGTGCAATTTACGTAACTATAAATTGCAAGACAGTGGAAGCATATAATTAGAGTACCAACACTTCATCAATTTGCAAAATGTATAACATGACCATGTTTGCGTTAGTCACCATAATCAAGTGTATAAAATTATAGAAAACACCAATGTAACAGCTTTGATAGCCAATTGGCATACCGTTAAGACGCCCAGTCGACGCTCATCTTACTAACCTCCTGGCACCGTTGACGAACTGCGTGAGCACGGGCTCACACTGGACCGTGACGCAGTCGGTTGGTCTGGGGGAGTCCGCCCGCCCGGTGTCTGACTGCGCCGACACGACCCCGTTGTGTCTCCTCGAGTCGTCGGCCTGGGTGAAGACGAAGTTCTCGGGGGTGGGTGCGGCCATCGACACTGGTTTATGAGGTCCGTCGAACAGCTGAGGACAAGACGCCGTGATCTGGGGTTGGCGAAGTGCCCGGCCTTTGATGCCAGCAATCTTGGCCGGGAAGTCAGAGTCGGTAGGAGCTCGCTGCCCGAGAGACCGGAGCTCTCCGTCGCAGAGCGCCTCTTTCAGAGCAGTGGCGCTCCCACGCTCCTGTCCCTGTTGACGCTACAACACGTATGATGAGCCTGTTAGGGCACCTAGTATTAGAGGAGTGCTCAGCTTTGCGTTGCGCTGCGTACTGGCTCGAAGATGTGTGTGAATATATTTGGTCAATTTCTTGTTCTCGGTGTTCTTTTGGCAGATGAAAGTGACGACGATTTAGTTTGATAGCTGGACGAGATTGTGACATGCATTATTGTTCGTTCAGTTGTTCGGCCATCTGTTAGTTCGGCCTTTCGTTCCACTCATTCGTTCGTTCGTTCGTTCGTTCGTTCGTTCGTTCGTTCGTTCGTTCGTTCGTTCGTTCGTTCGTTCGTTCGTTCGTTCGTTCGTTCGTTCGTTCGTTCGTTCGTTCGTTCGTTCGTTCGTTCGTTCGTTCGTTCGTTCGTTCGTTCGTTCGTTCGTCCGTCCGTCCGTCCGTCCGTCCGTCCGTCCGTCCGTCCGTCCGTCCGTCCGTCCGTCCGTCCGTCCGTCCGTCCGTCCGTCCGTCCGTCCGTCC
>JAODUO010000043.1:782500-785000 GCA_025642075.2 Ridgeia piscesae
GACCCGTTCATCTCAACTTCTCTGGGAAGCATCTAATGCAATTGTTGCGTGAAGGTTGCTCGTACAAATATCCAACACTGTATACAGCCAGTTATTCATTCATACAGTTGAGTGAAATAGAGCTACACAGAATTCGAATCCCAAGTTCTCTTAAAAGTCGTCTTAGTCGAGAATCCGAAGCTCTACCCCTGAACCGCTATATATATATATATATATATATATATATATATATATATATATATATATATATATATATATATATATATCCCATGATTATGCAGAGGCATCGAACTTGTGACGGATTGAATATACGTACCATGAAGTGAGGCGTAATGCTCTTTAAGCTGTCGTAAGGAACGACCGCTGTCGATAATGTCAAAGGTTGACACGAACGTGCTAAATGTTGTAAATTCAAAAGTTAATTAAATGCTCGCGTGTCATTTTTTATTTACCTTCTGCGTGAAGGAACATTTGCCTGAAACAGCTAATAAGTACATTGAGCTATGTCACTCGAACCCGCGCCTTTCTGTTGTTAATCACCGAGCGCCTCTTTGACGGAACAGGTCAACAATACAACTACATAAACGTGACCGTGCTTTGATTTAACGATACATAGTCTCAAAGCTTTTTATTATAAAACTGATGTAGTGTAGTGTGGCCACATTAAAATACAATTTGAACGTTACTTGCTTACAAACATCGCCTTTCTTAACTGCATTTCATTCGCGAACGGTTGTGATGTAACGTAACATAAAGCGTTTCAAAATAAAACAAACAGCGTTCAGCATATTTTTTATCGTAGTTTATAACTATACATTGAGCGTCTAGATGTATTAATACATATAACTAATACCAAAAAGATGATTTTCCGTTTTACGGTAAAACGAGCAGACTTTGCAGTCTTCAAATACGACGCATGCACAAATATACATTAGTGACACAGTTCTGTTACCTGTGAGGTGTTTCTCTCGCTAAGGCTGTGTGGTTGCTAACGTGATTCAGCAGAACCCGGCAACAATATATGAACCTCCGTTGCACACACAGTTGAAAGCTATTCTTTGTTGCACATAATCTTATTGTGATAACGGTGAACTGCTATGAAAGGACCCGTGGTAAAGGCCGTAGACAAACATGATCGAAGCAATTACTGGGATACACACAGAACACTCCTACTGCATTGTCCATTGTACCTTTCTGACAACGTGCTCACGAAGCCCTGTGCGTATTAAATAACTTTTATCAAATGACATCATTAACCAACAAATAACATACTCTACATTCCGGTGTTTTTCATGCAGCTCGCGGTTAGTATTAATACGGCAAAAAGCATGCATCATAAATCATCGAAATCATTGCACCAAGCTAACTAAAGCTACACTTTTTTAATGGCACCAATAATAAAACTTAAAGTTGCCTTCATTACTCGTCCGAGACCACGACAACGTCAATATTCTGGGCCGTATACAGAAACAGATCAACAACAAGCTTAGGTCTGTATACTGACAGAAAAACTGCTAAACAGAACACGTTCAACCATTTCATTTTGAAGAGTGTCTGTGCCGATGGTCGAAAGGCTGAATTGGCGACAGCTGTTGCCCGCCGTGAAATCGCGGGAAGGCCGTCGGCGAGGCGGCTGGGCGAGTAGGCGACGCCGGGGTGCTTTTCGGAGGGGACGACAAACGCTTGCCGTGCCTCGGACTGGTCGGAGTGTTGCGTGTCGCGATGCCGGGAAGTGTCCCGGGTCGGTGGTGTCCGTTGTTGTTCGTGTACTTACACATAGGCGCCTGTCCGGTAGTGCGCTGACGACAGTTCTCCCGGACGGTGGCTGGAGCGTCGTCCGCGTCGCTGTCTTCCTCTCGAGGCCGCATGCCCAGCATGACCTCCTTGAAAGTGTCCGAGCCCTGCGGGAGAGGAGGCACGGGCACCACGAGACTCCCCAACAAGGCGTCTCGGAACACTCCCTCCAGATGGTCGAGAGTGCCCGCCTCACGCAGGTCCGGCAGCGACCCGGTCAGACTGCCACGCCGGAGCTCGTCAATTCGCTTCAGCATCGGCTGGGCCGGCAGGTGAAGACGCGCGCCCCGGCGCCCGTGACGGTGGCGCGGGCTACGACACGGCGATCGCAAGCCATGCAGGTCGTGGTCGCTGCCGTGTCTGCGACTTGGACTGTGATGACCTGGAGTTCGATTACCAGGGCTGTGCTGACCCGGGGTGACAGCGGGTGACGGCGATGTTCGCAGGTCGAGGTCGCTGCCTTGCCGATAAGACGGGCTGCGGGCGCCGGCTGGCGACCTGCCGTGGTCACTGCCGAAGCTGCCGAGTCGAAACCGTGGGCTGTGACCAGGAGACGGCGAACGCGTCTGGGACCTCGTTTCGCCTTGACTCACCGGATGCAGAAAGTCCCGTCGCCCGGCGTTCCTCCTCGCCGACTCCGGTGTCTTCGCGAGCTTCTCCAACCGCTGCGAGACGGCCGCCAGAAGACGCTTGTTCGTTTGAGGAG
>JAODUO010000043.1:790000-812862 GCA_025642075.2 Ridgeia piscesae
GTGTGCAATTAATTGTGTATTTGAGTAAACTCGGCATAAATCACACAAGATCATGGGACGATCCCCCTAAAAATTTCAAATGAACTTCAATGGGTCGTGAGAACCAGTTGTCCAGATTATCAAAATCCCAATGAGGTGGCGCCTCCTGTGAGGTCGTAGCAATTCTTATTGGCAGATATGCGAAACCAACGTTGGTTTTACGTTCGCGCTACTGTTACCATAATTTTCGAACACAGAAAATTACATAGTCAACGGTTATGAATTTAAGAAACAAAATGCTATAATTAATTACGATAGCAGTTGTCCTAATCCATCGCTCCACTGATAACAAGTAACAACAGTTTTCATTGCAAATATTCAAAACTATCCACTAGGTAGCGCCACAAAATTTAACCCGCATCACTGCATAAGAATTTCCACGACTCGGGAAGTGATCGATCAAACGGTTGCAGGCGACTGCGATTGTGGAAGTAATTTATTATTCACGTTGACAATCCAGTTGATGAACGCTGTTAGGCTTCCGTGTGCGGTAGGAGGATTTCTGGATTATGTATCTAGATATTAGCGGTTGGAAATTCTGTTCCATGAAATGGTATTGGAATTATACATCACAGACGCTGTTTTTATCATATTATTAGATAAATAATCTTGACACATGGTAGGAATAGAGAACACGGTATGGCAGCGGTAAAGCATTAAGAGTAAATGTGAGAAAGTCCACATTCTTCCCGAGGACGCTAGCTGAATGAAAGATATTTAATCTACTATAGTGTCAATATCAGTCGAGTCTGTATGTTCAGAGGCATAATTGACATATGTATGATACGAGCGACGACATTTTGATAGCCTTGTTGATCTCTCGATAAATAATTGTCTTTGCTGTCCACTTGCGTCAACATGTTGCCTTAGATATCAGTTCTTTCGAACAATACACGAGACAACCAAGGTCAAACTAGGACATGCTATGTTTCAGACATTTGGTTTGGTGTTGAGAGTTGCACAAATCACCGTTTTGGTGCTCAATGTCTCAATAATAATGATATTGACAATGATGATGGTGATGATAACAACAACATCAACACCAATAACAGCAACAGTAGCAGCGGCAACACCACCATCACCAACAACAACAACGATAACAATGATGACGCTGATGATAATGATAGTAATAAAAATAATAACAATAATAATAACAATAACAATAACAATAACAATAACAATAACAATAACAATAACAATAACAATAACAATAACAATAACAACAATACTACTACTACTACTACTACTACTACTACTACTACTACTACTACTACTACTACTACTACTACTACTACTACTACTACTACTACTACTACTACTACTACTACTACTACTACTACTAATAATACTAATACTACTACTACTAATGACAATGACAATGACAATGACAATGACAATGACAATGACAATGACAATGACAATGACAATGACAATGACAATGACAATAACAATAACAATGACAATGACAATGGCAATAGCTGTAACAGTAACAGTAAAAGTAACAGTAACAGTAACAGTAACAGTAACAGTAACAGTAACAGTAACAGTAACAGTAACAGTAACAGTAACAGTAACAGTAACAGTAACAGATAATAATAATAATAATAATAATAATAATAATGGTAGTAGTAGTAGTAGTAAGCCATAGTAGTTTCCTTGTACCTCTGATCTACTTGATTACAAAATATAATATAAATAAAAAACACATATTTATTATTAAGAGTTATTTACCTTTATTTTTGAGATATGCTATGCTCTAGAACGTCTCTCACCTACCTGAGATAATTGAGCAGTGATCCAGGTGGCGCCAATGTATTGGTGAAAGAACGACTGCATTCGCCTTGTTACGTTTGTTGGACTCGTTCATTCACACGAGACTGCTTGGTGTGACTGTCATATGTGGTGAGATCGTTCACACGAGACTGCTTGGTGTGACTGTCATATGCGGTGAGATCGTTCTCACGAGACTACTTGGTGTGACTGTCATATATGGTGAGATCGTTCACACGAGACTACTTGGTGTGACTGTCATATGTGGTGAGATCGTTCTCACGAGACTACTTGGTGTGACAGTCATATGTGTTGAGATCGTTCACACGAGACTGCTTGGTGTGACAGTCATATGTGGTGAGATCGTTCACACGAGACTGCTTGGTGTGACTGTCATGTGTGGTGAGATCGCTCACACGAGACTACTTGGTGTGACTGTCATATGTGGTGAGATCGTTCTCACGAGACTACTTGGTGTGACTGTCATATGTGGTGAGATCGTTCACACGAGACTGCTTGGTGTGACTGTCATGTGCGGTGAGATCGTTCTCACGAGACTACTTGGTGTGACAGTCATATGTGGTGAGATCGTTCACACGAGACTACTTGGTGTGACTGTCATGTGTGGTGAGATCGTTCACACGAGACTACTTGGTGTGACAGTCATATGTGGTGAGATCGTTCACAAGAGGCTACTTGGTATGACTGTCATGTGTGGTGAGATCGTTCACACGAGACTACTTGGTGTGACAGTCATATGTGGTGAGATCGTTCACACGAGACTACTTGGTGTGACAGTCATATGTGGTGAGATCGCTCACACGAGGCTACTTGGTATGACTGTCATGTGTGGTGAGATCGTTCACACGATGCTACTTGGTGTGACTGTCATGTGTGGTGAGATCGTTCACACGAGACTACTTTGTGTGACTGTCATGTGTGGTGAGACTGCTCACACGAGGCTACTTGGTGTGACTGTCATGTGTGGTGAGACTGCTCACACGAGACTACTTGGTGTGACTGTCATGTGTGGTGAGATCGCTCACACGAGACTACTTGGTGTGACTGTCATGTGTGGTGAGATCGCTCACACGAGACTACTTGGTGTGACTGTCATGTGTGGTGAGATCGCTCACACGAGGCTACTTGGTGTGACTGTCATGTGTGGTGAGACTGCTCACACGAGGCTACTTTGGTGTGACTGTCATGTGTGGTGAGATCGCTCACACGAGTCTACTTGGTGTGACTGTCATGTGTGGTGAGACTGCTCACACGAGGCTACTTGGTGTGACTGTCATGTGTGGTGAGACTGCTCACACGAGGCTACTTGGTGTGACTGTCATGTGTGGTGAGACTGCTCACACGAGTCTACTTGGTGTGACTGTCATGTGTGGTGAGACTGCTCACACGAGGCTACTTGGTGTGACTGTCATGTGTGGTGAGACTGCTCACACGAGTCTACTTGGTGTGACTGTCATGTGTGGTGAGACTACTCACACGAGACTACTTAGTGTGACTGTCATGTGTGGTGAGACTGCTCACACGAGGCTACTTGGTGTGACTGTCATGTGTGGTGAGACTGCTCACACGAGTCTACTTGGTGTGACTGTCATGTGTGGTGAGACTGCTCACACGAGACTACTTGGTGTGACTATCATGTGTGGTGAGACTGCTCACACGAGGCTACTTGGTGTGACTGTCATGTGTGGTGAGACTGCTCACACGAGCTACTTGGTGTGACTGTCATGTGTGGTGAGACTGCTCACACGAGACTACTTGTGTGACTTCATGTGTGGTGAGACTGCTCACACGAGGCTACTTGGTGTGACTGTCATGTGTGGTGAGACTGCTCACACGAGGCTACTTGGTGTGACTGTCATGTGTGGTGAGACTGCTCACACGAGTCTACTTGGTGTGACTGTCATGTGTGGTGAGACTGCTCACACGAGGCTACTTGGTGTGACTGTCATGTGTGGTGAGACTGCTCACACGAGCTACTTGGTGTGACTGTCATGTGTGGTGAGACTGCTCACACGAGGCTACTTGGTGTGACTGTCATGTGTGGTGAGACTGCTCACACGAGACTACTTGGTGTGACTGTCATGTGTGGTGAGACTGCTCACACGAGGCTACTTGGTGTGACTGTCATGTGTGGTGAGATCGCTCACACGAGTACTACTTGGTGTGACTGTCATGTGTGGTGAGACTGCTCACACGAGGCTACTTGGTGTGACTGTCATGTGTGGTGAGACTGCTCACACGAGACTACTTGGTGTGACTGTCATGTGTGGTGAGACTGCTCACACGAGCTACTTGGTGTGACTGTCATGTGTGGTGAGACTGCTCACACGAGACTACTTGGTGTGACTGTCATGTGTGGTGAGATGCTCACACGAGCTACTTGGTGTGACTGTCATGTGTGGTGAGATCTCACACGAGACTACTTGGTGTGACTGTCATGTGTGGTGAGACTGCTCACACGAGCTACTGGTGTGACTGTCATGTGTGGTGAGACTCTCACACGAGACTACTGTGTGACTGTCATGTGTGGTGAGACTGCTCACACGAGACTACTTGGTGTGACTGTCATGTGTGGTGAGACTACTCACACGAGACTACTTTGTGTGACTGTCATGTGTGGTGAGACTGCTCATACGAGGCTACTTGGTGTGACTGTCATGTGTGGTGAGACTGCTCATACGAGGCTACTTGGTGTGACTGTCAGGTGTGGTGAGACTGCTCACACGAGGCTACTTGGTGTGACTATCATGTGTGGTGAGACTGCTCACACGAGGCTACTTGGTGTGACTGTCATGTGTGGTGAGACTGCTCACACGAGACTACTTGGTGTGACTATCATGTGTGGTGAGACTGCTCACACGAGGCTACTTGGTGTGACTGTCATGTGTGGTGAGACTACTCACACGAGACTACTTGGTGTGACTGTCATGTGTGGTGAGACTGCTCACACGAGGCTACTTGGTGTGACTGTCATGTGTGGTGAGACTACTCACACGAGTCTACTTGGTGTGACTGTCATGTGTGGTGAGACTGCTCACACGAGGCTACTTGGTGTGACTGTCATGTGTGGTGAGACTGCTCACACGAGTCTACTTGGTGTGACTGTCATGTGTGGTGAGATCGCTCACACGAGACTACTTGGTGTGACTGTCATGTGTGGTGAGATCGCTCACACGAGGCTACTTGGTGTGACTGTCATGTGTGGTGAGACTGCTCACACGAGTCTACTTGGTGTGACTGTCATGTGTGGTGAGATCGTTCACACGAGACTACTTGGTGTGACTGTCATGTGTGGTGAGATCGTTCACACGAGACTACTTGGTGTGACTGTCATGTGTGGTGAGATCGCTCACACGAGGCTACTTGGTGTGACTGTCATGTGTGGTGAGATCGCTCACACGAGGCTACTTGGTGTGACTGTCATGTGTGGTGAGACTGCTCACACGAGTCTACTTGGTGTGACTGTCATGTATGGTGAGATTGCTCACACGAGGCTACTTGGTGTGACTGTCATGTGTTGTGAGATCGCTCACACGAGGCTACTTGGTGTGACTGTCATGTGTGGTGAGATCGCTCACACGAGTCTACTTGGTGTGACTGTCATGTGTGGTGAGATCGCTCACACGAGACTACTTGGTGTGACTGTCATGTGTGGTGAGATCGCTCACACGAGACTACTTGGTGTGACTGTCATGTGTGGTGAGATCGCTCACACGAGACTACTTGGTGTGACTGTCGTGTGTGGTGAGATTGCTCACACGAGACTACTTGGTGTGACTGTCATGTGTGGTGAGATCGCTGACACGAGACTACTTGGTGTGACTGTCATGTGTGGTGAGATCGCTGACACGAGACTACTTGGTGTGACTGTCGTGTGTGGTGAGATCGCTCACACGAGACTACTTGGTGTGACTGTCATGTGTGGTGAGATCGTTCACACGAGACTACTTTGTGTGACTGTCATGTGTGGTGAGACTGCTCACACGAGGCTACTTGGTGTGACTGTCATGTGTGGTGAGATCGTTCACACGAGACTACTTGGTGTGACTGTCATGTGTGGTGAGATCGCTCACACGAGTCTACTTGGTGTGACTGTCATGTGTGGTGAGACTGCTCATACGAGACTACTTGGTGTGACTGTCATGTGTGGTGAGATTGCTCACACGAGACTACTTGGTGTGACTGTCGTGTGTGGTGAGATTGCTCACACGAGACTACTTGGTGTGACTGTCATGTGTGGTGAGATCGCTCACACGAGACTACTTGGTGTGACTGTCGTGTGTGGTGAGATCGCTCACACGAGACTACTTGGTGTGACTGTCATGTGTGGTGAGATCGCTCACACGAGACTACTTGGTGTGACTGTCATGTGTGGTGAGATCGCTCACACGAGGCTACTTGGTGTGACTGTCATGTGTGGTGAGATCGCTCACACGAGGCTACTTGGTGTGACTGTCATGTGTGGTGAGATCGCTCACACGAGGCTACTTGGTGTGACTGTCATGTGTGGTGAGATCGTTCACACGAGTGGTGTGACTGTCATGTGTGGTGAGATCGCTCACACGAGACTACTTGGTGTGACTGTCATGTGTGGTGAGATCGCTCACACGAGGCTACTTGGTGTGACTGTCATGTGTGGTGAGATCGTTCACACGAGACTACTTGGTGTGACTGTCATGTGTGGTGAGATCGTTCACACGAGACTACTTGGTGTGACTGTCATGTGTGGTGAGATCGTTCACACGAGACTACTTGGTGTGACTGTCATGTGTGGTGAGATTGCCGTGTGAATGCATTGTGTCTGTATATCGTGGCATAAATATTTTGTATCGATGTAAAAAGAATTATAAAAGTAATTAACTTCTTTCCTTGTTTATTGTTAATTGTCTGTTTTGGTTTTGTTTTGTATGTGTTACAGCATATATATGTTTCCCATTATTTGCGGGACAATGTCTCAATAAAGCAATGTTTCAATATCTTAGTACAGGTACGTGACGGTTACGCTGGGAATGTAATTCTTTGCAAGACGTATTGGTTGGTAATCTGTGGTTGTATGCAAAGCTTAACGTCTCGGTGCAGAGTGGTAATGGAGGCGAACAATGAACGATGGTACACGACCAAATCAACTGGCAGGTTGAATATATAAATAATTGATCACTAGTTACCAATCACAACAAACTAAATTGAGTTTGAAGGAATTCCAGATGGTGTTGTTGCTTGCAAACATATACAGCTGTCGGTGAACATTACATACATAATTGAGTAACTGTGTTTATGTTATTTTGCTTTTATTCTGCGCATTTAGGACAGTGTAAACAAACACCAGAACTGTATCTCTCCTCCTAATAACAACTTTGCGCATTCCCCACCGCGACCTACTTAAAATTCCTAAGTTATTGTTTTGACATGGGACAGGAAAATGCATTTGTGTGAGCCATATATGGAGACGTCGAAATAAACATTATTCCTTCCCACGTGCACTAGACCAGTACACCCTGTTCCAACAAACCCACCCTTTGTGACAAAAATGCTCGAGTATTCCGTAGTGAGTATATGTTTGCATGGCTTGCGGAAGGAAAGTAATGTTCACAGGTGTTGATTATATGCCCGTTCCAGGCGTTACTTAAATGCTTGACCCCGATTACGTTTGTTCACAGGCAGGTCCGTTAGACCTCACCGAGTGCTGTATGCGAGTGCACTACTAGACAAGGCAAATATTTATAAGATTACAACCATTCGTTTTATCTACTTATGGAGTTGTAACTTTTAAATGGTGTGTTATTAAAAATCAATAAAATTAATGTTTTGTTTACCATTTGAGCATTTAGTAGACGTTAATTATAATCTACGAAAACTTTGTTTGGTTTGTTAAATGCTATTTTGTGGGCAACATGCATTCAAACTTATTCACCATACTATTAAGAACAATATCTAAATACTCGTTAATTAATGAGAGGCGGACATGCGACATTCAAGCTATAATTGCCAATGAAAATATTAGAATATTATATACTTTATATAACATGTCGTTTCGACAACTAGATCACGTATCATGGGGGATAATTTTGGACATTTTCCTTGTAGAAGGGTTGTAGTGATGTATGTCACCCTGGTAGGGAAATCTGCGATGTATTTTAACTTAACGCTTGCTTCAGCATGAAGTGTGCATGTTAGAGCTAAAGAGGGCAACACTTACATCAGATGGACAATCCATTTCGGCAACTGGTACTTCATTTAACAGTTTTATTAATTCATATAATATCACTGCATCACGAAGATGACATAATTATTAATACATTCAATATCACTTATGTATACGAACCGTATGTCTGGTGTATATACAAAACAATTGTAAGCAAATTAACAGTTGACAGTTGTAATGTGGTCAGTGCTCTGAGGCATGCACAAGAAAATATACGTTGTTTTTGTAAAATGTAGTGTATATGAACGTAAGTATACTTGGAATATGCTTCCACAAACAATTTAGTATGATATACATAATGCATATGTATTAAATAACTATTATAATACAGGGTATATATTGTTGGAACTTGGTATATATTTCCTCACTCATTCCACTAGTCGTCGAAGTCGATACATATGTACGTCGCAATGTGGTCACAATGGCATCCCTGTCATTCAGTCCATTTTGTCGAGTAGCACTATTACACCTTGTCAAGCTGAGTAATGACCGCGGTTTTATTTTGTCGTTATGTCAATCGACGTGTTAATCACGTGCAAGTCTGACTGACAGCTTTTCACTGCAGAATATTGAATGTTTTCTTACGACAATAGCTTCTCTCACGTTTGACAGTCACATTCGTTTAACATTGACCCGGGTCTTTGTGTCTGAGTCTTCCACTTCAACGCAAGTCGTGACTCAATATACTCTGCATATACAATCAATGCTGTGTGTTCTTTCGCGTATAATTGTTTACATTTCGGTATCCTGGGAATATCACTTTGCAAGGAAATATTCCTTACAACACGCGGTCGTAGTTTAATGTCCTTGTGCTTCGTGTTAACATGAGCGCGCCCAGAACAACATTCCACGACCACTTCACCTTGAATTGGTCAATGACCGATAGACCAATCGCAGTATTGTCTTGCATTCTTGCTGTAGCAAACGTGTCAAGCACCACTAGTACTAATGACCAATGATTGCATCGGCAAGACTCGCTCGCATATCGTACATTCGCGTATTACGCGAGATTCTCGCACGGGGGCGGTTCCACCCAGTGGACGTGGCGATTTTCTCGTGGACTTATCGGCGACGATGGCGGTTTGTCGTCAGCCTCGTTTCTGTTCTCGTCATTGCACGTCATGTGTAGTAAGTGTACCGGACCGCTGGGGGCGCTGCAGTCGGGTTCGAATTCATGCAGCACCTTCAATCAAGACCATTAGTTTATTTTGTGGTTAATCGAATAATTATCATAGAACGCGAACACGTAATTGACAGTATTTTCAGCGGATACATTATCATAAGTGGATGTTGATAGATTTACGTTGTCGCGCTTACATTCTTCCGAGGGTTAAATACTTTCCGGGTGATAAAACGCTAAGCAAATATATTTGTCTCATGTTAATTTGAGCTTTGTTTAATGTTTGTAAACGTTTTTTGCTCACATTGTCCGATATATCTAACTAAAGATGAATTTAGTTTAAGATTTAGCGGGAAGCGTAAACGTACCAATTTCACATCAACGTTGACACTGTTTAAGTTCGGATGCAGTAACATTTTTGTTCTGAATTGTTAAGTGAGAGGGGAAATATGTCTTCTTACGTACGACCATGCTATGGCCTATATCATACAGAATGTGAAATTGAACACCCCATTATTTGCATACACGCTAACAGAGCAAATACAGGCAGGTGCACTGCCCGCTGTGTCCTCTTACACCGTCTGCGCCACCGTATTTTATTTGCTATTTTTGTCAACTGCACTCGGCGTGTTCACGGCTCAAAGTGCTTTTAGGACATAGACGACAATGCAAATTTCCACGGCTCTATTCAATGGTAATCTGTCCAATGGCCTGATTACAGGTATATGTCACAATTGCTGTAAGATTTCTTGTTGAAAGGACCATCCACACAGAAGAAAATAATTTTGAAATTCCCGTTCTGACCTACGTAGTTTTATGTTCCCCTTGCTGTATCAACTACAGCGGATATATTGAATCGTTGGACAAAGTCTCAACATTGCCTTTCTAACGACCATCTTTGTGTGTGTGTGTGTGTGTGTGTGTGTGTGTGTGTGTGTGTGTGTGTGTGTGTGTGTGTGTGTGTGTGTGTGTGTGTGTGTGTGTGTGTGTGTGATGTGTGTGTGTGTGTGTCTGTGTGTGAGCGTGTGTGAGAGTGTGTGTGTGTGAGTGACTGAGTGAATGAGTGAGTGAGTGAGTGAGTGAGTGGGTGAGTGACGAGAGTAAAGTTTGAAAATTATTTCAATGACATTTGATGAACTTTTAAAGTGGTATTAATTCTGACGACAAATGATCTCAGTCGAGTACGCGATCGGAACAGGGTGATTACCTTTTCGAAGACGCTGGACCCTTTGGGCAGCGGGTCCCTGTAGACCGTGTAGAACTCATCATCAGCCGCGTCCATGCAGTGGTCAAGGAGAGTGACCGCCGAGAGTTCTTCCGACGGCGGCACAGGGGACGCCACGGGTGGAGACGACGTGAGGACAGATTCCGAGGAGCGTCTGTGGTACAGCGGACACTGGTCCGGGTGTTTGTCCTTCATGTGAGCGAGCACGATCTCGTCTCGTCTCGTCATCCGCGCTTGACGTCGGTCGCGGGCCTCGAGCGACTCTAAGGACGGAGCCCGCTGGTTGCAATCGCGGCGGTTGGCGGGTCCGTCGGCGGTCGCGTGCACGGACGACTCCTCCGCCTCGGCCCCGTTGCGGAGACGTCGCAACAGCGCCGTCGGCACGGTGTTGGAGCGAGCTCGCCGGCGAGGGTGGACGCACTCGTGTTGGCCGCAGTCGTGGTCCGTCAGCAGGTGCTTCCTGTGGTAGTCGACAGCGGCCATGACGCTACCGTTGAACTCGGCTGATTTCGTCGCGGCGTCGCTCGGCTCCTGGCCGCGGTAGCACTGGCGGGAGGCGACGGGCGGGTGATCGCACGGCACCGGGTCGATCGAGTGGAGACCGCGGTGCGGACTCGCGTGGCCCGTGATGAAGCCACCGCGGGCCTGTCTCATGACGTTAGTGGAGTCCATGGGGAATGCGGCCTAAGATAAAGCAAAGATAACCGTGATGTATATAAATCCTCCTTCACAAATAAAATATGAGTATGGCATCTTTCGAGTCATTTTGCGTATGACTCTACACAATTTGTTATAGCAGTATCGTGTCATTTGGCAAGCATAATCAATCTGACTGTATTCAACCACCATTAGTCTAAACTTACCCGACAGCCACGGCTTAAAATATTCAATTCGTTCAGTGACGACGATTACTTTGACACAACTGAAGAATAGTGTGACACAGACACAACTGAGTGGCGATATTGACGACACAGATGTCGAGGCGTGGCCCACGTGTGACAACAAACTCTTAATATCGGAGACACGCACCGCTGAACTATATAAGCACAACTGGCTGCCTAACACAAAGACAGCGACATAAGACACCGTTTGGTGACGGCGCCGACGCACTTGACCAAGTAAACAGACGTACGCGATGACACCAACTACACAATACACCTGTCAAACATGTAACCAACACGACGTTGTTTAATAGTCTCAACCAACTTAGATCCAGACCCACCAATATATGCTCTGTAGTCTGGATACACGCCACACAAAACACAAAATATAATTTGTTTTCCGCTCCGGTTCAATGATTTCAGCGCATGGTCCACTGACAGTCATTGCCCACGGATGCGTATGATTCGCTTAGCCACGCAGAGGACTCACAAGAGGAAAGTGATCGCTTGTAATAATATTTGTGTTATCGTGAATGTGGTCAGTGCTTCTAATGAATAACATTAGTGCAAGGTTAAGCAAACAGGAAAGACAAACTAAGCAGTTGGGTATGGACGCGTTGTTAAAAAGCAGTGTCGTGTCATCCTCAATAAATATGTTCTGGATAATTCCGTTGAGTGGTGGATTATGAGTTTCATAGAAATGAGTCAAGTTTCATTGATACTTTCATATTTCGAAACATTTATCTGAACAACAACACGATAAGTCCATGCGTACACATACCATATTTAAGTTTGTTATGCCTAAGATGTGTGATAACAAATATACGGACAGTCGTATGCCATGGCACATGATTTGACTGGGCGCCGATTAATTGTTTTGCTTGTTTTGAAGCAAGCAATGACTCCACAACAACATATTTGAACAATGGAGTTTCAATAAACTTATTGATTTTGATATGAAACAATGCTCAGCCCCAGAATATTAGAAGACTCACCACGTAGTTCTGGCGATTACGATACCATTAGGCCTACAGACGCGGAAGGTAATCACTTTTATTATGCGTTACGACACACCACAAATAGTCCTACTGGCGTATGGCTTATTTGTGCATAAGGAAGCCTTGCAAGTTCGTCTCTTGATGTGGATGCCTCTGTTGTTGAGTGGAGACGTAAACTATATAGCGATAATTGACGAGAATTGAATAAGTATGAACGTCTAACTGGTTGACGTGTTCTTGGAAGAGGGCCTTCTTACGCAATGACCTGTTTTTCAATTGTGGCGTAATAATAGACAATAGAAACGTTTTTATATAGCAGGATATCCTGAATACGACAGACGGAGTTCCAGACAATACAACTGTGACAGATGCAGAACGCATGACTTATAGGTATGCCTAGACGATGAAGTAAAACTAGTACATTTATTGTTTGAACGAATTTATGAAGAGACAGCTATCAGAGATGGGAGGCGTGTATTCACAAGCAATGAGGTATATGTGCTTTTGACAGCAGTTACTGGTTTGACATGTTCTGGAAAAACAGACCAGGGAGAGGCCAGAAGGTAACGGAAAGATAGAAAACGCTTTACCCTTCCTGGTATATCTGGTCCTAGTATTGTTCCAATCTTGCTAGAGTGTTTCACCTGCCCCGCGAAGGTAGCGATCAACGACATATTTCTAGCAGTGAATCAATCAGCACAATGACTAGTATTTAACACGATGACGGAGGGTAGCATATCCGCGATACTTCAACTTTGAATCGTATTAATTGATGCATGGCATGCCGTCTCGTAAGAGCTATAAACAGCTGCCCTGTCCCGTCGACTTAAACGGCAATCTAAGTCGATGGGTCTACAGAAACCAAGCAAACCCTGTGATATATTAATATATATATATATATATATATATATATATATATATATATATATATATATATATATAAATTATACATCAAACCCAACTCGCTTACATGACAACCAAGTTCACTAACCACTGCAGCAGGCAATTTACCAAAACCATTCACAGAAGGCGTCAAAGTTAGAAAATAAGAGAGAAACGACACTTTATTAAAGAAACATTAACTCACATCCCCTACATAATATCCATCATCACGCTATTTCTCCCAAACCTACAGGCAAAGATCATGACACAGAACAACATAGTCACTTACTCTGATGAAACAATAATTAAACATTCCTACCTTAGCATAAATGATGTGGCGTTGGACGTTCAACCAGTAACTTCACATCATGTAACGTTAATGCTCATAATGTTTTTTTTTCACTACAGGAAGTTGCATAAATTCAGTGCAAAATCGACTAGATTCAATACTTTGGTTACACTGAGGATTACAGCAGGGGCAAACGTGTGGAGGAAAGTCGAAGCAGTGAAGGGAAATAGACACATGTATCACTAAAGGAAATGTGTTCAGCTCAAGTATTACCCCGGTATACATGAATGCACTAGAGACGATGGTACTAACAGTGAAACAAAAGAGACAGTCCAGGTTTGAGAAAAAACAACCTGGCGAGAAGAATCGTGGGAATTAAGAGAGTTGATAAGAGAAGGATGGATGAAATGAGATTGAAAATCGCAGTGAAAGAGAGTTTTAAGAAGAAATAGGAGATGAAAAACTGGCAAAGAAAGGAGATGCCCAAGGAGGCGAGGAAATTGCGATGGGGGATTGCATTAAGTGACCTAGAAAGAGTGGGAGAAGAATGGAGAAAAAGAGCAACAGATAGAAGGAATTGGAGACTGCTGACAGAGAACGCACCCCCGTCGCATATAATAGTCAACAATGGCTCCTTACGACGTACCCCATTCAGCTTTAATGAGTTTTGCACTGATTCAGTCTACAACCTTTCCAAGGCACATGCACGCACACACATACATATGCATACACACACGCGCGCATACACAAACACACACACACAAACACACACACACCACACACACACACACACACACACACACACACACACACACACACACACACACACACACACACACACACACACACACACAAACCACCATCACAACCACCACTTGTTATGAGATACATTTTGATCTTTGATATACATATGTTTGTAACTGATTGATACATGTCTCTGAGAAAAAGAGCAACAGATAGAAGGAATTGGAGACTGCTGACAGAGAACGCAGTGAGAGGAAGAAGCAAGCAATGGAAACGGAAATCATGATCAACTCACCCCTGACAACAGTGATGCCAAGAAAAGAAGAACAACAAAACGACCTTAGTCTAGTAACCGGGCAAGTATTATTTTAAATACTTTATAGCACATTGAAAATGATGATATTTTCGTTGTTCTGTCACGTATTGGGCTGCAGGCAAAGACAGAAGTGGAGAATTCCTAACTGAATCCTATTTGAATGACGACAACTTTCTTGGAGAAAAGGTAGGAGTGGGAAGGAAAGTATTACTGTACTTTGTGACTCTATGAATCAGGCAGCCAGTTATTAGTCTTCCGTTCTCCATCATCCACATTTTCCGGGATTGGTGCTGGGGCATGGTCACTCTGGCCCGCCTCTGGCTAACCAACCGTATTCTACAGGGACATCGGCTTATAAGTTGCTGAGGTGAAAATTAATATACCCTGTATTGCATTAGTCGTTGGGCAAAATGTATTTTTTGAAAAATGCTTCTTGAAAGCAGTTATCTACGTAATAGTTATTTAGTTTAAAGCCATATCAAACATGATATTTGCATATAAAGGGCGAAAACGAGAAATGGTCAAACATTGCACACTATAATGCCTCTCTTTATTTAGCCAGGACACATCTTTGATCAGCCATGCATCAATTTGGTGAAGACATTTTAACAGAAAGCAGAACGCTTCTCGATTCTGACTCTCTAATGGTTAATCATTACACACAACAACTGGATGTTGTCACACATTACAAATAATATACAAAACATAATACCGAATTACATTCTAACGTAATTTATTCTTGCCTATTTGACACTGATTATGAAACCATGCACGCGCCCAAATTGTACACACATCATATCGTGAAACCGCTTTCAACCATTTACAACCATAAGCTCACCAAATCTAGCATGATAATTAAACATTTTTTGGGCGTTATATTTCACGGTGTTTCTACGAAGTTGCGCAATATTATGGCTGTTTATTTCACATTTACAGAAGTATTACGGCGTAAGGTGTCAGTTGCATGACCTGACGGAGCATTATTAGTAACCCGATCAGTTGTGTGTTTTGTGTCTTGATCGACCAACGATACACTCAGCTACTTATAAGATAAAGTAAATAAACATGTTTGTGGTGAGCGCTACTCGGAAAGTTAGATATATGAGACGGGATAGAAGAAAGGTATTCGTACATTGAATGCAAAAGCCTGTCGGCATTGTTTGATTTAGGGATAGATCGGAAAATACATTTAGATGATAGCAAATGCGCGTAATAATGTGAAGTAGCCGGCATAGGGCCCACGCACTGTCCAATATGGTCGCATTCCAAGTTGTTCCAAAATAATGGCCTTTATATTGTTTAATTTGTTATAATGTTACAAATACACCCTGTAAAATTACAAATGGTTTATTGGGAGGCTAACAAATGTAAAACGCTTAAGGTTTTTGCTTAACAAAAATGAATGTGTCAGAAGTAATGGTGTCGCAAAAAATTAGTTATTTAACCTTTGATCCACTTCGTAAATCTGTATACAGTATGACAACTTCACACACGCCAGACGGGGCCTCAGTCGTCTAAACAATAACCTTATCAATCGTAATGACAACATTTCTGGTAATATTGAATTCCTTAATCGATTTCTAGAACTTCTTACATCACTAAATAAACAATTAAAGTCGTACAATGTAATGCCAAACAATCTCTAATGACGATAAGTCCAATTTTGTAATTTGTCGATTCAGTGGCTGCCATTTCTGAAAGCAATACCTCACACACTCGAACATCCATGTTTTTATTAAGGGATAATTATGTCTTCTAAAATCACCTGGACACCGTCGTTCAGTTCCATACGTTTTACGGGAAGCGTCCAGGTGTGTTATGAAGATTTCCCCTGTATTCTAATACCTTTTGTAGCTATACGAGCGCTGTGAACCTACGCGTACATATGCAATCACTGTTGTCATCACTTGACAAAGACGAACGGCTGTTGACACGGCCTCTGGTAAATATAGACCGCTGCGCTACACAATTTGTAGCCACTGGTTCGAGCGGGGCTATTTAATTTGTTATTGCCGCCTTGTTTACGACATCGGGTAGAGTTCGCACGTGTAATGTATTTACCCTTCGGTGTTACATGAACAACATACACATCTACGGTGAGCTACAATATATACAGGTAGACCTTCTCAGGTCATCAACAATGTCTTGTTTTTACTACTTATGTGTTCTGAGGATCGAGTCACATCTCGCCCTCCCTACTGAAACATTATTCCGCCCCCCCCCCAAAGACGCTTTCAGCCTAAATATATCCCGGAACATGTATCCTCAAATTTCGTACAACAGCAAACAACCAACAACACCAGATGCTTCATAGTACCTACTACTACCTACAGCCCACACTGGACAATTTAACAATTAATTGTTTTGGTAAAAACAATAGTTGACTGGATCCAACTTAACGAGTCGTAAGTCCAAGTTGAAACCATAACTGATTTCAGCCGGATGATCTGCGGCTCACACCCCCGTCGTATATAATAGTCAACAATGGCTCCTTACGACGTACCCCATTCAGCTTTAATGGAGTTTTGCACTGATTCAGTCTACAACCTTTCCAATGCACATGCACGCACACACATACATATGCATACACACACGCGCGCATACACAAACACACACACACAAACACACACACCCACACACACACACACCACACACACACACACACACACACACACACACACACACACACACACACACACACACACACACACACACACACACACACACACACACACACACACACACACACACACACACACACACACACACACACACACACACACACACACACACACACACACACACACACACACACACACACACACACACACACACACACACACACACACACACACACACACACACACACACACAACACACACACACACACACACACACACACACACACACAACACACACACACACACACACACACACACACACACACACACACACACACACACACACACACACACACACACACACACACACACACACACAACACACACACACACACACACACACACACACACACACAAACAAACCACCATCACAACCACCACTTGTTATGAGATACATTTTGATCTTTGATATACATATGTTTGTAACTGATTGATACATGTCTATCGGTTAACAAAATAAATGTCTTGTTTAACCGATCATATTTTATGACTTGGGCAACTATTGGCCAGACTAAAATTTAATTCACTGTGTCCTTTCTTACGGTCTGGCAATATCTTCTGATATGTGCACTGCTGTGATACTAAACTCGTTGCTACTTAATAAATCAATGATGTGAGGCATGAACGATAGGTTGAACATCTGAAATCCGTATGGGCAACTGAAAATAACCATATATATATATATGTATATGTATATGTATGTGTATGTGTATGTGTATGTGTATGTGTATGTGTATGTGTATGTGTATGTGTATGTGTATGTGTATGTTATGTGTATGTATATATATATATATATATATATATATATATATATATATATATATATATATATATATATATATATATATATATATTAACAATAATTAAAACTGTAATCACCTCATGCTTAAGAGTAGTTAGATAAACGGCGAACACAACACTTCAATAAATTAAGTCTCTCACCTAGTCACCTTCCGTTGTATTATGCTCTTGTATCGCCCTCTTGTTTACGAGTTGGTATAACAACTGTCAAACCTCTGACCGCCGACACTCGAGTGACAACACCGGCGGAACGAGCGTCTTTACAATGGCCTGGACGTCGATTCAGCGACAGCACATCTTTGTCAGCCCCAACGCGGTACGACAGAGTCGACTGGGTCAACGCCAACAACGACACAGACGGAGACGGAGACGTAACCAGGAACGATTGGTTTCAACTGCTACTTAGCGAACCTCGGAACAATTACCAGCAGCGCAATAATTCAAACCAGACCTCGGCGCGCCGTGAATGCGCGCTTGATGGAAACAAGATGTTAACGGGTGGAGTCGATGGTCGCCAGTAAATGTTTCAATACATTTATATCAGCGATCAATTATTGATGATCGTATAAATAGAAAACGTTCGCGTGACGTATGTTGGTTTGTTATCGACAGTGGCGCCACCGAGTGAATCAGGTGTTATACGCCGCGAACAATTCTAATAGTTAACGCACTACCCGGTAGAGGCGTTACGTCGATTCATAATTAGCAGTTTCATGATAGGTTTTCCTGACCGTTACTGAGAACGCTCACCATCCTTATGGGTTGCGAAGGGTATCTGCCAGAATGACTGTACATAGTCCCTATCCCGCGGACTTGTGATTTAGAGCACCTACAATGTACGTTAAAATAAATAACTATAATATATAAATAAAGTCTTATAAATTTGAATATTAAATACTCTACGCATATTTCATGTATCTATTCAATGGGCACACAAGTATTGGTTGCCGCCATGTCGTTGGTTTGCTATTTTGCCATTTTCATTCATCAGCCTGTCAGCAACAACTTGGACGATCTAGGCATTGTTGCCATGCGACACCAGAAACATTCACTGTAAGGTTTATATGGTTTCACCCAACAAAACAAAAACTCTTGTGTGTACGCTGTAACCAGCAGTCATTAACCGCATAGGTTAATTCACACTACAGATGTTTTCAGTCTGTAGTTATCTATATTATCACTAACATAATCATGACAACTGCGGTCATTGATGGTTCTCACATGTATTAAAACGGTACGAGATCTAGCATATGTTTCTGGATTTGACTTAATTTTGTTTACACGCCAGCTTAAATTCTCATACATAATACCATTTTAAATCGTTCAAACTTTGTGAAGACAAGTGTTTTATTTGCTTATTGTGACTTATAGACTACTCGACCTGCTCTCTCAATATCAAGTAGGTGTATTTTGTCAAATATCCCAACAACATTTCTCTCTCTTCTTTTGTGTACCTCACAAACTCTGATCCTCACAGCAAACTTGTATAATTCAAATAGTGTTGAGAACAATACAAACATTTGCATAGACATGCCGACATCTCGATAACATCAGCGCCGCATGGTCACAATATGAGGTTTAGTATCCAAGTGGCTACATACAAGGTAAGACGCCACATTGTTTATGTCTCACTAATTAATCATTACTACTATATGATTCGTAATATATTGCGTTTACCTCGCCGGAAGCATTATAATGTTGTGCCAACGAAATAATCAAATCATATATTATTATCAAACGCTCAAATAGTATAAATAAGCTAGCTCGAAGAAGTATTTGCCAATATGGCACCTTCTCCAATCATAATACTGAATATTATATTATAATATATTGGCGTAATGTGTTATCATGCATTCACGCGCTGCGAACGCATTTCCGCACGCGCTGACGCGTACAAGCACAAGCGCACGGATGCTCACAAACACGGACATAAGCACACGCACGCATGCACACACGCACGCGTACGCACATTCAACGATGCCCACATGCACGCACGCACATACATACACGTGGATGCATGCGCTCGGGTGACTGTAGAAATACATAATGCTGCCATTACTTGTTTTAATATTTCAGTTTCCGACCAATGGGCTGCAACATGAGACTATTAGTGGTAGGTTGCTGACGTCGGTTGTTGTTATAAAAGACTCTTCGGTGTTTCCACATATAAGAAGTAAAACGTGTTGTTAATCTCACGAAATCATTTCAAACGCAGGCGCGAGTTTTGTTTAAGTAGGCTAGGTTATTGTTGAAGGTATATTAAAGTGTAGAATTCAAGTAACTAAATTGTAACCACACGGTGTCAAACGATGAGTAGAACACCACTTGACGTTTCAGCATTGTCAGCCACTCCACATGAGTGTTGTAGTGGATACATGTATTGAGACACGTGAAGTGTTGGTATGACGGGCGCGCGTGGTGCGCGCGCGAACGCAGTCACTCACTCGCTCATTCACTCATTCACTCACTCGCTCGCTCGCTCGCTCGCTCGCTCGCTCTCTCGTCGCTCGCTCGCTCGCTCGTCAGTCGCTCGCTCAGTCAGTCAGTCAGTCAGTCAGTCAGTCAGTCAGTCAGTCAGTCAGTCAGTCAGTCAGTCAGTCAGTCAGTCAGTCAGTCAGTCAGTCAGTCAGTCAGTCAGTCAGTCAGTCAGTCAGTCAGTCAGTCAGTCAGTCAGTCAGTCACCCACCCACCCACCCACCCACCCACCCACCCACCCACCCACCCACCCACCCACCCACCCACCCACCCACCACCACCACCACTCACCACCACCACTCACCACTCACCACCACTCACTCACCACCACCACCACCACTCACCACCACCACTCACCACTCACTCACTCACTCACCTACCCAACCACCTACCTAACCACCTACCCACCCACCCACCCCACCCACCCACCCACCCACCCACAACAACAACGAACGAACGAACGAACGAACGAACCGAACGAACGACCGACCGACCGACGCGAGCGAGCGAGCGAGCGAGCGAGCGAACGAGCGAACGACGAGACGAACGAACGAACGAACGAACGAACGAACGAACGAACGAACGAACGAACGAACGAACGAACGAACGAACGAACGAACGAACGAACGAACGAACGAACGAACGAACGAACGAACGAACGAACGAACGAACGAACGAATACTATTTTAAAGACGACTATGACACAAACGTCGAACTGACACAATTTTTTACATGCTGAATTGATACGTCTACATAATTGTACTGGATCGTCTCTGCTTCAGTTCGCCGTCTGTGTAACGGCAGCCGTCGCCCTCGTCGTGAGAGACGACGACCCGGAGACGACCGACAAGGCTCGGTTTGCCGCTTGCAAGCAACACTGTGTCGACGAATTGGTCGACTGCAAGGACGTAAACGTCGACCACCTTCCAGAATACGTCAAATGTTTTAGCGTTGCGCTCGACTGTTACCGAAAGTGTAAGGAACTGTATCCGGGTGGTGTGTTCTTTAAGAAGAAGCAGAACTAAATTGTACGCCTTAATGTACTGAATTGTACGCCTTAATGTTGGCGACCTGACTAGAGATATTGTACGGAGACCTTTGGAGATGGTGGAATTAACACCACGAAACACGTTGACATCATAACTGTAAAGTAATTCTTTCTTTGATAGAATTGTGTTTTCCTTTATAAAATACTTCAAATATAACAAAATGATGACGATGGTGGTAAGGATGTAGTTTGTTTAGATTAATATTTTGTCAATGTTATATTGCTTGTTTATGCCATAAAACGAAGAATAATATCAAACTTCGACAGTTGATCATGTGGATATATTTGTGGAAGGTAATGGGTGCAGTAGGCAAGTGCTTGTGTGTTTGTTTATGCGTATATATGAGCATGTGTATAAGCGTACGTGGATGTGTGTGGCATTGTAGCGAAAAATGTGGTCGTTGAAAAATGTGGTCGTGTTTGACCTATATCGGGCACGAGAAGAGGTCGTATGCGCATGAGCGGAACTAGTATGACCAGATTTTTCGTTACATACGCGATAAATCTGGTCGTTGAAATATTTGGTAGATATTGACTGTTGTAGTATTGAAATGCCCGACAGGAAACAAATAGATCAACTATTTAATTAGGCTACACAATGAAACGGTTGGTTTGAAATATTTGACTGTTACATTGCCAGTTGGGGCGGCGATTGATAATAATTTTATTATTATAGTTCAAGTTTGAACTGTTTTTGTGCATGAATAATTGTGGTAAATGGCAACGACACTGCCTAGGATACGGGAACGACTTCTTTTGCTGTTATATAGTTCGTGTTCAATATAAAATATGTTGGTAATTAACTGTAATTATATATTATTGGCATAGTTTTTATTATAATGTGTACCTGGCTATAGACAAGTGGTGGATATGTGTACGAGCAGCCTTCGCGCATTAATTGTAGCATATGGCTGGATGCTTCCCAGAGAAGTTGAGATGGTGTTTGATTGAATAGGTCTTGTCTGCCTGGGAAGTAATGTGTAAAGCGCTTTGAGCAATCCTGAGGATTGGATACTGCGCTATATAAGAACTTACCTTTTTTACTTTTTTATAATGTATTCAGATTTTTATCCGGTTAAAACGGAACAAAAAAATTAGGCGCTTTGACTTTAATTACCATGTCCATGATATAATAATTAATTGTTTTATTTATGTCTTTATTGTGATCCACGGATGTTTACACAACAGTAGTATTTTATTTATTATTATTTTGTAATTTTTTTACTATTTATATATTGTTGCTTTAGGAAAGTAATATATAAAGCGCTGTGAACGCTCTCTCTCTCTCTCTCTCTCTCTCTCTCTCTCTCTCTCTCTCTCTCTCTCTCTCTCTCTCTCTCTCTCTCTCTCTCTCTCTCTCTCTCTCTCTC